>JARWLC010000010.1:100914179-101129179 GCA_033318265.1 Phyllotis vaccarum
CCCACCAGTGAATACACTGTTTTCGCTACGTTTCTGTCACTGTGAGTAAACACTATAAACAATACATGGAAGGAAGGGCTTACTGGGGCTTAGGGAAGAAGGATCAGAGTTTGTCATGATGTGGGAACATGGCAGTGAGCAGCAGACATGGTGGCTGGAGCAGAAGCTGAGGCCTCACAATCTGAAGCACTAGCATAGAGCGGAGAGAGAGGATGGGGATGGCTCAGGTTTTGAAACCCCAGGGCTCACCCTCCTACGTCAAGGATACATTACACCTCCTGAACGTACCTAAACAGTTCCAGCAACCTCAATCTGGGACCAAGTACTCAAACATCTGATCCTATGGGGGACATTCTCATTCAAACTGCCACCCTCCCTACTTTTAGAGACTAGCCTGCCACAGGACTGCAAGGATGGCTCAGTGCTTAGCACTGACTGCTCTTCAAAAGGACCCAGGCTCATTTCCCAACATCCACATAGTGACTCACAACCATCTGTAACTCCAGTTCCGGGCATCCAACCAATGGCCTTTTCTAGCCTCTGTGGGTATTTCATGCACAGACATACATGCAGACAAACACTCATAAACATAAAACACAAATAGATGAAATTATAAACTATATATATATTTCAGGAGGAACAATCCATGCTAAATTCACTGCCCATGTCCTGATTTCTTCTCTTTAGGACATAATCCTAGAAGTGGGAATGTGAGGTCAAAGGTCTGCATGTCTCAAGTGTAAAGTGCACATCTCAATTGTGGCTTTAGAACTAGAAAGGACTTACTCTCAGTGACGCTCACGCACCTGATAGGGAGGGGCGTGGCAGGGATGAAGAGCATCGGAGAGAATAAAAATAGTATTGACATTTCCAGGGTCCTTACATGCGAAAACGGTTCTGTCTGGGAATCCGCTGTGTACCACCAGACACACAGCCGGGGAGGGAGAGGGGCGGCTGTCTGGTGTCTCTCAGCCTGGCATTTGGTTTAAAATTCTTCCTTGCATTCAGTGCGGGCACACACGGAAAGATGTCTCTACATCTTCTGGCTTCTCTCCTGGTATCTGTGTCTGTCTTCAGGGACGGACTGCCTCTCCCAGCTCTCTCACATTTTGGTGATAGGGAAGAGAGAGGGATAACTAACCAGGTTACACAAATCTCAGGTGTGATGGTGCTTCCTGTCGCCCCAGAGGGCAAGAGGTGGAGGCAGGAGGATTGTTCCAAGGTCAAAGAGAACCTGGTCTACATAGCGAGTTCTCCAGTTGTGCTCACGTGGTGAGACCCTGTCTCAGACAGTAAGAGAAGCTAGGAGGGAGGAGGAGGGGGGGAGGGAGGAGGGAGGGAGGGGGAGAGGGAGGGAGGGAATGGACTAAGCATCACCACTGCTGGGTTCAGAGCCATCGTTCCTTTATACACCCTTGGTTTTCCTTTCATCCAGTGGGTGTGGTGGTTACTGTCACCAGCTAGAAAAGATCCAGAGTCACCTAGGAGACAAACTTCTGGCCATGTGTATCAGGAAAACTCTAGATTGAGTTAACTGAAGAGGAAAAACCCAGTCTGAATGGGGCAGTACCACTGCATGGGCTGGGGTCATGGGCTGGCTAAGAAGAAAGGAAGTATCAGCATCCATCTCTGCTTCATGACCAGCTGTCTCAAGCTGCTGTCAGTTACAATGGATAGCTTTTGTCAAGTATTTTTGTCACTAGAAGTAGTGATAATCTCCAGACTGCCAGGCTCCTTTGGTCATGGTTTCCACACCAACCATAGTGACGTAGGGTTTGAACATAGCATCTTGGGCTCAGTGTGCTGCTCAGCAAACTCCAGTTTAGCTGCCCCCATTCAGTCCCCACTAGCCACATCTACTTCTGTTCTGAGGAGGCAGTTCTCCGGGGGACACCTATGAAGCCACCCCTCTCTTCTTGATGACCTGTCAAGAGGCTGTATTCACAGAGGCCCTTCAGAAGCTTCTCAGACTGGGAATCCTCCAGAGCCGACACTCTGCCACCTAGCCAGTCTCTAAGACGGTGGTGGCCACTTGTGTTTGCTCAGCAGAGATTGTTGGGAGAGAAGAAACTGTTACTTTATTCCACAGCAAACGCCCGGCAGTGAGGTCACCCAGGCAGACAGGTGACAGAATCTATTATACTGTACGATGTCATATATTTCAGACTGGCCTCAAACTTACTATATTGACTAGAATGACCTTCAACCCTGATCCTTCTCCCTGTATCTGCCGAAGGATAAGATTATGGGGGAAGGGGCGTACTGTACCCAAGAATCAATTGTATTGACTGGTGTAGTCACTCAGGCTTTGTAAGTGCAAGGATCTTCAACAGGACATGCAGGCAATATGATGCTGAGATGGGAGTCTGGGAATGGCAGTATAAAGCTCAGCATGGAGTTTCAGCTGCTCCGGGAGTCTTCAACGTTTTGTATGACTGCATACATGAACCGCAAAGCCAAGCAGCTTTGATCGAATCCCAGGTTCACAAAAGCCAGCTAGGGCACCACTGGTTAGTTAACTACCTTTATTCAACCTCAACTTTACTGTCTGTAAAATAATGACAAAGAGGGCCCAGCGAGATGGTTCAGCAGGTAAAGGCACTTGCCATTTAGCCTGAGGTCTATCTCTGGGACCCACATAGTGGAGAGAACTAGTTCCTGGAGATTGTCTTCTGACCTCCACAAAGTATATGTATCGTGCGTTCGCCCATGACCATACATGAACACTCTTGTGCATGCCCATGTGCGCAAACACACACACACACACACACACACACACACACACACACACACACACACACACACACATTTAAAAAAAAACAAAACAGAAAGTTGGTTGTGAAGGGACATTAGCCACTGGAGCATGTGGCTCTGGCAGACCTTGCCCCCACCCCTCCATTTCCTCTGCCTTGATAAAGCTTGGTGCCTAAAGCTAGCCACCAAGGTCAGCTTCCTTATTTGGCCACTTCCCCCTCCTGAGGCTGATTACTAAAGTCCAGCTATGAAAGTATTAAAGTCCAGCATCAAAGCCCCCTTTGTTTTACCTAATTAATGTGCCCAACTAAAATTAAACACCTCGTCCTAACAGGGTGTTTCCCCTACACCTTTATAAATCGCCACTTGCCTATAGGCCAAGTCTGTCCCCTCTCTGTCCAGAAGCAGCCTTTTGTCTTCTGGGACAAATACCCCTGCCCCTTTTCCTTATGTCCTTTTTTTATTATTATTAAGATTTATTTATTTATTATGTATAGTGTTCTGCCTGCATGTATGCCTACAGGCCAGAAGAGGGCACCAGATTCCTTTATGGATAGCTTTGAGCTGCCATGTGGTTGCTGGGAATTGAACTCAGGACCTCTGGAAAAGCAGCCAGTGCTCTAAACCTCTGAGCCATTTCCAAAGCAGCCAGTGCTTTGAGCTGCTCTCCAGCCCCCTCCCACCTCCTTACCACCACACTCTAACCCACTCTAACCTAGACCTTCCCTTCTCCTCTAAAAAAAAATCATACTTGCAGGGTCATTTGCTACTGTTTTTCTGCCTGAGTCAGAAAGCTGCCGTTAACTTTCCTCCCCCACTTAACAAAGGATCTCTCTGTGAAAACAGGTATTTGGGTATGGTTTCTGCCACAAGAGTCTCCCAAGAGTCTAGGGAGGAAGTCCCCACTGTTCAGGTGTCTCCTTGAGGTTGTATATGTTGAATGTGGGTTAAAAATATCTGTTTTAGGTCTAAGGTTGTGGCCCAGTTGGCAGAGTGCTTGCCTAGCATGTATAAAGCCCTAGTCTTCCCCAACATGGCACACACTGGACGTAGTAGTGTACACCTTTGACCTCTACTCTCTGGAATTGGAGGCAGAAAGATCAGGAGTTCCAGGTTGGCCTCTGTTGCAAAGTAAGTTGGAGGCCAACCTGGGTTACATGAAGCCCTGTCTCAAACAAAACAAACCCCAATAACCAATATATATCTATGGTATTGAATTATAAAATAGTTTGAAAGCTCCTTGCATGTATGCATATTGGAGATGCTTCCACTGAACAAGGCAGAACTTCTTCCCCACATCCTTACCAAGATATGACAAGGTAAGGGTTAGAGATATTGCTTAGTGCTTAAGAGCACTGGCTGTTCTTTCAGAGAGCCCAGATTCAGTACTCAGCACCTACACTGTGGCATCTGACACCCTCTTCTGGCCTCCATGACCACTTCACACATGTGATGCACAGATACACATGCAGACAAACCATCCATGCACATGAAGATAAATCCATTTAAAATAAAATTAAAAATACATGGACATAGAAAAAAACATGACTGAGAAGGTGTGCCCATGGTCTTCGGTGGTGCAGGGCCAGTCTGGCAACATGCCTCTTTTATGGGGGCTGGAGGCTTAGTCTGAAAAAAATCGGGGGCTAGAGAGATTACTGAAGGGAAGAAAAAAAGATAATTTGATGCACACATATGTTATTTGATTAAGTGGGAAATAATTATCCACCTTCCCAAGAGCAAAAAGATCTTTCTAATTCTAGGTTTTGATACAGTGTCTGGAATCCAGGAAGACACTATTAGCTGAATGCATACATAGATAATGAGTAAATCCGTGAACTCCAGAAGTGAAAAAGGGTCACTAAGGCCCAAACAGACAAACGGCTGCTCAGGATGACTCAAAGAGTTAAAACATAAACCTGTCTTCCTTCCCCTACACAGAGGGGAAGGGCACTGGAGGTAGGCCCTTTAAATGGCTGGATCCTTTTCCTGGGTGTACAAGAATTAGGTCTGCTGTGTGGGATGGATCTAGGATGGAGGATGGGGTTGTGCGCATGCGCCCACACACTCACACACCCAGTCTCGGTGGACTGGTAACCTAGCAACAGCCTCCATCCTACCAATCAGGATTGGCCAGCCAGCTCTCCCTTGTATTGAGATAACTGCTCAGGGGAAGATGAGGTGAGGTGGTCTCTGGGGAGGCACGGGTGAGCAGATGCCCAGGGAAGCCCTGGCAAGGGGAACCTGCAAGCCTGAGACTTCTGTCTGCCTCCAAATTGCAGGCAGAAATCCCAGTCATGTTTCCCGTGGGTCTATCTTGACTACCTAACCACATTCTAATAATAACTGCTATTATTATCATAATGAAAGTATTTCACCCAAACAGGCTTTCCCATCTACAGTCTGTTTATCTTCAGTTAGACCCTAGGGGCTGTGACCCTGGTTTATGCACCACACACCCCAGAGGCATTGATAAAAGTATTTTGCTTTAAAGCTACACTATTACTGGTGGAAAGCCCTTGGGGGGAACCTCTGTTACTGCCAATTTTCAGGTAGAGGAGGTTTTGTGCCAGACAAATCTAAAGTGGAAATTGAGTCTATAAAACTAGTAGATACACGGCTAGTAAGAGTTGTAGCCGGATTGCTCTCGAACCCTATAAGACTGCCCAGCCCCATCTTAGGCAGGAAATCCCTTAAGATTCCTGAAAATGCATAGTTCCAAGATCCTGGGTCAAACATACTAGACGCAAGAAGGATATGGCTGGGGGTTGCCAGGAAGGCACGAGGTCTCAAGTTTGGTTCCCAGAAGCCATATGCTGAAACATCCCCAGTGATAGGGCAGGGGCGTCAGCTAGATCCCTGAGGTTCACTAGCCAGCCAGTCTAGCAAAACTGGAGAGCCCCAGTTCCCTGAGTGGGTGCAAGACGTAAAAAGATAGGTGGACAGCTCTTGAAGAGACATCTAAGGTTGACTTCTGACCCCCCTCAGAGGTGTATACACATGCATGTGCACCCGCACATGTGTGCACCGACAGGCAGACCCTCATACACAAATACCAGCCCAGATCCCGTTTACCTCCTTTTACAGGTGAGAATTCCAGCCCAGGATAAGGTTAAAGCTAAGTAGATGGATAGATGGGTGGGTGAATAAGTGGATTGGTGAGTAGATGGTTGAATAGGTAGTGGGTGGGTAAGGTTGTGGGTGGGTGGGTGGATAAGTGAATGGACACACATTCTAAGCCACACACCCTATGTTAGCTGAATTAGACTTTACAGGAAAACTCCCACCTTCCACCTCTGCTCTGAACATACTCAGCCAAAAGCAAAAGCTCTGACCTGTTCAGTGCTTATGAGGAAGCAAGTCAAAGAGCTTTGTTCCCAGGAGCTAACAGTCCACTGTGCAGACTCTTCTAAACTACGCAGACTTCTAGAAAACTGAGTTTAAAAGCTTAGAATGCGCTAGGCAGTGGTGGCAGCACTGGGGAGGAGGGGCAGAGGCAGGAGGACCTCCGTGAGCTGGGGCCAGCTTTGTGTTTCTGGGCACCAGTAAGTTCCAGGGTGGGCTCCAGAGCTTCACAGAGAAACCTTGTGTCTTGAGAGGAACACAATAAAAAGCTTAGATTGGAGGCAGCAGACTGCTTAGCAGGTAAAGACACCTGCCACTAAATTTGGTGACCTGAGTTGGCTCTCCAGGACTCAGGACCAATATGGTGCAAAGAGAAAAAGAATGTCCACAAGTTGTGCTCTGATACATGCATGCATACGTGCACACACATGCATACATGCACACACATGCATACATGCACACACATGCATACATGCACACACATGCATACATGCACACACATGCATACATACAAACATAATTTTTTTTTAAAGTCCTGCTTAGTAGAATTTTTTTAAAACTAAAGTCTGGCATGGTGGTTCACATCTTTAACCCCACTCAAGAAATTGATGCAACAGGATTGTTATAACTTTGAAGCCAGCCTGGGCTATCTAGTGAATTTGAGGCCAGCCTACGCTACTGTTTTAGTTAAGGTTTCTATTGCTGTGAAAAGACAGTTGACCATGGCAATTTTTATAAAGGAAAACATTTAATTGAGGTGGTGGCTTACAGTTTCAGACATTCAGTCCATTATCGTCATGGTAGGGCATGGTGGTGTGCAGCCAGATGTGCTGAGTCCTTACATATTGAATCACAAACAACAGAAAGTGATCTATCTCCCTGGGTGTGGCTTGAGCATATATGAGACTTTAAAGCCCGCCTCCACAGTGACACACTTCCTCCAACAAGACCACACCTACTCCAATAAGACCACACCTCCCATTAATGCCTTTTGTGGGGATTCAATGAAAGCTTCAGAAGTTTTGGAGATATCAGAGGGAATTTACCCACAGTCTATGTGGGGAGTTAATAGAAGCTCCAGAAGTTCCAGAGATCTAACCACAGTCAGTCTAGGAGAATCAGAGAGTGGTGATTCACACCTTTAATCCCAGCACAGGGAGTATCCTGGGAGTGGTGACCTACACCCTTAATCCTAACTGAGTCAAGGTCACTTTAGATTATAGAAGGAGTTCCAGGCTCCTAAACAGGCAGTGCTGGGGCCATGCCTTAATTTACAAAAGGGTATTTAAGACAGAACAGAAACAGAGAGAGAGAGAGAGAGAGAGAGAGAGAGAGAGAGAGAGAGAGAGAGAGAGAGGAGCCATTCCAAGGGAAGTGGGGCTGAGGAAGCTGGAAGACAGCTGGGTAAGATCTGACTGTGGTGTTTATTCCCTCTAGTATCTCCAACTTCTTCAGAGATCTATCCGAGTCTCATTTATTCGTGCGACACCCTTTGGGGACCACTGTCTTTCAATGGTATTGTGTATTACAGCTACATGGTGAAACTTAGTCTCAAAAACAATGAAATGGAACTCAGATAGTCTTAGGTCAGTTGCCGTGGGCAAAGGCTCATAACCTGGATTTCCAGCTATGGGTCAACAGACATCTTTCCTTGCCTTTGGAAGTGAGTTCAGGGTATCTCTTCACCCCTGTGCACCGCTTCCTAAGAACCCAGGCACACTCTCCTAGCATTCATCCTGTGGAAGGGTCTTACAGATCATCCTGTATTAACACGGAGAAGGAGTAACTATATCTAAAAAGTTCTCTGGAAACTCATTCAATACCTCAGGACCATCATTCCTCTTCCTTATCTGTGTTATCATTGAAGACCGTGTTCCCTGAGAAGGCCAGGCAAATACCATGACAGCCTCCTAATAACTCAGTTAAAAATTAGGCCTCAGTTCCTGCCTCTTGAAACTGGGCAGTTTCTGAGGAAGCCGCATGCAAAGGGCAATTAATCAGCAACATACCAACAGCAAGGATGAGAGGAAGTACACGGACCAGGCCTGAGCCAGCCTCCACAGTATCTCAAGGACTGAGTCTGGAACTTGTTCAGACTTTCTCACAAATGGAAAAACTATAGCCTTAGCCAACCCCTGCTAGCCCTAGCCAATCAGGAATGTACTAATGTGATTGCCACTTATGTAAACCAATCCTAGACAGAATGACTTCACTGCCTTTGGAATTCCTTTAGCTGTGTATAAAGCCTGCAGCCTCTCCCAGGCTTGCCATTTTGCTTGTGTCAGATGTGTGGCCCCAGCATGCTGGAGTTCCTACTCTGGAGATAATAAACCGTCTTGCTGATTGCACACATGGATGGTGGGACTTCTCCAGAGCCCTAACATCCCCAAGGTAGAACTCACCCTGTCCCCATCCACATACTTTCGCCAGGTGATGTTGGGCTGTGTGTGTGGCAGGGCACCCACAGGTTGTCTCCCAGAACCTCTTCAGCTATGACTCTCTCCAATCAGGCACCTCTGCA
Organism: Phyllotis vaccarum; assembly: GCA_033318265.1. Classification (NCBI taxonomy): domain Eukaryota; kingdom Metazoa; phylum Chordata; class Mammalia; order Rodentia; family Cricetidae; genus Phyllotis; species Phyllotis vaccarum. Next base: position 100,922,800 of record JARWLC010000010.1, read on the forward strand.
GAGCAAGACCAGGCCTCCTGCACATCATGGCTCCACCTCCACTCTGGCAGAGCGCCCTGTCTGCCCGAGGCTCCCACTGGTCAGGTCTCTTTCTATCTGCCCCATGTGTTCCTCTCAATCCGATTGTCTCTGCAGGGTTCTGCCCTCCCCCTCTGTCTGGGTACCCTTCATGGAGCTTCTTTGGTGTCTGCTGCTGAGCTGGGCTCTTAGTTCAAGCCCTGCCCGTGCTGCTTTGAGGTGGGCGGTAGGTCTGCCTCCTCTACAGACAGACTGAGGTTCAACTGGCAATGTTCCCAGGGGCACCCTGCTGGCCTCAGGCCCTGAGAGGCCACAAACAAGGGCAGGTTTATCCCATCATATCTGGCTGCCTCTATCAAGGACATGCCTTCAATATCAGCATGCTCTCTCATCTTCCTTACTCTGTTCCCACTGTGAGTGACAAGGGAGCCCTGGACCTCTTCACAGGCTCTTGGAGACTGGCCTTCCTAGAGTTCATCTGACCAGCATCCACAGGCTCAGATAGTCCTGGAGATGAGAAGTCTTTAGAGAGCCAGACCCAAGTTATATCATCAATGCAGGTTCCTAGGTCCAGGGCTTTCTTCTTGGGCCACACCAGTCTTTTCTCAATCAGTAGACACTGTGGAAAAGTCTGCCTTTCTCTCTCTCTCTCTCTCTCTCTCTCTCTCTCTCTCTCTCTCTCTCTCTCAGGCCCTGAGTTCAGCTTCAGCATCCAGGGAACCTGGGCTCTCTCTTCTAGCCTCTAAGGGCATCTGCACACACGTGGAACACAGGCACACATAAGCACACACACAGAGAATAAAATAAAGAAATTTTAAAAAGAAATTGTGGAAAGGCCTCCTGGTCCCTCATGAGTTAGACAACAGCAGCTGTGCCAGGTGGAGCTACACAAGTGTCTGTTCCTTTCTGGGACTCCTGGGAACACAGTTTGGAAACCTAGATATGGCTCCTCTCCTGCGTAAAATAAGAGGTGGGGCTCAATGGAAGTCCACACAGCATCCCGTACCTACACCTCACACTTAGAGCTGACCAGTAAACCCTCAAATAGAAAAGACATTCACACATCACCCACCAACAGCCAATGATCAGGTAGCTGCTGTTTCATGTGGAGTTTGGGGAAGGCAGGGAGCCCCAAGATCTAATGTTGTTCAAAGATTGATCTGATTGATGATGTAAGACAGGAATCTGAATGAATTAGAGTAGTACAGAGCAGGGTAAAGGCAGTGGGCAGACCGCAGAGGGGAGGAGAAGAGCTGGGAAGGAGGGCGTTTGTGCCTCAGGAGAACATATCTCCAGAGAGCAGAGCAGGTCAGCCTAGCACTGAGCCTACATGGGGCTCTGTGTAGGTACTGCCCAGGTCTCTGCAAGCCCAGGACACCACAGACGTCACTCCCCGGACAACACAGCCTTATGACATTGTGGCTTTCTAGTCCCAGCCTTGGCAGGAGATGGTTCCCCTATTCTTTTTCTTGTTGGGGTGCTCTAGATAGCACCCTGTCATTTTATGCCACAGAGTAACAGTTGTTGCCAGAGACAACTCCCTATCACCTCCTCTTCACTTAGCCATTGGATCTCCATTCCTTGCCTGCATGTAGAGTCACCTGAAAACAAGCCTACATTTCCCAGCCTCCTTTGCTACCAGGCAAGGCTCTGTGACTAAGTTCTGATCCACAGATGAGGGCTAATAAGATGTGTGTCACCTCCAAGTCCCACCCTGGAGGGAAAGGGTGGGTCTGCCTCCTCTTCTGACTAGGTGCAATGTAGATGTAGCAACACTTGTGTGTACCGTGATGGTGCTTTCAGAGTCTCGGGAGTGAGCTTGGGGTCTATTGAGAATGCCACACAGACCTCAGGGGACCTAAAATATATGCTATCGTGTAGCTCTCTTCCACTGCCTCCAATCAATACAGCTCTCCCAACAGACTCCTGGGTTTTCAGAAGGCTCCAAAGCTCTGACTCTAAGTGGGCACTGTGCCAGCAGGGAGGCTGATGTCTCTCCCACTGTCCAGCAGGTCCAGGAAAAAGTCACATGCTGGCCAGATGACATCTGGGAACACAGTGGAGGAGTGGAGACAGAATGGATCCTGAGGTCAGGCTAGCTTTGGCCTGAAACGTTTTCTCTTCTTAGCTAAATCTGCCCCACCCCCCAAGGGCCACAGGAAAGCGAGCTTTGGAGTCACCCACTGCAGGGACTTTCGTGGCTCCTGTTTTCAGGGTTGGCAAAGCTGCGACCCTGAGATTCTCAGCTATGCCGCTACCTGTCTGAAAGCAGGCTATGGGCAGCAGGAAATGAGAGCCTGGTTATGCTGTGCTGGGGGTCAAACTCACCTCCTGCCTGCTAGGCAGATCGTCTACTGACTGAGCCATATCTCCAGCCCTAAAAGTTGTTTTTTTGTTTTTGTTTTTTGTTTTTTTTTTTAAAAAAAAACCAAACCTTTTATGGTAATAAAGCAATGATGTTAGGACTGTGGCAGCATGCCCTTGGTCAATGCTGCAATTAAATAGCGTAACCTCATTCTGTATAATGTGCTCAGTTTTTTCCATATTAAAATATTTTTTAATGGGCATGAATGTTCACAGAAGCATTATTCATAATAGCTAAAGTAAAAACAAACCAGATGCCCACCATCAAATGAGTGCAGAAATAGACATATCTACCCAGTAGAATATTATTCACCCATTAAAAAAAATGACTGGTCATGCTACATCCTGGTGGTGAACCTTGATAACATCATCACGAGGAAAAGACGCCAGATGCAAATTAGTACACACACTATATATCTCCTTTTATGTTACAAGTGGAGGAGAATCATCTATGTTAAATGTGCTAATATGAAGAGAGAGTGGATCCGTGACTTCTGGGGGTTTGGGGGAACAGAGGAATTAAGAGGTAACAACTGAAGAGTATAAAGTTCCTTTGGGGGTAATTAAATGTTCTGAAATTGACTGTGGGACTTGTCACATTACTGATAACCAAACATATTTTAAGTGGGGTGATCTGGGCTTGGGCTAAAGGAACAGAACCTTAGCCATGGGCAGCCTCCTGTGCTGTGGCTCAGAGAGGGGAAGTATAGGTGTGAATACCATGCTGCAGTGAATTTATTATTATTATTATTATTATTATTATTATTATTATTATTATTATTATTATTATTTTGAGACAGATGTGATGGGGCACCAGACCTCAGCACAGCTGAGTCTGTGGTGGAAGAACCATTCAGGCTGTAAAGCATTTATAGCACTGTCAGCCAAAACTAAAGCAAAAGCCTAATCCATCAAAGCCCATGGTTCTGGGAAAGTCTCTAAATGTACTTTTTAGCTTCTGTAGTTCCGTTTCTGGCTAACTTGTTAACTGAAGTATGTCAACCCAGAACATGGTTTTTGTGTTTAGAAGCTCATCCCAAGAAAGGCCCCGGGGCTACGTTGGGATCTTGAACACCTGGTGTAGTCTGCAGCCGGTTAATAAAGACTTTCTATTGTCCTAAGCCCATGTCCGAGCAGTCTTCTCTGGTGAATATCCCACAACACAGAGTGTCCAGAAGCCCCGGCTGACTTCAAACACACTATGTAACAGAGGTTGTCCTTGAACTCCCTGACCCTCCTGCCTCCAATCCTGGGATTATAGGCTGCACCATACCAAGCTTTTCTTTTAGTATTTCTTTGGGGAAACTGGGTCAGAAAATCCATCTTTCTCTTACTTTGGAGGGTTGTCATGGGACAGCTCATCTGGGTCTCTCCTTCTATCATGTCCTTCTGGACATAAACCTCGGATCATTAGGCTTGGCAGCACATATCTTTACCCACTGAGTTATCTCTCCAGCCCAGCACATCTTTCTTACTGTGGTTTTGACCCATGAGATCAGTTGTAGGTCACCACGTCCACTTGATCTGTAATGCAGGGAACACAAAGTTGGCCACCAGCTGGGTGGCCAGCAGCCCTGCTTGGGCCTCCCTTAAGTCAAATGTTTCCTTTCCTCAGGTTGGCCTTTCCCATCTAAAAGCCCTTGTGAACAGAGATCCCCATCCCCAAAGCTGTGACATCAGGTGGCCTTTGCATCCTGCTTCTGGACACACAGGTTTCTCCACTTTGTCACTGCCCTCCCACATCATTGCTGGAGGCCTCAAATCCTGCCCAGCCTGTCTCCCCTACTCCCACTCACCCTGAAAGCTCCAGCTACTCCCTCAGGCAGTCCTGACTGGAGAGGTGGCCTGGCTGTCTCTCTAGGACCCAGGAGGTACTTCATCTCATGTTAGACTACAAAATGGAAATCCAGGTGTGGTGAGACCATGGTCCCAGAATTTGGGAGTGCAGACAGACAGGAAGAAAACGAGTTCAAGGTCAGCCCTGGCTACACGCAGGCCAGCCTGGCCTAAGGACAGGGATGGAGGCATGAACAGTAGGGGGGAGGGCTTGCTGTAAAGGTGGAGGAGGAGAGGGGAAGGTTCTGTAGAAGCCACTGAGGGGGTGGGGCTGCCAGACCACTAAATCTTTATCCTTTGATAAGAAAAAGAAATCATTTGAGAGGGAGGCTGGAGAGATGGCTCAGCGGTTAAGGGCACTGTCTGCTCTTCCAGAGAAAGAAGGTTCAATTCCTATCACCCACATGGCAGCTCACAGCTATCTGTAATTCCTGTTCCAGGGGATCCAACACCCTCACACAGATATACATGCAGCAAAACAATAATGGATATAAAATACAAATAAATAAATTATAAAAAGGATAAATTATTTTGGGGTTGGCAAGATGTGTTAAGGCTCTTCTTGGTCTTAAGCCTGAAGGCTTGAGTTTGATCCCTGGATCCAATGTGGTGGAAAGAGAGATTAGACTGCTGAATGTTGCCCCCTGACCTCCCAGGAATTGCCATGTGCACCCATACCTATTCACATACACTAAAGAAATGAATAAATGTAATTTTAAAAACCCTATAAATTATTTTCAAAACACAGAAAATTTGGCTCTGTGAGAATGTGTCCCTACTTCTGGCCACATCAGAAATTCTGGAACCCCACTGGTTGTCATGGAGACTGCCTCTCCACAAATAAATTGAAATGTGAATGGTGATGCCATCTCCGATGACAACCAGGCAGGGTGTTAAGTGCCTTTGCCTTGGCTTCATACAGAGTGAGGTAGACTCCCCCACCTGTGGACCCCCTCTGCAGCCGCCACTCCCCTGGGAATGAAGCTCAGAGAAGCCCCAAATAGGAGCAGCTTTGAGGAAAGAATTGTGGCTGAGCTTAAAAATTTGCTTAAAAAAAAAAAAAGAGAGAGAGAGAGACAGGGCACCAATCATCAATGGGATGGATCAGCAGAGAGAAGTGCTTGCTGCCAAACCTGATGGCCTATGGGGAGCAGAGGACACACTAAGTGAATAAAGTTAAGTAAATGTGTGCTGTTGACATGGGCACTGACGTCTTAAGGACCCAATGCCTCAGCCTTAGGGAAGTGGCAAAGCCTCCTCTAGTCTGTGTGTGGATGTTGCTAGTGTGTGTGGAAAACGTCCACCATAGCTTTCTTCTCCTGGTATTTCCAGCCTGCAGACTGCCTCCCTGCAAATACGTCTCCTACTATGATTAACTAAACCTGCCCCCTTGTCCACCTGTATGTAATAACCTGCCTCCTGATTTATCTGTATGTTTACCCTGCCTCCGTGTTCAACTCTATATAACAAACGCACTGAGCTTCCAAGGTGCTGTGGTTTCTCCACAGAAAGCCTAGCCCACATCATCCTAGCCTATTCTGTCTGTGTCTGTTATTCATTCCCTTAATGTCCCTACTCAGAGTTTGAGGACTCACTGTGTGCAAGAACACAGCATAGGACCTACATGGCCAATGGAGAGAACCAGCTCCTGAACACTGTTCTCTGACCACATGCTCACTATGGCACTCGTGTACGCGAACACACACTCGTTCATCCGCACACATATACACGCGATAAATAGACATAATAAAAGTGATCTAAAAAAAAAAAACCCGACAGATCTCTAGTTATGTACACAGAGTGGTCACACATAAAATACTAAAAATGAACACACTTTTGCGAATACTAGGGATGTGCGCCAAATCCCTAAGAACAAGAGCAGCAGGGGCCCTCCTATGTCAGTGCTGAGCCACCAGGAAACGCCATGGGAAAGGGAACCCCCTCCCAGCAGTGAAAACCATAAGAGCCTTAGAAATAAATGCAGCACAGGAGACTGAGGCAGGAGAATCCCCATGAGTTCCAGGCTAGCCTGGTCTATAGAGTGAGACAATATAAACAAAACTCTAAAATCAATAAACCCAGTAAATGGCATACAGGGTTATTATTAAAGGGCATAACGAGTAGAGAGGGGTTATATTTATCATGGGAAGGTGTAATTTCAGATAAAATCTCTGTTTTTCATGTTGGAAACGGGCTGAGAATAGCTGAGGCAAGGCTTGAAGGAAGAAGGAGGAGTGTGGGAGAGGGGGGAAGAGGAGGGAGAGGAGGAGGAGGAAGAAGGGGAGGAGGAGGAGGAGGAAGAGGAGGAAAGCAGTTCTATGGGTACCAGACAGGGACGTGGAACACAGGCATACATGCAGGCCAAACTTCCATACACATAAAAGTAACAATAAACACACCACTTTAAAAAAAGATGTCTTGAAAATGTAGGGTATGGTGGTACACGTGTGCGTGCATGTGCACATACATATGCTTGAAATTCTAGTACTGGAGAGGCAGAGGCAGGAGAATTCCTGGGGCTCCCCGGCCAGGCCACTGAGAAACTGACTCCATGGAGGTAGTGCTTCTGAGTATAACACCATAGACTGTCCTCTGGCCTCCATGCGCGCGCACACACTCACACATATACACACACCTCCCCTCCTTGTGTGTCTCTAGGATTAAACTGTACAGTAACTCCAGTTAACTTGAGTTCTCTAGCAAGGCATAGAAGAGCCCATAACTCCTCTCGAGTCTAAAAGAGCTTCGTGCATTATGGGTGTGTCAAACACAGTGAGCCTGCTCCCATCAGTACTGTTTACAGCCACCGGACTTGGGGTGTCCATCAACAAAGCAATGTGCAGGGGTGTGGTGTTAATGACACCTGGAGACTTGGGTCCAGGCCTCCATTGAGTTTCTGATAACTGGTTAGTACCCTAATCTCTTGTCCTTCCATCTACATAAAATGTTCTACCAGAGATGCTTTATTTTAACTTTTTTTTTACAAAATTTTCTTTGTTTTTGGTATTTTGTTTTGTTTTGAAATATGGTCTCTCTCTACACAGTCCGGCTGTCCTAGAACACTCTACATAGACCAGTCTGGCCTCAAACTCAGAGCTCTGCCATGTGCTAAGACTAAAGGTGTGTGCCACTATGCCCAGGCCCTAGACATTTTCCAGCCATCATCTCACTGTATCAGGTCTTCAAAGCTCTCCTTCCTCCATTGCTAACCCTGCAGCCACAAAGACAGTGTCCCACAAGAGCCAGCCCTACTCCGTGGCACCATGGCTTAAAGCATTAAAGAGTTCACTTCGGCCACACTAAGTTCAAGCTGCATCTTCCCCAAGCTCTGTTAGGATCACCTCAGGCAAGTTGTATAAGTGTCCCATGACTCAGTTTCCTCCTTTGTGTCATAGGAGATAATAATAGTTTTCACCTCAGAAAGCTGTGAGGTCTGGATGACTTAATATACTAAAAACTCAGAATGGGGGGGTCTGATAAAAAGGATGTGCCCCTTATCAGGAAATCATGGAGCAGTAAAGCGACTGAGCTGGATTGGTCTGTGTACCTCGCCCCTGCTTACGTCCTGCCGTTCTGTGAGCTACACTTTGTCTAGGCCTTAAAGGCCTTGATTTCTCTCATCTCAGAGGCCTCATCACCACCTCCTTCCATTCCTTGGTTCCATGGTGGTCTCAGGCTGGCTAAGCGGGTTCCTTATTTCTCCAAATTGGATTGATTCTAAAGTCTTGCCATAAACTCCCTGGGATGATACATTTTTAAGAACTTGATATAAAGGCGGCAGGGCTGAGTCTGGGGATGAGGCTCACTGGGAAGAGTGCTTGCCTCGAATGTGCAAAATCCTACATTCAATTCCCAGCATCACAAAAATGGGCAGGGCAATGTACACCTGTAACCCCTGGGAGGTAGAGGCAGGAGGATCAGTAAAAGCTAAGATCGACCTCGGCTACATAGAGAGTACAAGACCAGCCTGTGCTACATGAGACCTGGCCCAAAATACAAGTGAGGGAGAGTGATGGTGTGGAGACCAGTTAAGGCTGGGGCCTTCTCCTCCCAGGGAATCCTGTCTCCAGAGCAGGCTGGGGTGACCGGGCCTGTGCTCTGCTCTGCTAGAAAAGGAGCCCATGGCTCATAGCCCTGGGTCAGGACTATGGCCTGTGACCCAAATACTGTCTGCAACCCCAGGAGGGGCTAGCTTACCCCAGGCCACTTTCTGAAGATCCGACATCCTTTTTACTGGATGGAAAGGCATTGAGAGTATCCCACAGAGGGCCCTGTGCCTAAGAAGATCCAGAAAGACCTTTGATCCTTTCTTTGTCCTGTGTTGTGGAGGAAGGAGTGGACTGGGGGCTGCAGGATGGGTAGAAATCTTAACTCAATTTTCCCATTGTTTCTTACAGACTATTAAAAAGAAAGAGGCACCTTGTACATGTGTTCTTAGTGAGCTCTCTACTGCTATGCTGTCAGACGAAGCCTTACCCCTAATGCAGAGATCCAGGCAGCAGGGCACTAGGTGCCACCTCCTCAGAGACACTTCAGTTGGTCTCAGCAGCTTTACCTTCTAGCACATTCTAAACGCACTCTCCCATTATTATACCATCCACATAGCACACTTATCTCCTACCCAAGCCGCCCAGCAGTCGGGGATCCTTAAAATTCCCAAACTCGTCGGTAGTTAGCAGTTTCCATCATGTCTGTGCCCCAGTCACCAAGAAGTTCACCCGTCAACACGGTCCCCCCTTTGGCAACCCCAGGTCAGGACATTGTGGAGATTGCCCTGATGGAGGAAACTGAGGCACAGGAAGTTCAGTAAGTGGTCTCTGTTTCTTCAGAATGAAATGCCAGGGCTAGGACTCATTTGGGGCACACTCTCAACACCCCAGAGATATCAGCACCAGGTAGGAGCTGGTTGCTATAGTCTCAGGTCACTTGACCCCTCAATCGCTGCCTCCGACCTAACCTCACCCCCTCTGACCATCCCACCCTAAGTCACCCTCAGATCCATCACCCCCAACTCTAGAAAGGTTCTGTCTCTGCATGCCACCTTACTTGGACGCCACCTCCTGAGCATGGTCCCCCCTGAACATTTTTCAAACACAGTCCCTCTTCCTCCCTTTCTCCCCAGCCAGCTTCAGTTTGTTCACAGAGCCCTTTCCATTCCCATCATGACAGGAGAGACATCCCTATTTACATTTATTCATCTTTTCTTCCTAAAACATTCTAGAACTTTCAGTTCCACGAGGGCCAGCATCAAGACTTGCCACTGAGCGAGTCAGGCCTGGGGGGGGGGGGGTCAGGCCTGTGCACTACACTGCTAGACAAGGAGCCTGTGGCTCATAGCCCTGGGTCAGCACTGTGGCCCGTAACCCACCAGGGCAGAGGCGAAGCTCCGACGCTGCACCCCACTTCTGGTCCTGGCTTTTCCTGCCACTGCTCAAACTTCTGGACTTTTCAGTGGGAATCCCCTCCACAGTAGGAGGATAAGAAGCACTGCCCACTGCCCTTCCCTGGGTGTTTGCATTTTAAAAGCCTCACCCAGCCTCACCAGACAGGAGTGAGGGAGGAGGAGGAGTGTGTGTGTGTGTGTGTGTGTGTGTGTGTATGGGGGGGTGTAGTGTGGTTCCTTCCACTTTGGGACACAGGCTAGCTCACAGCTAAGGGCTCCATGGAAGGTCTCTGCTTACCAGTGAGTACCCTGGCACACCTCAAGGCTGACCATCTCATTTCCTACCTGCTAGACCCGGCTTTGTCCCCAAAGCACTTCCAAAGTTGTTAAAGACCTGTATGGAGGAGTGCCCCCAGCAGCCATCCCCCCCGGACCCCAGAATAAAGGTCTTACCCATTTCAATCCCACAGGTCACTAGGGCTGCAATCACTGCACCAGCTGACGTCCCTGCAAAGCGATGGGCTGTGTCCAGCATCCTTGGGGCCAGGTCTCGCAGAGCATCCACGACCCCAGCCTGGTAGTAGGAAAGGAACCCGCTCCCCGAGAAGGAGATGGAATGAGGGGTGTCTGGGTCCCCCTTGAACACCTGTTCCTCCATCTTCAGGGCCTCTTGGCCTCCCGGTAGAGGAGGAACCTGTACCCGGCTGCCTTGGCTCAGTGTCTCCTTCCCTACCAGCCAAGAGCCTGGAATGTGGTGACTCTACTGGCCCAGCCAGGCAGCCATGGGTGGTTCACCCAGCCACTGCCTGGGCCTGTTTAGCTTTGCTAAGAGGCACCCTGAATGACTGATAAGGGACCCCAGGGTCTGGGCAAAAGGCAGATAGCCGTCAGAGTCATGGGCATAGTCTTGGTCCTACAGACCCCATGCTGGCTTCATGGCCTAACTAGACTCCTGTCGGGCACAGGTTCCTCAGAGCTCTCCACCCATCCTGAGTACACCTAGGAGTGGAGCATTCCCAGCTCCCTGCTCTGGAGGCGGTGCCTCTCAGCCCTCAGCATCCAGTTGCAAAATCTCTGCCAGTGCCTCACCCTGTGTCTCCTTCACTGACAGGTTGCTGTAGGGACAGAGTTTTAAGCCACCCTCTACCCCACCCCTTTGTCCCCCTAACCCCCAGGGCTGCTGGGTGGCTCTGGCTTTCAAAGGGGAGGAGGAACTTCCACCCGTGCCCCTCCCCCAGCCCTCCCCAAATAGAAAATGTTCTTACATAAGTGCCTCTCTGTTTATTCTTACTTTAGGATTGGCTCTGGGAAAACTGTAATGGAGGAGACGTTTGGCTCTGGAGGTTTGTCCTGGTTTGCTTTCTATTGTTGTGAAAACACCATGACCAGAAGCAACTTGGGGGGTGGGTATTTCAGCTTCCAGCTTATGGTCCATCATGAAGAAAAAGCAAGGCTGCAAGAGCCGAGGCAGAAGGCAGGGAGGAATCTTGCTTACTGGCTTACTTTCCAGAGGTTGAACTCTACACAGCAGGCTGGACGCTCTCATATCAATGGTTAACCAAGAAACTTCCCCCAAGAACTAACTCACAGGACAATCTGATGGAGGCAGATTCTCAGAGGAGGCTCCCTCTTCGCAGCATGTGTGAAGTTGACAGAAGCCTAAGCAGTCTTTCCCACCTGTCATACCATCTCCTTCTCTCTGGCCAGGTCTCACCTGCCTCCAGGCCCTGTGCTGATTCTCCGTGTTATTTCATTTGCCTACAGAGGCCAGAAGAGGGCATCAGATGCCCTGGAGCTGGAGTTACAGACAGATGTGAGCTGCCTAACTTAGATGCTAGGAACTCCATCCGGGTCCTCTGGGAAGGCATCAAGCACTGAGCCATCTCTCCAGCCAATGTCTCTTAAGTGATAGGAAGCAAGGGAGCAGAGAGCTAGGCCATTCCCAGATGATAACACAGACAATCAGACTGTGGGTGGGAGGGGTGGTCACATGTGGGGACGCCAGAGTCAGGACAGAGAGATATTTTGTTAAGGGACAGGGAATTGGGGACCAGGGTTAGCTCTAGGGCTGCCCAGCACGCCTCCTGGGGAGGAGTGATTTTCCTCACAGCCCGAAAATGTCGCTGTAGATCACTAAGGCAACAAAAGCTTCCCTCCTCTCCCCCTCTCATCTCCCCCTCCTCCCGCTTCATCATTACCACCATCACTATCACCACAGGGCAGCAGGACCAGAATTAGAACTGAGATGCCGAGCTGCCCCCCTCCAAGTCTCAGTGGACTCCAGCCTCTCTGTAGGTGGTGACATCAATGTCTTCCTGGTCCTAGGAGCTCCCATCAACTCTGATGGTTTTGTTGATCCAAACGAGAATTACACAGAAAGGGCAATATCCAGTAAGCACTCAGGAGGGAATAGTCCAGTGTTCTAGCTTATGCAGAGAACTTCAGACAGCTAATTGTCAGATTTGGAAGGCAGTTTTGATTAGGTGTGTGCATGTGCGTGTACATGTGTGTATGTGTACACGAGTGTGCAACCATGCAAACATGATAAAGAAGCGGGGGTTGGGGGTGGCAGGGTGGGGGTGGTGGTGACAGGAAAGAGCCAATGACTTTTGGGAACAAGGAAAAATGCTCCATCTACACACAACTTCTTCAAACCAGATACTAACAGGTTTCCTGGGAGTCTGTCAGGCAGATATGAAATAACCAGAGACCCATTCAAGACACTCTGTAATTAACTACTAAATTGTGCAAGACTAGATTGCCTCCAGAGGAGTTAAGAGGGAGGGGGAGCAGTGTGAGCTGGAACATCAGAGAAGCTGGAGATGATGTGGGAAGACCAGGGGGATGTAGGGCAGGGGTCAGCTATGGCTTCCTTGAGAGGGGAGGTCTGATGGGTTCGGAGGCACAGGAGGAAGTCTTAGGATGAAGACGAGTTGACTCCTCAGCTCTGCTATTTACTCGAAGTATGACCCACACAATGCATTTGCTATTTTCCGTTTGCAAAGCAGGCAGTAATTCCCAAGCTGAACAGGAGTTATAAAGGCAACAGATAATGGCTGTGATTGTGAGTGCCTGGCAGGTGGCATGCCTGTCATTATCAGAAGGCAATAAAGTCTAAGGCTTCTGGAGCAGATGGAGCCTGAAATCTGCAAAAGAGATAGGTAAGGTCAGAAGGGAAACTCGTGACCTCCGAGTCAAACACAGTGGGCCTTGAAGTGTACTCCAGGTGGAGAGTCATGGAAGGGAGGTGAGGTCAGGGCTGGTGATCCAGACTGAGTGATAAATAGTCAGCAAAGCTATTGCCACAGAGAGTCCTGGATGTAAGACTGGTTGGATGAGGGAAGTGATTCACAGGCAGATAATGCTTGGTTTTTGGCTTGAAGGTAGGGAGGGGCAAGGTACCTCTGGCAGGCCAAGAAACTGGGACACAGCTGAGGAAACTGGATGAAGATTTTATTTATTTATTTAAATATCTGGGGTCTAAAAAGACAGCTCATCAGCTTTAAAAAAAAAAAAAAAAAAAATCACTGGCTTCACTTGCAGAGAACCTGGGTTTGAATTCCAGCACCAACCTGGAGACTTAAACCACATGTAATTCCAGTTTCAAAGGATCCGGTGCCCTCTTCTGGACTCTAGGAGTAATGCATGCACATGGAACACGAGCCATACACACTGGCAAAACAACCGTATTCATAAAATAAAAATGAATTAAATAAGATATCTTTAGCTGAGTGATAGTGGTGCATGCCCTTAATCGCAGCACTTGGGATGCAGAGGCAGTTGGATCTCTGAGTTTGAGGCCAGCCTGGTCTACAGAGTGAGTTCCAGGACAGCCAGGGCTGCACAGAATTTTATTTTTAACTGGGCATGGTGTTAAAATGCCTTTAATGCCAGCACTCAGGAGGCAGAAGCAGGCAGATCTCTAGGAGTCTGAGGCCAGGCTGGTCTACATAGTGAATTCTAGGACAGGCTATGCTAGACAGCCCGTATCTTGTCTCTAAATAAATAAGTGTGGCTGTGGTGCACATGTGGAGAACAATTTTCTGGAGTAGACTCTTGTTACACTTAGCTTCAGCTGACACTTGACTTACCTAGGAAGAAGGAACCTCAGTTAAGGAATTACCCCATCATACTGTCCTGTGGGTATTTCCTCAGTTGCTAACTGATGTAAGATAGCCCAGCCCATGTACAGTGTGGTCCCCAGGCAGGTGACCTGTGGTACAAGAAAGGAAGCATGAGTGTGGGAACAAGCCAGTACAAAGTCCTGCCTGTAGGTTCCTGCCTAGGCTTCCTCCATGAAGGACTGGAATGGCAACCAAATTAATCCCTTCTTGTCCAATTTGCTTTTGGTCATGGTATTATTGGAACAAGAGAAAAATGAAGTAGAACAGCCCCCTCTTTCCACCATGTGGGACCCAGGAATTGAACTCAGGTCCTTGGATTTGGCAGCAAGCATTTTCATCCACAAAGTCATCTCACTGGCTCATAAGTTATGCACTATTATGGTGCCTAGTTTAAACCTAACAAATAATAGGATGTGGTGGTGCATGTCTGTGATCTTAACACTAGGGAGGCTGAGGCAGGAGGATCTAGATGGACAGCCTGGGTTGCCTACATAGACATTGTCTTAAAAATAAAAGCAAAACCACAAACAACCCTCCAAACCTCTTCTCACAAATTATCCTCAGGGATCCCCAGGCCTCTAGACACTGGCTTTCCTTGCTTCTCTCTAAGACCCTCAGGGAAGGAAGGGGTTTGGGCACAGGAGATCCCAATTCAGAAATATTTGCCCGGTTAGTAGAGGTTCATAGCTGTGCCCTGTGAAAGAGTGGCAACAGCTGACCGTCCAGCAGACCTGTCCTCAGACTGTGCTCCTGTAACCTCAGAAACCAACACTGAAAGTGCGGATGGCTGAGCGAGCGTCTGCAGAGCGGCCGAGACACACTCATGAGCTCAGAGAACATAAGCATTCAAGACGGTGGGGGGTGGGAGCATGATCGTTGTGATATTTCACGGAGAAGGAAGGGGTGCACTATACTGCCATCTGTAGAACAGCAAAACACTGGGGCTCCTCGTCATAGAAGTGGAAACCTCAGAACACACAAGTTTTCTATAGACATGAGCCACCTCCAGAGAACGGACAGACCCTCTCTATGCTCAACCACTTAGATAGGTTTTTGATTCAAAAATTAAGTAACTTTTAAAATGTGCTTAGGGTGGGGACATACACATTCCACCTTGCCTGCAAAGGTCACGGGATGTGAAGGAGCTGGTCCTTCCCTTCCACCATGTGGGGTCCAGGAATTGAATTCAGGTCCTCGGGCTTAGTGGCAAGCATGTCTACCCACTGAGCCATCTCCAATGCTCTCCGAAAGTAATTTAAAGCTGGGTATAATGGAACACACCTTTAATCCCAGCACTCAGAAGGCAGAGTCAATTGGATCTGTGTGAGTTCCAGGCTAACCTCATGTATAGAGCCAATCAAGGCCACATGATGAAGATCTGGGCCAATCGAGGCTACATAATGAAACCCTGTCTCAAATTATTTTTAAATAGTTTTAAACAATTTTTAATTTTGTTTTACTTTAGTATTTTTTTATGTATATGAGCATCTCACCTGAGTGTATGTAGTACTTGCTCTACACTCCAGTTCCAAGGGATCTGAAGCCCTCTTCTGGCCTCCCTGAGCACCAGGCACAAATGTGGTACAAAGACTCCCCACAGACAAAACATCCATGCACCAAATAAAAATAAAGGAATACCCACAAGAGAAGAGAGGCATGGTGTGAAGAGTAGCCAGTTACAAGGCTGAGAAGTGTTGGGACCGTCTTTTTCCACAGGTCTCAAAGCTGTCCCAAGGCTCAGCTGGCAAGGGACACTAACTTTTTCTGAGTAAGGACCTTCTGCTATCTCTGAAGCATTCAACTAGACGGGTTCTGTCAGTAGAGCCCATGGTGGCTGATGAGCCGCAGAAGGTCACAGGCATCACATGGAATCACGAGATGCCGCACTGCTTTGCTGTTACCTGCACGGTGAGGACAGGGACAGCTCCTGTCTGCTCTGATTCTGAGAAACACATGAGTGGGGCGGTGGGGTACCCCCAGACTCTGACCTCTGCATTCTCAACTTTCTGGTCTTGGCTTCTGAGAAACAGATGAGTGGGGCGGTGGGGTCTTGGCTTCTGAGAAACAGATGAGCTCAGTAGAGGTACTCCCTAGACAGACTCTGGCAAGCAAAAAGAATCAACCCAAGCATGCCTGTGTGTGGAATTATCCTCCCTTGCCTAGCTGCTTTTAGACTGCCACTGGGAGGCAGTGTGCTCACAAGGGCATGGAGTCAGAGGTCCCGGGTTTCTTCCATGGTATAGGAGGCCGAAAAAAGACAAATATGGTCGAGAGCAAACTAGGGCATCGCAAGCCTTGGCTGCTCACCTTGGCAGGGGAGTGAGCTCTCTACACCACTAGCAAGGTTTGGAAGACACTTTCCTAAATCAAGGTTTCATCTACACCAAGCCGTCCTCAAACTTCTATGTTGCAAAGATGACTTTGAACTTCTGATTCTCCAGCCTCAATCTCCCCAGGGTCAGAATTAGAGTCCTGTGCCACTCGCAGTATTGAGTTTCCTATGGTGCTGAGGAGACCAGGACCACACAAGTATCAGGCAAACACTGCCAGCCACTACATCCAGAACTCCCCTCAAGAAGAAATGAGGTGTAGGAAAGAGCATACCCAGATCACACAGGCTAATTGCTGTCCTACTGTGTGCTGGACATAGAGGGGATTGCCACATGATCTTCCCCCCAAAAGTATCTAGAAGCTAGACCTGAGTGGACAGCCGGAGTGTGAGGGAGGTGGGTGATCCAGGAGGAACCTAACTGTAGGATGTATGGCAGAGCGCTTGGGATCCCTTTTCAGGTGTCAAAAGAAGTAAGATAAACAATAAAAACTGGCAGGGAGAGGGGGAGAAACAGGACACGGGGATCTTGAACCAGACCTCAAAATCCCACTTCTGCTGCTTTTGAGCTGTGTGACTTTGACAAAGTTGCTCACCCTCTCTGAAGCCTTGAGGTTTAAAAGAGGGATGATGGTGTAGCCTTTCTGGCCATGGGAACCACTCTCAGAAAGAGCATAACAATGTAGAAAAAAATAATCTTGTCTACTCTAAGTTTCAGAGAAGCAAGCATCAACTATTTTCAAAAAAAGAAGCCATACCTTGGGACATCAGAGAAAATGGTATGTTTTAGTTAGGGCTTCTGTTGCTGTGAAGAGACACCATGGCCATGACACTCTTATAAAGGAAAAACATTTAATTGGGGCTGGCTTACAGTTTCAGAGATTCAGTCCATCATTATCATGGTGTGACACAGCGTGTGCAGGCAGACGTGGTATGGGAGAGGTAGCTGAGAGTCTCTACATCTTGACTTAGAGACAACAGGAACTGGTCTGTCTTACTGGGTGTGGCTTGAGCATATATGACACCTGAAAGCCTGCCTCCACAGTAACACAATTTCTCCAAAATGACCACACCTACTCCAACGAGGCCACACCTGCCAAATGGGGGCCATTTTCTTTCAAACACAAGATAGCACAGAGCTAGAGAAGAGATAAAATCGCTTCCATTTCCATCTCCACACCCTTGAGGTACTGTGCACCCACTTCTAACAGCCTGCTGGCTGCCAAGGCTGCTTGCTACAGAACTCATTGTAAAGTACTGCTGCCAACATGGGGCCCTTCACCCAACAGTGGTAAGTACAAACTATCATGGGCGGATCCTTCTCTAGCCAGGGTGGGGAGGATGAACCTTGTCAGGTCAACAACACCTTATCTCGATGTCTGGAAAACACACTGACCCAAGGCAAATTCCTGACAGGTATGGGAATGGTTACAACCACTTTGGGCAAACTGCATTCCCCAGGACTGTCTGTGCCCTAGGGGAAATGCTTACCCAGACTCCACAGACACCCTAGAGAAACAATTATAGCACTCATGGTTCCTACACCAGATGCCCTCAATCTACAGCAAGGAAGTAATCATGAAGCCTCCCTAGAGTGGGACGCAGCTACATCTACATCTGTCTACACATCGCAGACAGAGCACCCACTGCTCTAACCCAAGACCATTAGTGTGGGTGCAATAAAGCAAGCTGTACGTGCCTGTCATCCCAGAATGTGGGAGGTGGAGGCAGGGGGATCAGGAGTTCAAAACTAGCCTTGGTTATGAGGCAGACTTGAGTCCAGCCTGGATCACATGAGACACAAGACCCAGTCTCAAAAAAAAAAAAAAAAATGGAGATGAGGTTTGGGTGTGGGACTGGCAGAAGGCAGAGTGAGTAAATCAATCATGTGTGTTGCAGGTGTGAGGTTCTGAGTTCCAATCCCAGAAGCTACGGTGCAGTGGCAGGCACCTATAATTCTGATGCGTGAGATGGAAGGTAAAAACAGGAGAAGAAAGACTTTCCTAGACGTGGAGTTGTGAATCATGTGATCAAAAATTTAAAACCCTAAAAGCTAAGGGAAGGCAGTGGAGACAGGGTGTGAGGGGAGAGAGGTGTGAGGGGCTGAAAGGGGAGGAACCAGACCTCCCTCCCAGGAGAGGGAGGACCAGAGGACACACCCACTGACTCGGTCCAAAACTGAGTTACCTGGTTAACACTGTATTCCTTAGAAGCCATGCCAAGTGGCTCCTGTTTGCCAGGAAAAGCCGTGATTTTTCTCATCCACTCCTATGCTCCCCCTCCCTCCCCCCACTGCAGAGGGAGCTTCTGGTTCTCTATTAGCTCAACAGGGCCCCGCACCACTTCCCATGCCTAACCTGCCCAGCCCCCTCCTGCCAGCATAACCCTTCTCTCAGCCTTTCTCCTTTCCCTGAGAGGTAGCCATAGCAGACTCCCCCAGATGCCTCCAGCTGTTCCCTCTCTCTTACGGCCAAAAAAATCCTTCCTCTTAACCATAGAGGGCCCATTCAGCTTTTCTTTCCTGTATGACTCGAATACAAGAGACAAGGGCAGGGGCCCAAGTGTGGCCAGCCCAGGACAGCCATGTGCTGCCCCCCTCCCATAGGCCACACCTCAGCCCTGTCCCAGCAGGGTCAGCAATCTTATTTCTGGAACGTGGCTTCCATGCAAAGCTTCTACTCAGACTCTGCCTCCCTGACCCTTCTATCTCTGATAACCCACCCTAGAGCTGAGGGAGTCTTTAGAAGTCACTTCAGAGCCTCCTGACTCGTCTTATCCAGGTTGTATGAGATGTGCATCTGTGGACCAAGGACAGTAAGCCGTCAGTGGGCTCTTCTAGTCCTTTTAAATCCTGGAGCCAGTAGCCTTACTCTGTTATTCTGTCAGAACCTGCTCTGTTCAATTAAAAGAGAAATTAGGGACAGAATGTAGTGGCCCAGTGGCAGAGTATACCTTTTATTATACAAATATGTAAACAAACAAATAAACAAGTAGGAAGAGGTCTGCTCAGACAGGGTAGCTGGCCTTGAGATGTAATAGTGTGGTCTGTGTATGGCTCCGTGGGTAAAAGCACTGAAGCTTCCCTGGAACCCACATAAGGGCAGAAGGGAATGAACTGACTTCCCAAAGTTGTTCTCTGACCTTCACATTCATGTCATGGCCATTTACATGCCTGCAAAAACACCACACACGTACACAAAGAAGTAATTTAAAAATTAGGCCAACAAGTGGGATGACCTGAGTTTGATCCCCCAGGACCCACAGGTGGAATGAGTGGTGGTTTGGATGAGAAAGGCCCCCATAGGCTCAGATACCTGAATGCTTACTCACCAGCTAGTTGAACTATCTGGAAGAATTAGGAAACACCCTTGTTGGAACAGATGTGTCACTGACAGTGGGCTTTGAGGCTTCAAAAGTCCACACCAGGTCCACTGTCTCTCTGCCTGCTGTCTGCAGATCAGAATTCGAAGCTCTGAGCTACTTCCTGTCTGCTTCTGGCCATAACCATGGACTAACTCTAGAAACTATAAACAAGCCCCTGATTAAATACTTTCTTATAAGAGTTGCCTTCTGGATTTAATCCCAGCACTCGGGGCAGAAACAGAATTCAAGATTAGCCTGAATCACTACAGAGTGAGTTCCAGGACAGCCAGGGATACACAGAGAAAAACCTGTCTCAAACAGGGGATGGGGGAAGCCTAGAGAGATGGCTCAGCCACTAAAAGCTAGGCTCACAACCAAAAATATGAGTTGCCTTGGTCATGGTGTCTCTTCACAGCAGTATGTCATCAATTAGGACATCTGCCAAGGGAAGGACTTCAGGCATCAGCCTGTGGCCAAGCAAAGATCTGGACATGAGGTCAAGGAGGTGTCTTCTCCACTGCCTGTCACCAGGAGGCTGGTGTCCTCCACAGGCCAGTGGCACAGAGGAGATGTGAACAAGGAGTACTGTGCTACTCTGAACGACTAGTGTGACCTATTTCACAAAATACTGGTGTGGAGATCTGAGTAGTATTGTGGTCCTGCAAGATTCTTATCTCATAGCCAGGTGTGCACATACCTGGCCTCTAGACTGAACCAGCAGGAACTCTCCTCCAGGGCAGCATCCCCTCCTCCACTTCTTTCCTTTTCCGGTCTTCTTCTTCCCCTCTCCTCCTCTCCCTTGTCAGGGTTCCCAGGTCACAATCATCCTTCCTTCAACTGTGAGCTTTGTGGAAGCAGCTAGCAAAAAGGTTGGCGGTGTCAGTGTTGGCATGGGTAGACAGCAACAGGCCTCCAACTGTTGTGGACTCTGGGAGCACACACTGAATGACTCAAGGAATAATGGCAAAATCTCCTAAAGCCAAACTACATCTACCTCATGACGGAACTCCTAGGGTCATACAAAGGGAAATGACCATTTCCTCCCATCAAATAACATGTAACATGGCCAATTCTGTCGGTACACGCTCTAATCCTAGCACTTGGGAAGCAGAGACAGAAAGGTCTCAGGTTCTGCCTTAAAAAAAAATAGGTTAATAATAATAATAATAATCACACAACAGAGAGTGGAGACAGGCTGTGGATAAAGTAATTTCCAATGCCCAAACTGGAAACACCATCAGCAGAATGGACATACACACAGTGTTCATACAATGAAATTCTACTCAACAGTGGCAGAGCACTCAGTTATATAAGCTGCCAGACAGATCAGAAATACAAAGCTGAACGAGAGAAGCCAGACATGGAAATGTACATGGCACCCATTCTGTGCACATGAAATTCACCAAAAGGCAGTCCCTGTGATGCAGAGTAGGGTTCAGGAAGGCAATAGAAATGCTCTGTTATTTTGACCGGGGTGGAGGTTTCATGGCTGGATACATTAGTGAAAATTCACGGAGAATCAAGCTGCAGCTGGTGTATCTTAGCTACTCCTTGTAAAACTGTCTGAAACAATTCCAGACTTAGCCTCAAAAGTAACATGTTCATCTAAGAGTGACTTCTTATCCTCGATGCTAGCAGTTCTATCCAAAAGCAGAGACGGCAACTTTCCAAACTAGCAAAGAATTATATGTCCAGTTCTTGACTCGTTCCTTGATATTTGCACATGGAATGGGATCTGGTCTATGGCCCACGGTATAGTCTGAATGTGAAATGTCCCCCACCAGCTTATGTGCTTAAACATCTGTTCCCTGGCTTGTGGTAAGTTTGGAAAGGTTAGAGATGTCAGGTCCACAGGAAACTCCCATTTCTCAAAATTCCAAAAGACAGAAGGGACAAATGGTATCTGTGGTGTCTTTTAGCATGCCAAAGTGCATGCTGGCTGGAGGTCCCTCAGTTGTACAAATACCTGTGACATATTTCAGAATCCATGCTGACATCCTGGCCCTCCCTCTCCCCCACTTTAAACTGCCCCAGGGCCTGGCCTTCCCTCCCTACAGCTATTCATTTTCCTTTTAACCCTATTTCCTATTTTGGCTGCGCTCTCTGACTCCCTCTCTCCATCTTCCTCGCTCTCTCTGCTCCTGCTTCTCTCACGGCCAGATCCAGTCTGCTGGCCATGATCAGTCTACTGCTCTCTCTCTGTTCTGAACTCTTCCAGACACCTATGGCTGTTCTCTATCTCCTACAATAAAGAAGCAAAAACAAAAACAACCTCCCTCCCAGCCATACCATAGAGCAGTCATGTCAGTGGAACCTTTAGGAGGTGGAGTCTCGCAGGAGGAAAGCTTTATAGACTGGCATCGCTTCCCGGTCACCAACCTGCCTCCTGAGTGTGTATGCAACATGATCAGGCAGCTTCTTGCCCCTGTGGCATGTCTTCTTGCTGTGGTGGATGATACCCTCTGGAACTGTGAGCTGAAATAGGCTCTTTCTTCATTAAGTTGCTTTTGTCTGAGTATTTACTACAGCAATATGAAAGTAAGGAACACTGCCTCTTTCTGTCCATGAAAAGTAGCCACATAGCTTCATGGATATATTAGTACTATGGAGACCGCTAATATTTTAAGACAACAGAAACAGGCAAAGTCTGGCTTAGAACCTTTCATAACAGAGACAAGTCAGGAAGAGCCAGGAGGCTGAGGTGATTCTGAGGTAAGCCTTGCAGGATATGGGAACAGCCACCTAGTACAAGAGACAGAAATACCTGCTGTGATTCATCAAGACAGCTCAGTGGGTGAAGACACCAAAGGCCTAAAAGTTTGACCTAGGAACCCACACGGTGGAAGGAGAAAACAGATCCTGCTAGATTATCCTATCTCCATACACAAATAAATGAAAATAGGGGCTAGTGAGATGGTTCAGCAGCTAAAATATAAAATATTAGTAATTTTTAAAAATCAGTAAAGCTTTTAGTAGTAACACTTAACATGGAGGAAATAGTTATTTCTAGGTACTTGGAATAGATGCTAGGTACTGTCTCCTATACACTTTATATGTTTATTATTTTTAATTATGTGTATGTAGGCAGGTATGTGCATGTGAGTACACCACCCTTGGAGGCCAGAAGAGATCAATGGATTCCCAGGAGCTGGAGTTAAAAGAGTGTTTTCTTTCATATGTGGAAGTTGCTCCCCACCCCCAAAGACAGGGTTTCTCTGTATAGCCCTGGCTGTCCTGGAATTCACTTTGTAGACCAGGTTGGCCTAGAACTCATGTAGATCTGTCTACCTCTGCCTCTCAACTTGAAGTTGCTTTTTTAAAACAATATTTTTAAAATTTATTCATTGTATGTGTTCTGTCTGAATGTTTATCTGTGTACCACGTGTGTGCCTGGTGACCTTAGAGGCCAGGAGAGGTCAGTTTGGATCCTTTGGAACTCAAGTTAGACGTGGTTGGTTGCAAGCTGCCCTGAGTGCTGGGAGCTGAAACCAGGTCCTCTGAAAGAACAAGCATCAGGTGTTAACTCCTGAGCTATTGCTCCAGCCCTTGGATCTTGCTTGTATGTTTTGCTGGGCGTGGTGATGTGAGCCTTTAATCCCAGCACTGGGGAGGCAGAGGCAGGCAGGTCTCTGAGTTCAAGGCCAGCTTGGACCATAGAGTGAGTTCTAGGACAGCCAGGGCTACACTGAGAAACTGTGTCTTCAAAAACAACAAAAGGATTTGGGGCTGAAGAGAGGGCTCAACAGTTAAAAGCACTGGCTGCACTTCCAGGGGACCTAGGTTCAATTCCCAGCATCTACATAGCAACTGACACAAGTTTGTAACTCTAGTTCCACAAGACCAGACACCCTCACACAAACATACACACAGGCAAAACAGCAATGCACATTTAAAAAAAAAAAAAAAAAGGAAAACAGCAATGCACATTAAAAAAAAAAAAAAAAAAAAAAAAGGTTAGGTAACGGAGGGAACGTGGGGAAGGAATCTTTCAAGAAAACTATATTGTGTTGTCATGTGCTACCAAATAAAACCCCAGTCCCAGGTACAGGTTATCTCTTAAGTTGTTGGCCATGGTGCCCTATAGGTCCCCCCACACACCTGCAAAGAAACCTAAACAAAACAACAACGAAGACATTAAAGGCTATTGCTAATCCTATCCACTACTCTCCAGTACCTGACAATAAGACCCTATTGCTGAAGACACCATAGATGATGGAGGGAAGCGTCATCCCTAAAGGCTAGCGTCCATAGTGCTGGAAGGTGCTATGTATGCTCTTGGAGGAGAAAAGTAGTTATCAGTCTCATCCAGTGAGAACCCTGAGAGCTACAACCACCACCTGCAGGCAAGATATGCCCACTGCAATAATGGCCTGAGTGTTATGAAGGTGGCTAATCACTTTTAAAAAATGGATTTAAAGATGGGTCTACAAGATACAATCCATACCTGAGACTTAATTGATATTTCAGTGAGGCCAGGAACCCATGGAGAGATAGCTCATGGGTCAGCAATAAAATGATTCCTAATGACTTGTTGCTATTCTTAGAGGTCACCGCATTGCTCAACTCTCATCAGAGAAACTTTTTGCAGCAGAAGGAATTACACAAGCACACACTGGTTAATATTCAGAGAGTAAGAGACATTGGAATGCTAACTTTAAATGGGATGTCTTCACATCCCTACTCTCAGGTCTTAGGATTTTTGCAGATAAGAGGCAGGGAGATTTTAAGTCAGAGGTGTAGGTGACTTCAAGGAAACAGAATTTTCCTGGCACAACAAGGCAGGTACACATGCGAACTCAAAAGACTGACAGCATGCACAAGACCTGCACAAACTCCAGCCAGACAAAATCCCATGGAACAGGAGGGGAGGAAAGTCCCGCCCCCAGCTGGGGCTCTATCGGCCCTTGATTGTTACTGGGAGAAGGGAAGCCAGTTTTCTTCCAGGGGTGATATGTTCTATCTATCTCACTCCAGAACAGGAACCATGCCCAGAGTAGCTGGCCAGTGGGGGTAGTCTGGACATGATAGCACATACCTTTAACCCCAGCACTCAGGAGACAGAGGCAAACCAATCGGGGCCAGCTTGGTCCAGAGCTAAGGGAACACTTTTATCAGTGCTAGCCTGACATCACTGCACTGTGTACATTTGTGGCTCACTGCTGTCACCAAATACCTAACAAGAAGCCATTTAAATGCTGGGCATGGTGGCACACGCCTTTAGCCCCAGTCCTCTGGAGGCAGAGGCAGAAGCTGAGTTGGAGGAAACTTATGCCAGAATAACCCCCTCTTTATTTTTGGATTTTTGAGACAGGTTTCTCTGTGTAGCTTTGGCTGTCCTGAAACTCAATCTATATAGACCAGACTGGCCTAGAACTCAGAGATTCACCTGCCTCTGTCTCCAGAATGCTAGGATTAAAGGTGTGTGCCACTATCCCCAGCTATAAACCTCTCTTTACTTAAATTGCTTGTCAGGCATTCTGTTGAAGCAATAAAAAAAGTAACCAACACACCCCCTACATTTTACAGTTGCCTTTGTAATTGAAAATACAGTCCATAAATATAGATTTTTAAACCCAGTTCTCAAGGCTTGAATTAGCTGCTTCCTTCTTCTGAATCTTAGCTATTGCCTAACCAAATGCATCTTTCCAAACGCTCTTGGCATCAGGCCCCTCACACTGGCCTCAGAACTGTCGGCAATGTCTTCTAAGCCAGTGTGTCTTTGTGTTGTTTGTGTAATGCAAATGTTATTTGCACACTGGAAGCACTTCATCGATGTCATACAAACCAGGAGGCCCTGTGAAGGTGATCAAGGGCTATGTCTTCTACCACATCAGAGGATCCTGGCAGGAAGACAGCAGGAAACTCCCCCCGCCCCCAGGCTCTTCAGAATGTCCCTTTCTGAGCTAAGGAGATGGCAAAGTTGGCAAAACTGCCATGTAAGCATCAAGATCTGAGTTCGGATCTTCTAGAATACCATGGGGGGGGGGCTGTGATAGGCACTTGTAATTGCATGAGGGAGGTGGAGATGGAAAGAAGCTGAACCTTGATTCAACAGACGGGGTAGAAAGCAACAGAGGAGACACCAAACACCTTAGAAATCACAGCCAGACCATGATGCCCAGGAAGCTATGGCCAGACCCTTGGCACAGGCTTGGGTCCCACTTCTTAGCTGACTGATCTCGATCATATCTTTTAATCTTGCTGGTCTGAGTACTCATTTTTGTAAAACAAAGGCCAGGCCAGTTGCAAGGATCCTTACAGTTCTAGGTCAGCGAGTGACACCAATCTCTGTGTTCCAGCTGCCCATCTACAGAAGGGACAGCAAAGGAGGCTTGATATTTCTAGTCTCCAGTCTGGTGACTGTGCTGAAGGGGTACCAGGATGACAATGGAGCTTTTCCTCCAGCACAGCTCAAAAAAGAAAGGCCTCAACCAGAAAAGGTAACAGTAGGTATGGCAACCCTCGGGACCATACTCAGTCCCTGGTCTGAGTTGGTCCTCACACCCATCTGTGAGGTCTAAAGGACAGACAAGCCCATCCTATTGACTCTGCCTTCAGAGAAGCAAGTGGAGTTAGGATAAAAGGCCCTCCCAAGGATACCAAATACAGCACAACAAACAACTGCCCATTAGAACATTTATTTCTCAGGGAGAAAATAAGACGTCATATTATAGTAGGTAAAATTAACTCTCTTATTCTTTACAGGCATAGATTTTTCTGTTTATTACCTCTCTTATAACCATCTGTTATAAACAATTCTAGAAGGCAAATAAAGTCACTTTCTACAATAAATAGAGCATCGTGTGCTTCACAGCAGACGCGACAGAGGCACAAGGCCCCATGCCACAGCAGGATCTGAGCTGCATCCTGTTCTGAAAGAGCAGTTTTTTAAATGGGACTCAGAGAGAAAGATTCAGAGACTGAAAAATAGAAGATAAAGTGTTGGGGGAAGGAGAGAGAAGGGGAGAAAGCCCCGAGATCTTACAACACAGGTTTAGACAAGGGTCACAGAGTCCACAGCTGACCAACTACCTGGGGAGAGGGGGACGCATCGGCTCCTTTAACTGGACCACACTGCGTGGCTGCACAATGGAGGATTTTGATAATGGAGAGTATAGGCCTGAATAACTTACGACAGTATCTTACAGGTATGTACACCACGTCCTATCCAGCTGTTGCTGAGCTATTTACTGGACAGAATCCCGCCCTCTCTCTAAGTTTTGTTGGTTCCCTTTTAAACTCTGGCTCATGTCCCAAATGTGTAACAAGTTGGTTGGCTGTATTTTAAAAAGTTTGAGTATGTAAAAACGGCAGTGATCTCCCCAGGGACTTCGTTTTGCCCCAAACTCCCCTATGAAAACTTTAAAACAATTAAGAACATCAAGGTAGAAGTCCACATGGCAATCAGCGGTCTGCAAACCCGCCTGCGGCTTTGGTGCTTAAGAGGTGAAAGGAAATGTCAAGAGCAGAAGCCTCTGAAGTTGCCTTGGTTTGTCAGTCAGCGTTCCTCATTCACAGTTTGTTTCCTTCCTTTTGGAGGAGAGGGAGGCAGTTGAGGAGGTGATGTTGAGGAGGAAGTTGAAGGCAGGGTATGAAAGAAAAAGGCTCTGGGAAGGGGGAGCAGCAGAGCCAGGGTGCTGGAGGGCAGCTTATGCCCCCTGCGGTGATGTGACACAGTAAGGCTTAAGTCTGCTACAGAAAGAGCAAAGCCTCCAAGAAGGGAAAAGGAGCAAGCAGCATGCCAGTTAAAGGGCATGTGCCACCCCCAGTATCTATCCAGCCTTGTGCATGGACAGGGGCCCACCCTCAGCATGCCTCAGCAAGATGGAGGGCCCGAAGTCTACTCCATCCACCAGGCATGCGCACGCAGGTGGGCTCGGCATGTCAGCAGCACAAGTAGAAGTCTGTGGGTGTGGGGAAGGGTTCTTACAAGTGGGATGGATAGCTTCTACTTGGGGCTCAGGTGCCTGGCAGACACCTATCTAACATAGCAGCTGGCCAGGAAGGAAATGGGCATCAAAGAAAAAGATCAATTTGGTGATGTTGCTGTCAGTTTGGCACAAGGGAGAAAGGAGAGCCTGGGCTAGGTGTAGAGGATGAGATGAAGGGGTGTGAGAAAGGGTGAGGTGGGGGAAGGGGAGTCAGTGGGTTCCCGAGGGACCCTGGCACATCTCTGGGATCAGTGTCAGAACCTTGCCTGCCCTGAGGTATGGTTAGCTGGGAGAGGCATGGAGGGAGCAGTTGGCCCCAGAAAAGCAGCCTAGGATCTCTTGCCCTGTGGGCCAGGTCCACCCCCCCTGGCTGGCCAAGACTCTCAGCTGTTTCTGCTTCTAAGTGGTTCTTCAGTGGAATATCCCCAGGGACCTTGGGTGGGAGTTTTTGGCACACAGCAGTGCTCCAGGGGAACCACAGGATTGGTCAATACTGGGTCTTGCCCTTGGAGACCCAGTCCAGTCAGGACCTGCCATGAGAAAGAAGCTGCCAGCCAGACAGTTGGCAGGGGCAGAGGAGGCTTCTCATGCCTCAAGGACAGAGGAGAGGCGAAGCAGGCAGACACAGGCCCAGTTCCACTCTTACAGGTAGCTGGAAGTGACGAAGGAGTGGGGTCCACGTACTCGGCTCAGGTGGATCATTGCACGGTCATAGGCCACCTGCACAGACTTCCGAATGCTGGTCTTGCGGCCTTCTAACATCTTGAGTTTGTCCACAGTATCCTCCACACCCAGCGGCAGGACTTTGTCCCTTGGAAGCCACTGCCTGAAATGCAAGCACAGCTGAGATCCTATGGGGGCTCTTCTGGACCCAGCTACCAGGTCAAGCACAATCAAAGAGAAGGCAGACTAGAGAGCCCCAGCTGCTGTCCAGTAACCTGCAGGCCTGGGCCTTACCCCTGGGCATTTCAGTGACCACCAATTCTAATCCTTTTTACAAAGAGCCAGGGGTGACAGCACTTTGTTAGCCACAGACCACCAAACCCCTCCTAAGGACACCACATTGCCAAGACTCCCTCAGGACCAGGACACACTTTCCCTCAGCTGGGGGAAATGCTGTGTTTAGCTTTCAGCTTAGTCTCTTTCCAGTAACTAGCTACCATAAGAGCTGCCTGTTGCAAAAAAGAGGTGGTATTTAGTGCCTGTTGGCTGAAGAGTTCAGAGATCTCCAATTCCCAACTCCTCTTCTGAGCTCTATGGAGAAAAGCTGAGGCCTCAAAGTGTGCTGCCTGGGGCTCTGGCCCTATCCTGTGGCTTTCTGGGCTGTCTAGTGAAAGGCTCCTCTTCAAGAGCACCCACGGAGGCTCACTCCACCCTTACTCTAAGCACTATTAGCTAGTGTCATTAGGAACAGCCAGCACAAGCAGCACAGCCAGCTGAAGCCTCCTCATAGGGGTCCTGCAGCAGCCGCACCACTTACCAGGTACGTTTGTTGTCAAAGAAGAGGACAAGGAAGAGCTTTTCTCCAGCCTCTGCCTGCTTCTGCTCGCCCAGCTTCAGCACATCCAGTGGAGGGACAGGGATGGGGACACCATTGTGCAGAAGGCCCTCCCGGGGCATCTTGGGATCGATGATCTGGAGGTAGAAAAGGAGACAGGCTCTGAGCAGAGAAGAATGGGAGAGCTACAGGACCAACCATGAAGACTGAAAACCTAAGCACACAAGGGTTCAGTTCTACAAATAACCAGGCAATGGAGGGGTTGGCATGTGATCCTTTGCACCCCAAATTAGAATCTTAACTCTGTTCCCCGAGTCCACTGTCCCACACACCCCCAGCCTTGTTCAAACAATCCTCTGCATGAAAGAAATTAATTGATAGACTCAGTAGGACTGAACAGGCAATTTGGTTGTCCAAGTGCAAGCCAGAGAAGCAAGCCCTCTCCTTACAATGTCTTTGAAAAGGACTACCACGTTAACTTTTCTTTACCACCTTTGCAATTCATCTCCACACTCAGGGCCTTGCTCCACTGGGAACCTAGGCTGTGACTATGCAGAAAGCTCAACTCAGCAACAGGGGCAACACCTCTGACTCTGTGTAACAGCTTCCGGCTACCCATCACCTTCCCAAGGGCCAGGGGCCAGGTACCTCTGTGGTAAAACTGGACAACAGGCAAAAAGACAGCTGGAAGAGTTGGGTCTGAGGGAAAACCAAAGCACTGGAGGTACTAAGCTTCAAGACAGCAAGCTCCAGAAGGGCAGAGCCATGTTATCCTGAGAGAACGCATCACAGCAGAGCAGGTCTCCAGGTCTGCAGAGCACTATCCACACACCATCTCACTTCAATCTCATAGGTGTCATCAGACAGAGGGAAGCACCAGCATAGAAGAATGGCAGTAAACCATGGCTGGGACTGAAACCAGGTGCTCACCAAGACAGGTCTGTACTGTAGGCAGCCTCCAACACGGGCTCCACTTCCAGAGTAACTGGCTCATAACCTCTGTGCACAAAGGCCAGAGAGACTTGGAACCCAACAGGGGAAACAACCTTCTCTAGAGACAGAGCAATCTTAATTCCTATGCCCTGTCCCAGGGGACCTCCTATCATAATAAACTGCTCTCATACCTTTGGGCATCTGCCAGCACCCCGTGTCCCCCAAGACAAGCAGCTGAAAGTAGGTGCTTTAGTTAAGAGTACTCTAAGGTGCTGAGAGGCAGCTCAGTGCTCTTCCAGAGGACCCAAGTTCGGCTCCTAGTACCCATAGGGTGTGGAGAATCTGATACTTTTCTGACTTCTTCAGCCACCAGACATGTACATAGTGCACATACATACACATATAGGCAAAATACTCATATACATTAATGAATCTAAAATAAATTTAAAGACTCTAAGAACAACTGACCTCAAGCCCACCCACCAGCTATGTAGTGGTCAAAACCATGTCCCAGCCTGTTACTCTTCCTGGAACTGAAATTGAAGATGTAATGAGAACAACAGAAACAGTGGGTTCTCTGCTGTCTCCACTTGCATATGCTGGTTGTCAAGAGGACTGTGGAAGACTTGCTTGAGGCAAGAACATGGGGGATGAGTCAACACCTGAGGACAGCTTTCACACTCCAATATGGTGATGGTCCATTCACTCAATGAACACGACGCAGGTTTACAGAGCACGGGGACATGAAGCTCGTGGGAACATAACATACCATACCATATCACAACCATAACGCATAAACAGCAATAAAGGGAACAATACAAATACTTGAGTCAGCATGCTAGAACGAGGTGGTTTGCATTGCCTTTTTGTTTTCTATTTTTCAAACCCCCCCCCCAACACACACGTTTATTTAAAAAAGGTTCAAATACAGCATAACATGCAAAATGTACATGCACAGAAGAGGGCTGCAGGCATGCAGTCATGCACCAAAATAAAACACAAGTTGTGTTCAGGTGGTGATTGAATTTCTTCTTCATAGTCTTTCTTTTTTAAATTTAATTTAATTTAATTTAATTTTTGAGACAGGGTCTCACTATGTAGCCCTAGCTGACCTGGAACTAAGTAGACCAGATTGGCCTCAAACTCAGTGAAATCTACCTGCCTGTGCTAGGATTAATGGCATGACTAAGCTGGGTCCTGTGGTCTCATTTTTACACAGGGTTTCCAGCTCAGTGTCTCCCACACCTGCCATAGTTAAAGTAGGGACAAGGTAGGCTAAGGGAACCAATATGACTCCAGGAAGTGGTATGAGAGCATTGAGACAGGTTTCCTCACCATCTCAAACAGGATCCAAGTTCCTCCCTTATCTTAGGAAGCTGCTGTTGGAATCAAGAGTCAGAGAGAGGCAGGGCTGGGAAAAACCCAGAGCTGTGCATGTGAGTGGTTATTGGATGGTTCCCATGGGGGTTACAGACCCTAATAAACATCTAAGAATGCTGATGCCTCAGCCCAGTCTCTGGAAGGCACATTTGATATTTTAGGGTAGAGCTGACTTTGTACATCTTCCAGATGATTCTTACAAGACCCAAAGGCCCCAAGTTGGTGCTATTGTCCAGAGCCTGTGGCTGCTTCCTCCCAACCTGGGAAAGCCTTAGGAAACTGAAGCCAAGGTGGTAAACAGTTGTTAGCTCCTACTAGTGGGGGTATAAATCAGAACTACTTTCCAGGCAGTTTGGCAACTGGTGCCAGAATTCTGTATAGATGTCAGCCCTAGTGGGCACTCCTAACATGTAGTCACCATTGTGCACCAAAATAAAGCTAAGATGTTCACTGACAACAATGAAAAAGTAAATCTAAACGGGGAGCTAGGAAATGGTCAAAGCATGGTACGTGAGAGCAACTGAAGGATGATGTCATCATCAAAAATGACATCGTGTAAGATGGACGTGTTCATGGTATGCTGTCATGTGAAAAGGGTAAAGGCGGCACTGCATCATATACACAGACTTATAAATGAGAAAGGGGGCTGAGTACAGAGCCCTGACAGGACAGTACAGGGGAACATTTTTAGCGCAGTGGCTCAAAACAAAAGCTTTGCATCTCATTTTGAGCTCTGGAATCAAATTCCAACTCTAGCTGACAATGGTTAACAGACTCTGCTCTCTTCCTTACAAAATAAGATCAACCATTCTGCCCCTGGCATTTTAAGGATTTAGTATGGCAGATGTTTAATAACACAGCTGAGCATTATTAGCAGCATTCTAAAACTACACTAAACAATGTTCCTCCTACACAGAAGCAAATGCCCAAATGCTACAAAAGTCCTAAGAACCTGGTCTTTGAACACCTGGAGCCTTTTGTATGGGGGAGGATGTGGAGGGGGAGGCTTGCTGGTTTGCCCCAGGAAAGCTATGGTAAAGCCCCCACCCCTCTGCAGCTTGACTCCCATCACACTCTGCCAGCTTGATCCAATCAGATAATCCCCCAAGGCAAGGCAGGGGCCAGAGCCACCAGTGGCAAGAGGAAACAGGAGGGTGTCGTCTGGGGCAGACTCACCAAGGCAGGGTAGGAGGGGTAGCCTCGGCACTTGGCCCACACCAGCTCCAGGGGCTCCAGGTCTCCGCGGTCTTCAAAGGGCATCAGGAGGCTTCTGCCTGGGGGCGGGGGAGGGGAGGAGACAGAGCCCAAAGGGGACTTGGCATGGTGCCCCAAAGTCTGCCTGTGGCTTCCATCTAACTGGGACAGCCCAGGATTGAGTCAGCAACACCCCTCCACCCTTCCTTTTCCTTGCCCTTTCCTTACGAGTTCTTAGAATGGGTCAGGTGTCAGCAAACTAACCCTCTAAATGGTCAAAGAGTAAATATCTCATCCTTTTAGGAGTCATGTGGTCTCTGCATTGTAACAGGGAAATGAGTATGTCTACTCACCAATATAGTTAGTGTTTCTGATACTGAAATTTGAATTTTATACAATTTTTATATTATAAAATATCATCCTTTTCATAACTTAAGATGTAAAATCATTTTTAGCTCATGAGCCACATAAAAACAGGCAGCTATAGTTTATCAACCTCTGAACCTGAATGATGGAACAACTTCTCTGAGAAAATATAAGGGCTTTATCTCCAGGGCCTCTCTTCTTAGGGAGAAGGGCCACACCCCAGCTAGAGCAGACACAGTGCTGTCTGCACCTCAGCAGTAGTCATTTTTATGGAGGCTTCATAGTGTAAAAGTGCCAAGAAGGACATCCTGACAGAACCATTTGCTAAACATTTTTCTGACCAGTCCATAAGGGGCCATCCAAGCACCTGGCTACACCACAAACCAGCAAAGCCAAGCAGGTTGTCAGGTTTGGGGTAACCCTAAGTGTCTAGCCTGGGACAGGGGCTGCACCAACACTCTGAGCACCACAGAAGCCTCTTTCCTTCCCCACACCTGTAAACTTCAGGGAGGTGACCATTCATCCAGCTAAGAAAAGGAGTCAAATCTGAGAGATGCATAATTCTTAACTAAGGTAAAGAAGAAAAGTGCTATTTCCATGCCAGTGTGTGAAGAACATTAGCAATGAACAGATAAAAACCTAACACAGAGGCAGGCAGAGGAGAAACCAGGAGCATTAAAATAAATGTATGAACCATCTGCTCCAGTAAATTTCTTCTATGAGATTTTATTATAGGAAAGGTAATGAACGTATGTTTAAAGTTGGAGTTAAGGCAATGTCCACTAGAAAATAAGTCAATCACAAAGCATTGGTTGCTAGATAAATGGTTCCATTACTATAACAGCACAGAGAGCCAACAAGAAAAAAGTATCCGAGCAAAAACTGGTGAGTACAAAAGTGCATGTACCAGATCTGCGCTTGTTAAAATGTGCCTAAGAGAAACGGAAGCAACACAGAAACGGAGACAGCTGTGTTCAGATGGTGAAGCTAAGGGAGTGCAACTCTTTTTAAATATCCTCTGGCACCATTTTTAGTATGGAGGTTTAAAAAGTAAGACAAAAATGTCACCACCAGAAGCACAAAGTGTGTCAGATCCACTTCCTGGCTTCAAGCTTAAATGTACAAATTCATGTGGACGTGAACCCTATCATCTGAGTGCAGACAGTCACAGCGTAATGAACTTGAAGGCATGCATCTATCAGCACACACTGGGGAAGGGAAGGGCACTAAGGTAGAGGAAGAGCCCTGTGCATCAGGGGCAGACCTCAAAGACCAGCCATCCAGAGTGCATGTGAGAGACAACCATGAGTCAAGAAGCAGGCTGCTCTGGACCTGCCTGATCTGGGACCCACTCCCAGCCTCACCCATTGCCCCTGCCTTGTCCTCATTTCCATTAGGCTACATAGGCATCATCTACAAGGCTAGAGGGTTATGAGCAACACATGTTATCACTGACAGAGAGCACAGCCAGGCAACACCAACCAAAATTATAAATACACCCTCCCCTCAACCTAACAGTTCTGAGGATTAAATGGTCCTGAACCTCCACATACATAGGCTGCTCACTTTAAATGTCTGTCTTTAGAGGGCTACAGTGAGGTCAATGAAGAATCTTCCCATCCAGTGGGCCACTGGGGAGCTCGACAGGGTATGCCAGGAACTAGAAAGAAGGAATGGTGGGGCCTTCTACACTTCTGTCCAGCATACACACAGGTTTCAGCTTGAACACACATTAAGTAGCTCTGAAAACAACAACAGGCAGCTAGATGCTGATGTTCCAGAGAGCCTTCTGGATTTCTGTTGCCATGGGCACATGCTAATTATTCAAATTGTGCTGGCTAGTTTGTTGTTTTTGAGGTTTTTTTTTTTTTTTTTTTGTCAACTTAGACACAAGCTAGGGTCATCTGGAGAGAGATTCTCTATTGTGAAAATGCTTCTATCACACTGGTCTGTGGGCAAGTCTGTGGGAGGGCACAGCCCACTGTGGTCGATGTCAGTCACTCCAGGGTCTTGGGTTGTGAAGGAAAGTGGACTAACAAATCATGGGAAGCAAGCCAGGACAGGCCATTCCTCATGGCCTCTGCTTCAGTTCTGGCTGAGCTTCCTTCAGGTAGACTACAAGCTATCCTAAGCTGTATCGAGGAAAACCTTCCCCTCAGGTTGCTTTTGATCATCATCACAAAATTATAAACTCAAAATACAACACAAACTGAAGATAGTTTTTTTAAAAGTGTTAGTGGCCCAGGAGTGAGGACATCTCTCTAGTCTGTGTGTGAGGGCCTCTCACAGACTGACAGCCAGGATGTGAGCCCCTGCAGGGCAGCGGTTCAGACAGGCTTGCTCCTCAGAACATCTGTTCCCCCAGCTCTGCCTCAATAGTCTCCTCACCTGAGCCACTGTGGTCCGAGTCTCCATTCACACCTTCCAGGAAGGGCACTCGAGACAGAGCTGGCTTCCCACGGCTGCGTTTGGGAGGTGTCAGACCACTGCACACAGAGAGGACAGCTCAAGTGAGCAGTTTTCATTGTAACAAAACCCACACTTGGTTTTCCATCTCAAAGGAAAAGAGCTACAAAGGGAAAGATAGTGTCTCCATTTCCTCTACAGGCCAACAGTCACCCATAGCACATGTGACTTGGATGTGTCTACCAGAAACCAGTCCATCCTTGTGGAGGGACTGCTTCCTCTACACGGGAGCATTTCATTCAGAGGAAAGGCTAAGGGGCTGGGCATGGTGGTGCACCACTTTAATCCCAGAGGCAGAAGCAGGTGGATCTCTGTGAGTTCCAGGCCAGTCTGGTCTATACTGTGAGACTCAAAAACCCCAAACCATAACATCAACACAGAGAGACCATCACCCAGTCTCAACTCAGCCTCTCACTTGTCTGAATCCACACTCCGTGCTCCACATACTTCATCTGGAGAAAAATATTTATTTTTGAGGTCCAAAAACTTGCCTCTTTTCCAAACGTTCTCTATCGGGCACATCTTTCCAGTTAGCAAAGGCACTTTTAAATTGGGGGGGACCAAACCCACTTTTCACTTCCAACTTTTCTTGAATAGAGATTTTTTTTTTTCTTTTTACCAACTAATTTCTTCTTTTTAAAGGCTACTGCAGAGTGGTGAGGTGTGGTGAGATGGGTTAGCGGGTCAAGGTGCCTGCTGCCAAGCCCGAGTCTGAACCCCAGACCAACATGGTGGAAGAGTACAAGTTCTCCTCTGAATTCTACAGACATGGTGGCCCACGCCTGTAATCCTGGCACTCAGGAGGCAGAGGCAGAGGCAGGGGGATCTCTGTGAGTCTGAGGCCAGCCTGCCCTACAGGGTGAGTTCTAGGACAGCTGGGATATATAGTGAGGCCTTGTCTCAAGGGAGGGAGGGAGGGAAGGTAAACCATGTATTAGACAAGGAAAGGGAGTGATAACCAAGGCAATGGCATTTTCAAATAGTTCTTCAGGCAGTTTTAATGGTCAATATACAGCTGAGAGCTTCTGGGCAACAATTACCCAGATGGGAACTCCCACCCCCATCAAACTTTAAAAAAAAAAATCAATGCTGGGGCACATACTAGGGAGACAGAGGCAGATGGATCTCTGTGATTTTTGAGGCTAGACCATCTACAGAGTGAGTTTCAAATAAGATGAGCTACACAGTAAGACTTTGTTTCAAAAATAAATAAAAATATTGCTGGTCTAAAATTTTTTAACCAGAAAAATGGTTACAAGATGAAGTCAATTTTTTTCTAAGCCAAAATGCTTAGAAAACTCTGGATGGGATAAAATGCAACAAGGGGTAGGAATAGCTATAGTGTGGTACCCAATTTCACCAAGTCAGAACTGAGTTTATGCTAAGAAAACATTCCTTCAGTAAACAAAGCTGGCACCTGTTTGGGAAACAATACCAGCCATACCCAATTGGTAGAGGGTCCAGTGTAGTCAGCTTACAAAACCTGTCTATGGACTTCAGAGACTAATGTGTAGGAAGGAGAATCTACACATCCTAAACCTGGAGATATCTTAGGACCCAGGAGGAAAAGTAGGGCAAGGCAGCTAAGAGATGAGGAAAGGACAGCTTGTCTCAGTGACCACTTGAGTATGCTGTGGAAAAATCCACAAGTTCTCTCTCACACACACAGACACACACACGCTCACGCACTCTGGGAATGGTTTCATGTTTTCAGGTCTAGTATCACAGCCCACTACTGTTCTACCACAGAGTACCAGGACAGGCAGGAAAGGCCTCAGAAACTAGGCTGCAAGCTGAACAAGCTCTGTGTGGTTTTGATGAGTTAGGTGAAACGTCACTGAGGCCAATGTAGGACAGCCAGTCTACAGTGTAATTTTCATCTACCTCCTCTACAAGATAAACTGTGGGAACTGACATATACCTTAATAATTCTGACTCACACCACTGGTGTTGAAATATCGGCAGTTGGAAGAATGACCCACACAGGAAGGTGCAGTTGAACATGGTAGGGCACTTGGGAGATGGAGCTGGGGGGATTAGGAGTCCAAGAACCAGCCTCAGTCACTGTGAGATCCCAGTATGGGGAACACGAGACTGTCACAGAGTACAAAAGTGAATGGAAAGGTGCTCAGAAGACCAATGGAAAAGACCAACCACGGAGCAAATGGGCAAGAGGGGCAGGTGGATCTGTGAGTCTGAGGTCAGCCTGGTCTACACAATGAGTTCCGAGGCAGTCAGAGCTAAGGTGAGAGACCCTGTCTCAAACAACAACAAACCAGAACAAAAACAAAAAGGTAACATGGCTTCCTTTATATTCTTCCTATTAGACTGGAGGAGTGGGGCTCGGATGAGAAGAGAGAACACTGCAGTCGGAACCTTTTAATTTTCTTAAAAGTGTATGTGTGTGTGTGGGGGGGGGGGCTGGCAGGGCAGCCTGTGGCACTGGCTCTTTATTTCTGTGATCCTGGGACTGAACTCACATAGGAGGCTTGGCAGCAGTGCCTTCACTTGCCAACTCCAGTCTCTCAGTTTAAACTCTGAGAAGTAGATTGAAAGAGGAAATACTTTTCAGGGGCAGCTCTTCTGTCAAGTAGAAGCCCCTAACAAAGCAAGTCGTGGCAGCTGCTGGAGTTCTTCACAAAGGCAAGCATCACCTGAACCAGCAGGCTAGCCTGGCCTGCTTCTTGTGACTCAAAGCTGGGAAGAGTGCCCTTCGTGAGGAAAACAGTATCCTTTCTCCACCTCAGCCAACGGCTGGAAGAGGACCTGTGGTTGACCTCACTCCTACCACCTCCAGTAAACTGAACTTCCAGACAAGTACATCTTTGCTTAGCTTTAGTGGTTTTTTGTTTTTAAAGCAGAGCTTTGCTATATATAGCCCAGGCTGGTCTTGACTCATGATTCTCTTATCTCAATTGCCTTAGTAGTATCTCAATTGCCTTAGTAGTGTTGGGTTTACAGGCATGGGCCACCACCTCCTCTTTGATGGAGGCCAGAAATTCCAACCTGAAAGCAAGCAAGAAACATTTTCTAACATTTTGGAATCTGTCTTCTCTAGCCTTGAAAAACTATCTCCACTACCATCAACTTTCTCTGTATCTTTGGAGACTTCGACGGACAGGAAGCAAGTATAGTCAATTCTGAAGTTTTGTAGAGAGGAAAATCTCAAAGGAATTAAGACAGGAAGCCAGCACAGGCCAGTGTGTAACTGGAGGCCCACACTGCTCCACCTGGAAGCTCAGCAGGGAGTGCACATGCCAGTCAAGATTGCACTGGAAGTCAGTGATTTCCTAAACCAAGGATTCTCTCAGCAGTCACCTCTCCCTCAAGGTCCTCTCTACCCAGACTCTTGAATTTCAGAAAACATAAGGCAATGAGCTCAGTAAACTCTTAGACTTGGGGGAAATGAAGGTTCTGGTTTCAGAAATCCTTCCCTCAGGTTAAAAAACAACAAAAGCCCATCCTTTCTCAACAATGACAGGTAACCTGGAGCCTTTAAATGTCATACTTGCTCATCTCTACACAGTATCTCTGAAAAGGCCACTGCTATGGGCACTGGAGAAAGCTGTAAGCCTAGCACGTGGGAAGCAGTGGTACAAGGGTTGAGAGCTGGAGACTAGCTTGAGCTACTTAGTTCCATCCTATTTCCAAAAACCAAAGGCTAAATCCAGACAAGTGATGTATGCCTAAAATCTCAGCACCTGGGAGACTGAGCCAATAAAACTACACAAGACCCTCTATCAAGAGACCAAATAAAAACCCACCAAAAAACAAAAAAACAAAAAGGGCTAGGGTTGTGACTTTCTGGTAGAGCACTTGACTAGCATGTGTGAGGCCCAGGGTTCAATTCTGAGCACCACAGAACAGAAGCCAAAACAAACCAGACACAAACCCTGTGAAACCCTAAGAGGCTTTGTCAAAACCATGTCCAAAACTAGATGGGTTATCCATGTGTGTATGTACCCGGGCGTGAGTCTCAAATGGTAACTTCACTGAGCACAGGAGATTGAGCCCCACAAGGAGTCAACTCCTTTCCCTCAGGGCCCCCAGTTACAGACCCGAGCCTGATGAAAGGAGGAGGCCCAGCCTGTCACTAAATGGAGAATTAAGGAAAAGGCAGTCTCAAGGCTGCCCGAGCTCTGTGGATCAACATCCTTACCTGCCAGCTTCAAACGTCAGTCCTCCACTGAGACCCAAACTACATTCCGAGTCAGACCCGCTTTCAGTGTGTTTGCTTTCAGTGTGTTTTCCGAAGCCGTTAGTCACGCCTGCCAAGGACACACAGAGTGAGCCCTGAGTGCAGAACCTCCCTTCCCGGACACATGCCTCAGAGGACTGGAGTGGGTGGGAGGCTGCTCCTCCCCTGTAAGGTGAGGCAATGAGAAAACTGTATAACCTGAGCAGCACACACCTGATTACTGAGGAAAATAATGTAAGACTTCTTCACCCAGACAAGCTCACAAGTTCCTAGATCTGCTCTAATTTTGAACCTCAATTATCAGGAAGTTCCTCTGCCTTGAGAAGCCACCAGCCTCTGCTGATAAACACTCCCAAGCCCTCCCCATTCCAGCTGGCAGCAGTAGCTTCCTTCATGGGTACTATGGCAGGAGAAGGGCTCAGTGTCAACCACACCCAGAGGTATTTCACAGCTGATAAGAGTTGAACGGGGCCAACTTCTAGGACAGCCAGACAGCCCAGATCACCGCAGAAAAGAGCATCAGAACCATGGCTCCAGGCTGAGCTCAGCCCCTCCCTGCCTTTTGTGAAGTAGAGAGGGCTGTTTCATCATCCCCAGATCACCCAACCATGACACTTCCTTTTTTTTACCTATTGAATTCTAACTCTAGAGTCCTACAATTCTGACTGTTGAACCAAGACCGAAGGTGGATCAGGCCCCTGATGTGAGAGACACCTTGTGACTGTGACAGACACTTTGGCTAGAAAACTGTGATGCCAACACACTTGTGAGAGCAAGTAGCTGAGCCAAGATGTGGCTTTCCTAACCTGGCCCTTCCTCTAGGTGATGACCTCAACGTGAGTCTCAGAACTCCGCTGTGCCTTGCCTGTAAAGAAAGCATCAATGCCTGCTTTCTGAGCTCCAACTATGGTTGTATAGAGAAGTGTTCCTGAGTGCCAGCATGCGGGGGTTAGGAAAGGAACACTCTTGTCCTCAAGCGGTAGGGCTTCAGGTTGATGGGTTTTCAACTTTAGTGCAATGTTCTCCGTGCTGTTTGACTGAGACACAGAGCTGAAAAGATGACAAGAGCTGCTGTGGTTGGCTGCTATCCACTGTGCTCCTCATCTGCAAGGCAGGAATCAGGAACTCCACATCAGGAAGATACAAACAGAGAGGTCACACAGCCAGCAGGAAGTCAGGGTCTGAACTTCAAGCTCTTGTTCTAATATCCTAACTGTCTAGCCCTCTACCAAGAAGCATGGCCGACAGGAAGAGAGCAGGCAAGTGCTGAACCACAGCTTGAAGCAGCCACATAAAGGATGAGTGTCCCACCCAACCAGGACCAACTGGCCTGCCTGGCACCTGAACTGTCCTTGAGAGAGTATCTTCCTCCTGTGGTCACAGGCTCTCAAGGTCCTGACCCTTCATACCAGCCCACACTCCCCCTCAGGGCCAGCTCAGGCGCCACCTTCAAGAGAAATCCTCTCCAGCCAAGTTTCCTGGATGGCTCTGGCAGTGCTCCCCCCACTTTGGGCTCTGTGAGTTCTCAGCACCTAGAGGACCTCTACTTCCTCCCTAGACTGGGACACTCGTGGAGCTGGAACTGGGCCTGACGTATTACCCTCTGGCCAGCGGCTCATGCTGGATGTGCAGCCAGTCAGGACTCCAGTAACCTGGCCCCTATGCTCCCACCCACCCCGTTGCTGCAGCTGACTCCTTTGCTGCTCTGTGGACACGCAATGTGCTCCCACCTTTAAGACATTTGCTCATCTGTCCTTAGAATATTCTTCCCCTAAATACAAACAGCTCACCTTTAGCTCTCAAGTCTTTACTCAAATGTCTCCTTTCCTGGCTGCTCTGCTCTTTCCACCCAGCTCTCTGTCCTCCTGATTGTCTGACATGTGTTAAACTGTCTCCAAAGTTTCTAAGACAAGAGCCCCCATTTGCCTTTGGTCTATTTCTCCTGTAAGAGAGATTTTCATGTTTTGTTCACTAATTTTCTTCCAGTGTCTAAGACAGTGTCTGATACAAACATCTCAAGAGCAAACTCAAGTGAGGTAGGGCCCACTTTACCACATAAACTCTTATATTCCCATCACAGCCAGTGAGCATCTGATAAACAATCTGGCCTCTGAAGACACTGCTCTAAGCAGAGGCCACTAAATACGGCTGACTGGAGAAAGTGCCCCTGGCAAGGCAAAGCAGGAAGGCAGATGGGAAATAGCAAAAGAAGTCACAGGCAGGATCACCTGTCTCTTCCTCCTGCTGAGGGGACGTCTCCCCTTCACTGTCACTACAGCTCCTGCTCCTTGGTCGCTTCCTGGAACAGTGCTCATCTTCCATGCTGGCTGGAGAAGGAGGAGAGTCCACTGTACCATGGTCCTCGCCATTTTCCAGGGTTCCATCTGGACTCCTCTGCAGCTTAACCCCATTCTTGGCCTTCTTGAAGAGGACTGATGTACGGCGGCCCACCCCACTGAGAGGGGTACCAGGAGGGCTGTCAGGGTTTATGAGAGACAGCCTATCAATGCCATTGTCACTGAGCAAGCAGTGCAAGGGTTCGCTCCCCAGCTGCAGAGCTGATTTCTCCAAGAGCTCATCATCTTCCATCTTCCGGGACTTTAGGGACCGGCTTGAAGGCTTGCTGTCACTGATAGGTTTCAGGGTGGGGGGATCTGGAGGGGATTCCTGTTCAGACAAGGACGGTGCAGGTCCGGTAGGCTCCAGGGTTGGTGGGGCAGGCAATTTGGAATCATCTGTTAGAGAAAAAGAGAACCTGCTTGAACATTCTAGCAACAGTCTGTTCCTACAAGCCAGGTACTGACTCTGATAAGCAAGGACCAAAAGCATGAGCTGATCCACAGCTTGACAAAGGGAAAGGAGTGGTAAGCTTTGTTCACAGTTAAGAGTTCTAGTTCCTCAGTGTGTTAGAATCAGCTAGGATGTTTTGTAGGAATTTTAAGCCTAGGTTACACTGTAGGCCAAATGAAGGCAAATCATAAAGGGAAGATGGACATCCTGTAAAGAGCTTACAAAGTGAGCCAAACAGTCTGTGTTGCAAATATCACCCCTAACTGAAAACACTGCCGCTTGGCCAATAATGAGGTGAAGGTTTCAGCTGAACAAACTGGAGGATTACATTTCTCACCAGACAGCAGCGTTTTCTCACCCGTCCTCAGCTTTGTTTTGTGAGGGCACAGAAGGCAGAAAAGGTGTTTGCAGACTTGGGGAACTCAGACCAAGTGCATTAAGTCAGCAGCTCCCAGACAAGTCTGCCCCACTTGGAACTTACCTCCACCCATCCATAGCCCAGACCTCCCATATGAACCTCTGGGGGATGCTAGAGCAACTGGTCACTATGCATGAGTCAGGGAGTGAAATTTAGATGACATGCTGACTGCCATATGAAAGTTATGAGGAGTCACAATGGGCACATAGCCTTCTGATGTCCTATGTGGCTTCTCAATATGTCCTCGGCCTAAAATAAAATGAGCCAATCTCTTCAATTTGAGCCTTACCAGGTAGAAGTAACTCCATGTGTAGACTAGGCGAGTGGGTGAGTCAAAGACCTCCCCAAACCTTGGGCTCAGGACAAGGGCAGATACCAGTGAGATAATTCTGTCCTCACCAAAGGGAAGGCACGGAAAGCAGCTTAGCTCATAAACAGCTCTGGGGGTTTTTAGAATTATGTTCTCAAATCACTAAGGTAGAAAGTTTAGAAAGCTGAGCAGGTGACTCAGCTTTGTGAATGTCACTTTACACTTGAGAAAGCCACCTGCTAAAAGCAATTAGGCCTTTTGTGTCTGACACCTCTGCCTGCGATGGCCTTGGCCAGCTGGGATCAAAGTCAAGAGTCAAGCTGGACAGTGGTGGTGCACTGTCTCAGCACTTCAGCAGTGAGTTCAAGGACAGGCTGGTCTACAGAGCAAAGTTCCATGACAGTCAGGGCTATACAGAGAAATCTTGTTTTAAAAAACAAAAACAAGCAAACAACCCCACCCACCCCACCCCCACGAGTTCAGGCCAGAAGGGTCTTTACTTCCCTCTCACATTCCAGTCTAACCTGTTCTCAGAGCTTCTCCAGAGTGGTAAAGTATGCTATTTACTGTACCATACATGCCACTGCATCAGGTGCAAAAGTGCCTCACACTTAACCAATACAAAGCCGCTGGGCTCCAGCATCTAGTCCTTCCCACAGCCTTGACCTAATCATTCCAGAACCTCTGTCCGGGTCCCCTGGGAGCCCAGACCAATACAAGAGCCAACATTTACTCTGAAAAAAATTGTTCTCTATTGATTGCTAAATATTTGTAGTAACATCCCAAATGCGATATGAAGGGAGACCCCCTTCCAAGGAAGGGCTTTGCCAACCTGCAGGGTCAGACCTATATTCAGAGGAGGATCCTCTCAAGAGATGTTAACCACCTGGCTATCCTACCCACCCTAACCCCTGCCTGCCTGTGATCCTCTCTCACCTCTGTCCCCATCGTCTTCCGGCTCCTCCTGCAAGCCTTGCTCCAGCACAACTCCATCCCCCCGAGGTCCTGCTGGCAATTCCCCATTGGACACTGTCTTGTTCAGTGACAGTAGCTGTGGTGGCGCTGGCTGTGCTAGCTTTTGCCGAAGGGCATTGATCTCCCTGCGTAGCATGCGGACACGGCGGGTGCGGGCCCCACTGGATCGCATAGCGCTCACCAGGTCCAGTTTCTCCAGCAGCTCCTTCAGCTGCACTTCTGGGGACAGATGGGCACGGTTCTCTGGGATGAGGATGTTGTCCACTGTCAAGGAAAAGGGAGGACAGAAGAGGCTGAAGGATGTGCCCAGCACAGAAAAGAGAAATCTTCTGGATACAAACTAAGGTCCTGGAATGCCCAGGCCAGTGACTTTCAGCAGTGTCTGTCAGTGAGGGCCTTGGCACGAAACGATAGGTTGGTTGGAATGTGGGAAACAACTAAAGGAAGCTATGGCCATACAGCAGGTGTGCAATAGTTTAGCAATCCCTGGTCTGAGTGATTATGCAGCAAGCAGGGACAGGAAGCAGTGTTGTGCTTACAGGCATTCTACTTTCTGGTCCTCCCACCTCATGTCCCAGTGCTACACTCAGGGGTCCTGGAGAAAACTCCTGGAGAGGCCTTGGCTTTCCAGAGAGCCTTTCTACCACTCAGCAGACACTCAGTGCACCAGTGTAAGGCTCAGAATTACTCTAGCTGTACATTGCACACTGCACTCCCCAGGCCCACCCCGACCATGGACCCTGTCCTGTCCTTGTGCTGCGCTTCCTGGTCCATCTCGTCTCTACCCATCGAGCTCCTCACCATCCTCCCAGGAGAATCGGTAAAAGTCTTCCAATTTGGGTGATTCGGGCAAGTGGGTGCCCCTCTCAGGATCATAGCCG
Source organism: Phyllotis vaccarum (assembly GCA_033318265.1). Taxonomy (NCBI): domain Eukaryota; kingdom Metazoa; phylum Chordata; class Mammalia; order Rodentia; family Cricetidae; genus Phyllotis; species Phyllotis vaccarum. The sequence continues at coordinate 100,967,557 of JARWLC010000010.1, forward strand.
ATGTTCTCTGCCTGCCGACGAGCATGCCGCAGGATGGCCCCTCCCAGGTCCCGCAGGCGGACAGCTGCTCGGTGGAAAATTGTGTCTTTAGCATTATACTTCATGCAGTTGGTAACTATAAGGTTAAAGTCCTCCTCAAACTCCTCCAAGGTGTGGTACAGGTGAGATTCCAGCTTCCGCCTCATAGTAGAAAAATCCATTGGCTTGGATATGAATTCCAGGTAATCTGGAACCTAAACATATAAAACCTGTACAATTATAACAACTATTTATGAGCCACACAGACGCACCCTTCACTGCTACTCTTGACCTCCCAACTGTCTGCTGTGGCCATGTTAAACTCACTAAGAGCCTCAGGGTGTGGCCCACCCAAACAATGGGCAAGTCTACTAGCCTGCCAAGACACCACCCCACCCTCAGTTCTGGATGCCCGGTAGCCCAACCTGTTCCTTGGCCTACTCAGAGGCTATTTCCAGAGCAGGCTTGCTGCCTGAAGGGGCGACTTGCCTCACTCAGGCTGACAGGCTCAGCAAAGATGTGTGCAGGGTCCTTCTCCTGCAGCAGGTCCAGAGTTGTCCTCAGCAGAACTGTGAATGGCATCAGCTCCAGCTCCATGGCAGCCTGCTGCAACCTGACCTATAATGAAAGTGGGAGTAACCAGAATACCTCAACAAAGACATTAACCTGATTGCCAACAGTCATGTGCCACTAATCTTCCCAAGGTATGAAGCTCCCCATCCCCACCCCAAGGACTGATGTCTCCCAAAAGTTCATGTGTCAGGATCTTAACTCCCAGTGTATGAGGATGGAGAGGTGCTGGCATCATGTGGGCTTCACCATCAGGATGGATTAGGAGTCCTGGGAGTAGGCCGTCATAGGGTGACTGTTACGAAGGCAAACTCTCCCTGTGAGCCCTCTCACTAGCCTGTCATTATATCCATACTTCTCAGCCTCCAGAACTGGGAGCCAAATCAGCTTTTCTTTGTAAATGACCCAGTCTGTGATAATCTATTATAGCAGCAGAGAATATATTAGAACAAACAACTATTTTATAAATGTTCTCTATGTATCAAGAACCATACCAAAACTTATAATAATTAATACTTATATAATTCATGTTAGGTCCCAAGTAAGGGCCGGAGCATTTTTAAAAGATTTACTTTATTTTTACTTATGTGTATGCATTATGTGGGGTTTATGGGGGGGCAGCCTAAGCACTTATATTAACAGTGGGTATGCCAGGTAGGTACAGATAGACATTTCACAAAGAAGTGGACACAGAGAGACCAGGTAACTGGCTCCAGGTCACGTAGTTAATAGGGAAAAGTTAGCATGGAGCTCCAGAGAGTACGCCAGACCATTATGCCACAGCGCTCTTCCTCCTGCACTACCTCAATTAACAACACAATAACTGAAGCAGAAATTAATTCGCCTGTTTTATAAATACAGTACATGAAGTTTGGTGACATGTGATTGAATTATCTAGTTACCTGGTTGGAAACAATTGAGAAAGCATTTAAGCCTGGCCCTTAGTCCAAGCACACTGATGAACTGAACGTGAGCACATGTGTACCTCATGAGCACTGAGAGCTCTTGCTGAGAACATTTGTGGGGGCCCAGAGTGATCAGGGAGTCCAGGCTCACCACCCAAGCAGCACCTGCAGCAGTGCCCTGTACATGTTATTTTACATGGATGCCCTGATAGGAAACACCACAAAGCCATGAGACAGACAAGCTCCATCCTGCCTCTTGTCCTCATCAACATAAACCTGCCTCCCTACCCAGATCCAGGGCCTCCTCCTCCTCTCTCATTTTTCTGAACCAGAGGCAGGAAGACAATCTAAGCTAGAGGACCAAGCCTGGATACAAATTATAGTTTGACCTGTGGAGATCTTGTGAGATCAGAACCTCCCTGACCACTCACGATAAACACAGTGAGAACTGCCCAGGACGCAGAGTGGAACTCAAGCTGTTGATCTCAAAAAAGAAGGGCTTGTGCTTGAACTGAATCAAAGGAGAAACATTTTAACTGAGGCCTTGAAATCATGCAAGTAACAGCTGCTATTCTTGGACTAGAGAGAATAGTTTGGGCTTGTCATCCATTCAATTAATAATACTTGCTGTGTGCCATGTGCGGAGCACTCCAGCAGACACTCCAGCAGAGCAGAGTGTATTAACAGCAGCTCCCACCTCACCAGCCCTGGCTGTGTACTGCCACTCCTCTCAACTTTGACATACATGAATTCACCGCCTACCATTACCTCTATAGTGAACAGGTGGAGACGGAGGTGTTCAGAGAGCACACAGCTTGTTTAATGCTCCAGAGTGTAACGGAGTCAGGCTTTGGACCCAGTCTGGCAACACACCTCATGGTCCTAAACCACAGGGTATGCCACCAACCTTATCATTCCCTGTGGTCAGGGACTTTTAGAATGTTCTTGAACTGAGGCTGAAAATTTTAAACGACACTGAGTCCATAAATGCTTAAGGCCCATAGAGAACCTCAGGCCAGAGTCTGTCATCTTGCAATGACACCAGAAACTTTTCAAAATGTTCAAGTCAATCTTCTTTCAAAAACTCCTAAATCAGAAACTCCGGTTACGGGCTGTGGTGTTAGGCTCCAGTCCAGATGAGTTGAACCACAAAAGCCAGAAGCCAACAGAAGCACTCCACCTGATACCAAGGGGGCAGACCACAGAACCTACAGTGCTCAGCATGAGGGAAAAAAGAAGATGACACCAGAGAGGGACCTAGCAAGAGCCCCACTGGGCCTCTGCTCACCTGCTCCCGCTTGAGCTTCTCCCTTTTGCGAATGAGCTCGATCAGCAGCCGTGCACGCTCCAGGTCATGGCGGAGTCTCTGCCAGTACTTCAGCTCTTCCTTCACTGCACTCGTCTTCTCATCCTGCTCCCGCTGAGCAAGGCAAGAACAAGGGCTGTGGCCTCCTCTCCTCCCAGAGGTCCTGCTTCAGCCTTTTCCAGACCCAAGGTTGATAAGCCCTTCCCACCACCCCAGGGCCTTTCCTATGATGCTTCTTTGGTGCTTCACAAGAACATTTAAGAGTGACCTGAACTGCTTCCAGCTGGAGAATCGGTTGCTCTGCTGTGGCCCTCAGAGCTGGAAAGAATTCCAGGAGAAAACTAGCAGGCAGGGGTTGAAAGAATCTCACCCCAGAGCTTTGCTTTGGCTAGAAAACAAAATGAAGCTCACTAACAGCTTCTGGTTTGAAAATACTTTGGTAAGATAGCAAAAATCAGTGAATCCATGCTAGAGAAAACGGCCCAGTGGTTAAGACCTGCAGAGGACCTGGCTTACAGCTCCAGGGGAATCTGCCTCTAGTTTCCACAGGCACTTGCACTACTGCACAAATACATGTGCACACACTAAAAAGTAAAAAATGCATCTGGTTCTGGAAGAGTCACTCCTGCTGAGACAAGGAGGAAGCTCAGCATGTGAAACATAACAATGTAAATGTCAAGGAAGACAATGGTCAAGGTAAGAGTCAGAACAAAGATTTGCTGGGAGGAGCTTGCAGAGACTTCAGTGGAAGGTCAAGAGGGATCAGACAGCTGATCTTGGCAGTGGAGCGTAGGCCCTGAATCCCGCACTCAGGAGGCAAAGGCAGAGACCAGCCGGAGCTACAGAGCGAGTTCCAGGACAGCCAGGGCCACACAGAGAAACCCTGTCTCAAACAAACAAACAAACAAAAAAGAGTGGCAGACAGATAGAAGCTATTGGTTCACAAGTTTAGATATGGCAAGCCAACAAGATGCCCAAGGCATGAGTCATGTGGGCTTGTGCTTCTCTGCAGCAGCCTAAGGAGACCCGAGGACAGATGGGATGCACAGGTGAGGAAGGAATAATAACCGATGACATGAGTATAGGAAGGGAAGTAGGAGCAGAAAACAGTAAACATGCAGTGACTGCGAGTGTGAGATGGCTGCCACAGCTGGACAGGAGGCAGACTACAGGGTGGACCATCAACTGTATATTAATTACTATGACATGTTTGGGAGCAAAGGGCACCTGCTCTTACTTTATACAGTGGCCCACCTCTTCTGTGACATCTAGGGGGTTTTGTCTGTATAAGTGTGACATTGGGCTAGCTCTTCACTGCCCTAGGGTTTGTCTTTAAATCAAGCCTAGTAGTGATACATTTTTTAACAAAAAATATCTCTTGGCCTCAAAGACTTTACAGACCAGTTAATATGCCTTGAGATCATTTAAGATTATGTACTTGGGAGGCAGAGGCAGGTCAATCTCTGAGTTTAAGGCCAGCCTGGTCTACAAAGTGAGTTCCAGGGTAGCCAGTGCTACATAGAGAAACCTGTTTAAAAAGAAAAAGGACTACATATTCAATCTGTGGTCCTACTGTGTGCTCAGTCTGTTTTAAGTTTAACCTGCCTTTAAGAGAACAATGTAATCAAACTTTACTGACCTTGGAATTCTTGTACAATCAGTTTTCACAACTTAAGCAGAGCTTTCATCTTGTTCTGTTCTTTCCCAGTCTCTGACCTAAACTAGTGGGTTTGTTTGTGTGTGTATGTGTATACTCGGATGAGAGTGAGTGTTGTGAAAATCATTTGACGAAAGTAGTCAACAGTTTAGGAGTGCTCTTAAACAAATATCCACCATACGTTTTGGAAACGTGGATACAGCTTGTTAAGGTTTCTTTGCAGTATTGAGTGTTTCTGGGTAAAATGTCAAAACTTTCTATAAGGAATTTGGGCTGAAGATGGTGCAGCAGTTAAAAGGACTGCTGCTCCTGTAGAGGAACAGGGTTCAGTTCTCAGCATGCACATGGTCCTGACAACCATTTATAATTTCAGTCCCAGGTCATCCAACATTTTTTTCTTCCTGTTTTTGTGGACGACACTCACATGATACACAGGTAACCATGCAGGCAAAACACCTAATGCACATAAAACAAATCTTAAAGAAACGAACAAGCAGTGTTTTCTGTGCTGTTCAATTAATACAGAGGATAGCCCTTTGTTAGGTACAGACAAGGCAGGCATCACATACAGATACACAGAGACACACACACACAGTAGGCAACAGACAAACCACAGGTAGACCAAACAGATGGAAGACACAGGGAGAGAAATGGAGAACTCAAGTTTGGTCAAATTAATCCAAGAGGAATGGCTTCTCTGAAGCTCTTTAGTACATGAACTAAATAAAGCGTCTCCCTTCAGAAGAGGACTCTGTCAGGTCTGAGGAACTCTATACTCTGTCCAGGGAGGAATGCCGCCCACCTCCACATCAGGCCTTTTCTGGGAGCCTCCACCATCTCTAGACCTACCTGCTCAGCGTTTCTCTGGGACTGTAAGTGGGAGTGCAGGCGCCTGATGAGGGGGACACCATTCCGAGACTGCCGTTTCAACAGCCAGTAGTTGTGAAGCCGCTGCATAAACTGGTTTTTCCTCTGAAAGGACAGACCACTACAGATCTTGTTCAACCTTGAGTAAAGGCACAGGAGGTGAGAGACAGGTCAGGGGGAAGCTCAGGCTACACACAGCTGACAATCCTATCCAGATCTCAGTGACTTCTGGACCCAGAGGGAGACAGAATAAAGTGACCAAATGCCTCACCTCGGGAGAGCTGAGAAAAGACAGCAGAGTTAGGCAGCTTACACCGAGCAAAACATGTTTCACCTGCTTTTCCATCTTGCCTTGGAGTCCTGCTCTCCTAAAGGAGCCCTCTCACAGAAGCCCTACTGCCTGTTGTCACATGCTTTCAATCCAGGTACTGAGAAACAGGCCTGTGCTCCTGAACCCATGGCCGCCTCTTGATGAAAGCAACAAAAGAAACCAAGAATTTGAGTAAGTTCTGTGCTATGTGGCCAGTATCCTGCCTTTTGTGGCTGAGAATCTCACCAGAACCTGGGGTAGCCCACAACCAAGCTCAAAGAAAGTATGCCAGGTTACTGCATTTAGTAGGTGCTCAATAAATACCTCATGAATGAACAAAGGAGTGAACAACTTTACCTCCCGTACCCAAGTGTAAGAGAGAGAGAGAGAGAGAGAGAGAGAGAGAGAGAGAGAGTGTGTGTGCGTGTGCGTGTGTGTGAAATGGAGTCTCACTTTACTACCCAGGCTGGCTTGGTACTTACAATTCTCCTGCCTCAGCCTCCCAAGTAACTGGAATTATAGGCATGAACCCAGCTGACCTTTGATTTTTCACTTGGAAACTCTTAGCATCCTAAAAATGCCTAACTCGTAACCAAATGGAAAAAGAAGAAACACAACAAAAATCTAAACATATAGGAAGACAGAAGCTCTAAATTTGTAGCCAGCAAAGTCATAAGATCTGGATTTAAACTAGTAACACTTGTGGGTAGGAGCAGGAAAGGATCCAGTGAACACCTTCAAGAGCAGCACCGGCCTGTCACAAACTAAGGGCAAGCGCCTAAGGAACATACCTAATGCGGCCCTAGGCAGGATCTGAATCCATGACCCTAAGTACTGCAGTAAGGCCCAGGGCTCTTGTACTTTCCACCGCACTCCACAAAGAGAACTGAGTGTAGCTAATTAAGAAGAAACTTAAAAATGGGCCCACTGGGCAGACTGCCCATCAATACCTTCTCCATCTCCCCTCAGATGTTCTTGCCCCAAAGCCAAGCTTACCTAGACCTTTCCCCAAAAGACAGATCCCCACCAACACCCATGCCAAGCACACCTGCCCACCTGCAGGCCAGCCCCTCCCCTGCCTCTTGGCCATGGTGGGGTCAAAAGCATTTGTGCAGGGAGGGGAGAAGAACAGTAACAGAGCAATAGCAGCAGCCACCATTTATTGAGCGCTTACTATCTGCCAGGTACTGTGCTAAGTATTTGACTCATATTGCCTCATTTATTTCTCACAACTCTATCTGGTGAGTCTGCTCACAAACCCAGGCTTAGAGCAATTAAGCAACTTACCAAAGGTCACACAAAGTATTAAATGGTGTGTTTGTTCTTAGCCAGTAGAGCGGCTCCTCAAACAGCAGCTATGACAACCAAAGCTAGCCCCAGGGCACAGGCACCCTACAAAGAGGACTAAGCACTGACCCAGTTACCTCAAGAAAGAGACAGCTACAAGAGTTGCTCAAGTTCCCCACAGAACCTCCTAGTCCTCATCTTGCTAAGCTATCTTCCCCGTGCAGCAAGTCTGGTGCCTGTTCCCTCATACGGCTGATGTCCTACAACCCGCCAGTACTCCTTTATCCCTAACCTCATCAAGACTTGGGCAGAAGACAGCCTGACACTTACAGCCCAGAATCTGCCCCTCTCCACTTAGCCCCACTCCTTAGAACAGGATGTGGCATTTAGTAAGTGCTCAATAAATACCTCATGAATGAACAAAGGAGTGAACAACTTTACCTCCCGTGGATGTGGTTTCTTCATCTGGGAATGTGGGAGAAGGTGCAAGGACTACATTAGATGAATAGTCTCCAGGACTCCTTCCTTCTCTAATGATACATATATTTTGGACAGGGTCTCACTGCGCAGACTTTGATGGCCTAGAATTTACTATGTAGAACAGGTTGGACTCTGCCTACCTCCCAAGTGCTGGGATTAAAGGTGTGTATCACCATACCCAGCTACCACTGTCTACTTTTTAAAGGAACCACCTTGAGGTGGCCTCAACTGGGAAATCTTCCCTTCCCTACCACACTGTAGGTTTAACACAGGTACAGCAATCTCAGTGCTCTAAGGGAGGGCCAGGGGGCTTGGTTTTAAAGCTGAACTTTTCCCTGAACCTAAAGCTTCCCAAGGAGGTCATCCCCATCCCCATCTTTCCCAAGGCAGAGCTTTTTGGAAGGCAGGTGTTGAACCCTTAACACAGTAGCTCCTGGCTTAGAACAGTTCTGCTCCCACATCGGTTTGGGGAACCTGTGGAGAGCCCAGGAGACGGTCACAGGGATGAGGCAATGTGGAGGACACAGCCTGCATGTACAAAGACCAGAGATGATACCCACCTAGAAATCCATGAATAGTTAACAGTGGAGAATTACCTGCTCACAATGCCATTTAGTGTCACTGTGAAAACTACCACCTTAGCCGATACACTGTCAACTAAGCAACGTTAAGTGATTTATGTCACTCTGAACCAGAGAAAACACACTACTTGGAGGGCATGAAAAAACCAAAACAGGCCCTGGTTCCAAAGGACAAGCGTGAATATGGGAGCCCAGAGGAGGTCAGATATCCATCAACCATATTTGGAGAAGACCTGGCCTAGGGTAAAGACCAAACCAAGAATCTCTCAAGGGCCCTTCTAACGAGGCTCACCTGTAGGAGGGTATCTGTGGGACAGTGACCATGGGGACAATGGTGGAGGGTGTCTCTCGGCCAGCTTCCTCTGGTTCTTTCTTGATCTTCTGCTTTAAACTCATCTTACTCTTCTTGGACACCCCCTTGATGGCGCTGCCCACCCCACTTTGGCCTTCCTGATCTTCTTCCTCTGCTTCTTCTTCCTCACCACCTTCTTTCAACCCATCTTCATCCCCTGCCTCACTGAGGCTTCTGGGTGAGTCACCCTTTCTCCTGGCTGTGGCAACAGTTGGAGAGTGGGCCTCACAGTAGGCGGTCTTTCGCACAGTAAAGGTGGTGCCATTGAGGCTGGTTTCTCTCATGGGCTCAATCTTCATGAAGAGTCCAGCCCGCTGTGCACATGTCACATGGAAGGCAGTGTAGCAGTTCACTTTATGGCACTGGATGGCTGCACCCAGCCCTTTCTGCTTGCAGATATAACAGGTTAGTTTCCAGCGGGCAGGTGGAATGTTGTCAATGCCCTCGATAGGCTCTAGGAACACGGTATTAGCAAAGCACACTTCAGGGATCCAGATGGCACAGACTACGTGGGCCCAGTGACCATCACTGGTCTGTTTGAAGGCCCCACCTTTATTGGGACAAAGGACACAATCCACAGGCCGAGAGGGAGATTGCAGGCAGCAGCGGCATAGCCACTGACCTTCTGGGATATAGGGGACACCATAGCACTCCTGGTGCACAGCTAGGTTGCAGATGTCACAGAACAGGATGACATTGCTATTGTGGCATTCGTCATCCAGGCACACACAGCAGAACGCATCTTCATCAACGAGTGACTGCTGAGCCCCACTGCTGCGGCTTTCCAAGTATGACTCCTTCTCAAGCCGGTCCACTAGCAACTCAAAGGTGTCTGCTGACACCGAACTGTGCCCATCTGCTCGACGCTTCTCGTTCACCATGTCTAGCCAGGCAATGTCCTCCTCATCCATGTCATATTCTACTTCTGCATCCAGGTCTTCAGGAGGCTTCTCAATATAGCGGTAATAAGCAGCAGGCAATGGGGGTGCTTCCGGCTGGCTACCTGTATCCACCACACGAAAGCTGGGCTGTGGGAGGTGGAAGGAGGTGCCAGGCGCATGCTTGGAACAGGACTCCTTCTTCTTGCCTTTGGATGAAGGTTTCTTAGACTTGGCAGGGAACTGAGGCTGCTCACTGTTCTCCTTGTTACTGTTACATTCAGTGATATCCTGAGCAGTTAGCTCATCTTCAGTGATGATTTTGAGTGGGTCATAAATACTGATACGATGCAGGCGGCCATCAATGTCGACCTCAACAATCCTCTGGGCTTGGGCGTATGTCAAGGTCTCTCGTGTGGGTGAGCACTTAAGACTATATGGGGATGGGGATCTTCGGCCTTCGGCATTCTGCCGTGACTTTCGTCGAGGCTTCCTCATGGCAACTGGAAACCGCAAAGACAAGCCTGAGGAGGGAAGGCCACAAAGCTGTGAACTGGATATTCGTTGCTACATGCACTCACTCACCCATCCATCAAGTGGACACCCAAAGATCTGTATCCTCCACACAACGGCCTTCTAAATCATCCATGAGGTATCACCTTCTTTAAGACTTCTTACAACTTCACTTAGCAGTGAAACTTTTTTTTTCTAACTACTTGAAAATTGCAAATACCAGCCGGCAGTGGTAGCACAGGCCTTTAATCCCAGTGCTCAGGAGGCAGAGGCAGATCTCCTTGGAGGCCTGATCTATACAGTGGAGTTCTAGAACAGCCAAGGCTAATACAGACATCCCGTCTCAGTAATTTACCTATTTATTGTGTTTATTATTTTCTACTTCTAGCTAGAATGTGAACTCTATAGAGGAGGAATTGCCTACCTATCTCATTTCTCGTTCTCTGCTGTATCCTCAAGGCCCGGAAGGACACCTTGATAAGTGAGCACTCATAAGTGCTAGGTGACTGAAACTAAATACTTCTGTGTGTAGTGTGTGTATATGTGCATGTATACACACCCACTCAGGCACATATGGAAGCCAGAGACTAAAGTCAGGTATCTTCCTCAATTTTGCTCCACAAATTTTCTGAAATAAAATCTCTGACTGAATCTGGAGTTTGTGGTTTCAGTTAGATTGGCTCAATTAGCACTGAAGATCTGCCTGTCTCTGTCCCCCAAGGAGTTATAGACCAAACGCCTCATTTGACTTAGGTGGGTGCTAGGTCTTCATGCTCACACAGTATGCCCTTCACCCACTGAGCTGTCTCCCTAACCCTATGAAATTAAACACTATGATCCTTGTCCTCAAGGAGTCCAATCCAGCTAAAAGAACAGAATAGGCAGAACCTTATGACACGAGATTTAATATTGTAATGATACATGCGATACTATAAGACAGCTGATTATGGGAAAGATAATGATTAAGGATTCTAAAAACAAGATATTAAATCAGAAGGGCTGCTTGAGCCAGGAGCTCAAAGCTGGCATCAAGCAAGGCCATGTCTTGTTGGTTTGTTTGAGCAGAATCTTTCTACATAGCCCTGGCTATCTATCCTGAAATCCAGTATAGTAATACCCAGCTAAGATCATGTGTGTCTATGCTTTGTTTTGTTTTAAAAGGGGGAGGCAAAGACAATAAAGCAAAGACGGGCAGTGGTAGAGGACGCCTTTACTCCCAGCACTGTAGAGTCAGATCTCCGTGAGGTCAAGGCCAATTTCGTCTACTAAGTGAGTTCCAGGGCAACCAGGGCTATATAGTGAGACCCTTTATATATATATTAAAAGAAAAAAAAATCACAGATCTAAGGCATCTTACCATGGTTAAAAACCCTATCTCTTGGCCCTGTCAAGAGTAAAGAATCGAAAATACTTCAAACTATAGTACCCAGGGTACTTCCTACAGAAGGCGGCACCCAAGATAACAGCTTAGGACATTTTCAACCACAAACCTTAAAAGTTCCAGGAATGCCTCTAAGAAATCTTTTAAAATTTGAGTAGCCTGTCTGAGAACTTCATAGGACTCAAGGACAAGTTGATTGGGGAAGTATCTGAGGTGAATTCTCAATGTACTATTTCTTCAGAAATCTCTATCCCATGACACTTATATCTAATCTACCCCTGGGTAGCAGAGAAAGCCCTATGCTTCCCACAGCATTCTCTGAATCTAGGGAACTATGCCAAGTCCCTAAGGAACAGTGACAGGCAGTTACCAAGGCCATCATTACCAGGAAGACTTCTGATATGACAAGGATTGTTCACCATACTTTAACAAACTACAATGGCTTTTTCTCTTACTATTTCTCACAGCTACCTCAGGAGGTTGTGCAGACATTATTATCTCCATTTCAGGCATGAAGAAACAGAGGCTCAGAAAATTGTGAGTCAGCCAAAGCTGACATGACTCCAGATCTGTTCAAACTGGGGGGTTAAGGACACCAGTAAGATGCCACTACCTCTACAAAGATGTTCTGCACCAATCTAGGTTTTCTCTGTGTCTCCACATTTCATCAATAAAACAAGAAGTCCTGGGTGTAGTGGCATACTTTTTAAAAATCCCAGCATTTGGGAGAGAGAAGCAGCCTCTCCCTGTGGGATTTGCAGCTAGCCGCATCTACAGGTTTTCAGACCAACCATAACATATAGTGAGACTCTCCCTTAAGTAAGAAATAAATATAAAAGGGCTGGAAAGCTCAGCAGTTAAAAGGGCCTATGTTTGATTTCCAGGACTCACATTGTGTCTGTAACTCCAGGGTATTGGTACTGAACTCCCTAGGAATATATCAGGCAAAATACTCATACAAATAAAACTCAAACAATTAAAAATAAAAGCAAGAACAAAAATATCTACTTTTTTGTTTGCTTGAGACAGTGTTTCTCTGTGTAGCTCTGGCTGTCCTAGAACTCTCTCTGTAGACCAGGCTAGCCTTGAACTCACAGAGACCTGCCTGTCTCTGCCTCTCAAGTTCTGGGATTAAAGCATCAGACACCACCTTCCAACAAATACTAACTTCTTAAGGACGATCAATAAATTATCCTTGACAACCATAGTGAAAAGGTCTTTAAGTCCCAAGGTGTGAGTTAACCTAACCTGGCTGAGGAGCAACGTGAGACAGGCATATAAAGCCATTTGAGCCAAAGGAAGGAGAACCAAACAGCTACTCTGTTCAGGCACTAGATCATTACAAATGTCAAGGTCTCAGAAGCAGCCCCAGCCAACAGACACCAAGTATTCCCCGTCCAGAGGCAGAGAGTCTCTGGACGGGGAATACATACTTCAGTACCAATTTAGAAGAGTCTACAGACAGTGCCCCTCTCTACCCATTCTGCAGTCACAGGAGTCATCTCTCAACCCAACCCCAAATTCCAGTCCCTATCCCCACTCCGGGCTCCCGCTGTCACCAGGAGCGAACATCGGACAGGGCTGAGGAGAAACGACCAGTCTACAAGGAGCTAACATCAGGTTATTTTTTTGGCGGGAGTTTCCTCACGTACACAACTCTTAACCACACACACTCCCCAGGATCCCCAACACCCGCCCACAGAGACGTTCTTAGCTGCCCCAGAGTCCCAACTCGTCCACCTCACCCTGGCCCCCGAATGAGGAGTTTCAACAATTGGACCGAACCCGCCCTGCACGCCACACAGGAGACTCAGGAGACCAGAGAAGACCCCAGACAAGGTCCCTGGTCCTTTAAATCCTTCCAGAAGGTTCTTCACGGCCCCGACCCCCGAGGGAGAAAGGAGAGAACCATCTCTCCCAAAGACGAGAGGGTAAGCGCACCAGACTGACGCGGGGCCCGACCCTTACTGAGAAAGCAAGCGGCAGCGAACGAGGGGAGGGGGCAGAGCTGCGAACGCCCATTGGTCGTCCGACCTGTCTATCAAGGGAGACCCCGGGCGCCAAGCGCGGCCCCCAAGAGGTGGAACTTTCTCCTGGCCTGGCCAATAGGAGAGCACGGGGAGGGCGGGGCTTAGCCGCTCGGCTGCCAGGAGCGGGGAGAAACAAGATGGCGGGTGCGGGAGGGGGTCCTCGCTTCGCGGCTCCCCCTCGCGCGCCTTCCCCGGCTGCGTCGCCGCCCTCGCTCCAGGGGAGAGTTCGCGCGTCACCCCCGCGCACCATCGGGACGCCTCTGTGCGCCCCGACTGCCCCTCCGCCCGCAGCGCTCGGTCCCCGTCGGCCCCCGCCGCCCCCGCTCGCTCCGGCCCGGCCGCCGCCGCCGCCCCCATTTTACCTCAGCCGCCGGCCGGGCCCCTCGCTTCGGGGGGCCCCCTGGGCGCGGGCGGGCCGGGCCACCGAGCAGGTCCGCGCGCGGCCCGGCTGAGGGAGCGCGGCCTCCTCCCGCGCCGGCCCTCCGCTCCGTCTCCCCCGGCCCGGCCGCCGCTCCCGGGGGAGGAGGGGGAATGGAGCAGCCGCCGCCACCGCCACTGCTGCCGCCACGGAGCCCGGCCGAGGGGAGGGAGGGATCAGCCCCCAGGCAGGATCCGCCCCTCGGCCTCCCCCCACCCCACCCCCCCGCCACCTCCACCCCTTCCCTCGCTCCCTCCCCGGCTCGAGCCGCCGCACGCGAAGCGGGAGCGCGAAAGCGCGGGGAGACCGGAGCCGATGCCCCCGCCCGAGATCGGCGCGGTGGTGGTGGTGGCGGTGGCGGTGGCGGCGGCGGGGAGACGGAGCTCGGAGCCGCGGCGCTACCGCCAACGGGGCACCGTCCCCGGCTCGGCCTCACGGTGGCGGTGCGGACGCGGTGCGGGCGCGGTGGGGCCGAGCTTCACCCCCGGCCTGCCCCAGAGCTCGTCTAGCCGGGGTTCCCACTCTGCATTCAGGGAGCCATGGCTTTCCTTCTCCCCCCCCCCCCAGCTAAGAGTGTGGAGTCACCAGCCGCCCCCGAGGTGGAGCCCCCCACGCCCCCACAAAGGTCCCCCGGGGCGATCACTAAGGTCCTGACGGTGTGTGCTTTCCACCTGCGCAGGTGGCTGCGCAGAAAGTCGTTCCTCCCCAGGTCCCCAGGACAAAGGTCTAGCGATGTCCACCCATCCCCTCCCCCCCGCCCCCCCCCCCCCCAGTGAGGACAGCCCGGGAAAGACCCGCGTGTGTTGTGTGCGCAGGTGAGCCTCTTGTCCCACACAAGGTTGTCACAGACCCGACTTTTCCATTTGTATAAATGAGATTTTTTTTTTTTTTAAGTAAACGTAAAAGTTTGACAGTCTGCTTAAGCGTGACTCGTAATTCCGTTTGTCACTCTAAGCATGGGAAATACTTTTCTCCTTGAATCTGATTTGTCCACGAGTCGGTTAATTTAATTCACTAGGCGGCTTTCTAAAAGATGCCTGTCTGACAAATAGCAACTCCAGACTTTTGAGGTGTACTCAAACTGGCTTTTGTTCTAGTAAAAGTAAAACAAATAAGAAAAAAGGTCCCTTTGCCACCCCTTTGTACCTATAAGTTTGAAAGCTTACCTCTCCTGGCTGAGATCTTAAGCACCAATACTTAATGATGCTTATAAAGGATATATGGGTAAGCTGCCATCGAATATGAAGATGAATGACATGTTTTGAAAGCGTTTCCTCTGCCCGCGCAGCTGATGAAACTTTCACAATTGCTTGCTTGGCTCTGATATCCAGGACATGGGTGCTACCATTGGAAGGCTAGAGAACTCTTAGGGTCCAAACATCGAAATGTAGGTGTTCAGCACCCTAAGAAAATAATTCAGAATTTAGGAGTTCAGTAAAGCAAGGCTACTTTTCCGTTACAGGGGTGTTGTCTCAATAGATGGGAATAACATACTGCAAAAATAACAAATTTTTAAGAAGGAAAGGGCGTGGCTTGAGCTGAGCAAGAGCAGGGTAGTGTTTTGAAAGCTTTGAAACTGAAATGTTGTGAATTAGTCAAGTGTTCTAAAGCTTGGGGGAATAGTGGGGGTACTAATTGTGGTAGGGAAAGCCCTGGAGGAAGAGAATATTGCAATTACTTTTAGTTAAAAAAAAAAAAAAACTTGAACAGAAACAGAAATCTCATATCTTATTCTTTTATAATATGAAATATAAACATGTGACGTGTTTCTTTTTTACCTTTTCCTCTTGGACAGTTTTATATATGTGTATATCACACACTCGTTTCTTGAACAATATTCTTGAAGTTTATTTAGTATGTATGCCTTTCTGCATGATTGGGAGGGATCGTTTCCTTATGAGATGAAGAAATAAATACCCTGAGAAGATTCCCCCGTTTGCACTAGTAGTGATTTAAGTGCTAGTGAAAACACAGTAATCACACACTCACTCCCCTTCCCCTGTTCATAAGACCTTACTGAGCTCATGTTTCTTCTCCACCTTCACCCCCATGTTTAAAGTAGTAACATTACAGCCACCCTCATTTGCTGTTTTGACTTGGGAAATTGGTTTCCTATAGCATAACCTCACATATAAGCAGTTGTCTGGGATGTAATCTCAGATGTAACATGCAACAATTATGTCATTAAAAACAAATTTGGATCAGACATCCCAGAGGCACTAAATTTAATTCCCTTTAATCTTTAGCTCTTTTAAAGAGTTTGAATTCATCAGTCCCTGGCCTGATACAATTAAGTTCAACAAAACAAGGACTCTGCCTTCAAGTCTAAATATTTGTTTTTGTTTCAATTTTTATTTTTTATTAAAACTATTGTGAGCCCTACACACACACACACACACACACACACACACACACACACACACACACACACACACACACACACACACACACACACACACACACACCTTTAATCCAAGCACTCAGGAGGCAGATGCCTGACTTCCAGGCCACGTTGGTCTATGTAGCAAGTTCCAGGCCAGCCAGGGCTTCACTGTGAGAGCCTGTCTCCATGAAGAAAAAACTTTATTGTGAAGAACTTGTAATCACACACACTCACACCAAAATTAATCAGACCCTAAATTGAGATAGTAGACTTTTCTAAAGCTAGCATAGCCATTCCAAAGTTGTGGAGCTTCATATTAAATCAAATACACTATCATGATCAAATATATTTTAATACATTTATCCACCACAAGAAAGAGGAAAAACCACAGGAGAGCTGACTAGGAAATAGCTATGTATTGGCCGTAGGGCTCCTGTGCTTTGTGTGTGTTCTGTCCTTTCTCATCACCTGAAGTTTCTCATTCTCCTTTCTACATGTTATCCTGTACCCACATGTACACCCGTTTACATATGAACATAGATGTGAAAGGCTAGGGTCAGAATATTAGGGAAAACAAATGCTTTTTTTCTTTATGAGACTCAGTTCAACTCCCTTAACAAATGTTCGAGTTCCTCCACGTCTGTAGTTTTACTTCATGCTTTTCTTAATTGTGTTTATTTATTTATCACACTCCTACTACAGTGCCCAGGTTGGAGGTCAGAGGGCAACCTGTAGGAGTTGGTTATCTCCTACAGTGTGAGTTCAAAGGGTTTTATTCCTTAGACCTGGTAAGCAAGGCATATACTCACTGAACCTCCTCAGCACCCAGACAATACTCGTTTTTTTAAGAGTGAAAGCTGTAGGCAGCGGTGGTGCACACCTTTGGCCCCAGCTCTGGGGAGGCAAAAGTAAGTGGATCTCTGTGAGTTTGAGGCCAACCTGGTCTACATAGAGAGACTACAGTCACAGTTACACAGAGAAACCCTGTCTTGGGAAAGAAAAAAAATTTAAAGTTTTCAAAAAAAAAAAAAAAAAAAAAGACAAAGCCATAAGAGATTGGATATAGCAGATATTTTTATAAATTAGTAACTTGAACATGCCTCAGAATATGAGCATATCAAGAGATGCTAACCGACTTCAGAGGAAAGAGAGGGCATGCATCCAGATAGGGAGGAAGGCTCTGAGAGAAGGAACATCTGAACTGCGCCCTAAAGCTTGGAAAGACCAGCTATTCAGCTAGCTGAGGGAGCATGAGTGAAGAGAAATGTGTACCCAAGAACTTTCAGACTTTCAACTGGCTTTTATTAATGATTTATAAGTTGTGTAGCATCTAATCTGTATAATAGGGGAAGACCGTCTAGTCAGCCAGACAGATAGATAATAGACGGACAGACAGATAAAGGTAGGAAGAAAAAGAATGCAGCTCTAGGTGGCCTAGAATTGAGTGTAGATCAGGTTGGCCTTGAACTCACAGAAATTCATCTACCTCTGCCTCCTGAGTGCTGGATTGAAGGCATGAGCCACCACATCAAGCTTCTAAAGCAAATTCTAACCTTGAACATGACAGGAGTCAGGACCAGACTTCCAGCCTGTGTGGGCCGTTATTCTCCACCCTTTATCTCATGCTGTCAGTCTGTGAAGGACAAAGTTAGCACAGTAGGTCTTCTAGTGCAATCAATGATCTAGCCTTTAGTAACTCCGTTCTTATAGGGTACAGGAATCTTCCCTTAGCTTTTTCCATCTTAGAGTCACACCAGATTATCATAGAGACCAGAGCAACAGCCATGTTGGCTAAGACACACCCTCACTGTGAACAGCAACATTCTTCTTAATGGACAAGATAAGTCAGTATCTGTCTTCCTAGTCAACATTGGGACCCTCTTTTCTTCTCCTTATCATGTCATATAGGACTCAGAATTGGGGCTGGTGAGAAGGCTCAGCAGTTAGGAGCAATGGCTGCTCTTCCCAGAGGACCTGAGTTCAGTTCCTACCACCCATGTTGGATGCCTCGAAACTGCCTGCAACTCTGGTTCTGGGAGGGGGTGAAATCACACGCCACTGTCTAGCTACTGTGTGCACATGGTACACATTCCTGCATACACACTTAAATAAAATACAGCCAGGCGGTGGTGGTGGTGGTGCACAGCTTGATCCCAGTACTTGGGAAGCAAAAGCAGATTGATGTCTGTGAGTTCAAGGCCACCCTGGTCTACAGAGCAAGTTCCAGGACAACCAAAGCCATACAGAAAAACAGAGAAACCCTGTCTTGAAAAACAAAAAAATAAAACAAAACAAAATCTTAAAAAATTAAAGACTCAAAATGACCAGTGGGGAAAACACTGGTCCATCTTTCTCCTGAGGCAGTACTCTCTGAATCCCAAGCAGATGAGCCCGGAGACGTGGAGACGAGAGGCACTTATTTGATGAGTAAGTCATTAGACTTAATCATGAAAGGTAATGTCCTTCTTTCTCCCTTTGTCTCCATACCTATCTATTCTAATTACAGAAGCAGCTGCAATCACATATTCATTGCTTTGTGACTCAGAACACTTAATGCACCCTGAATGCCAGCACCCCAGCCTCACAAGGTGTTGTCCCAGTCGGTCAGAAGCCCAGCTCTCCTCACTAGGGCTTTCTGCGGTGCTCTGAGGCCAGCTGTTGGATTGGAATGGAGGAGGTATGAGTAACTCATTCCTATGACCTATTGTGTTTTTAGGAATGGCTAATCTGGTAGGCAGCTTCATTGCTGAGTAACTCAGACAATGGGAAAGGGTAACATAGACACCACCGCTTGAGCTTCCCCGGGACCTAGGCTCAAAGCTAGAATAGGTTTTCCTGATTTCCTGATAAAAATAATAAGCAAGACTGTGGCTTTGCTTCAGCAATGGAGGCCTCATCTGTGGTGGTCTGTAATTTCTGGTGAGGCCTACTACAGACTCCATATTGAGGTCCCAGTTGCTACCCATTCAAAGGATATCTCTGGACCAGCAAGGCTATATACAGATCAAGGGCTCTCTAGTGGCCACACAAGTGTCACCTGGCTCTATTGCCCCAACTTCATCCTGAGATCACAGGCTGCTTTTGTTACCAGGATTATCCCACCTTAAATATCCCCAAATGCCATAAAAGCTTCTATACGGGGGGGGGGGGGGGGGGGGGCTGGAGAGATGGCTCAGCAGTTATGAGCACTTGCTGCTCTTCCAGAGGACCTGAGCTTGGTTCCTAGCACCACATCAGTCCGTTCACAACTGCTTGTAACTCCAGCTCCTAAAGGATTCAAGTTCCCTGGCCTTCAGGGGACACCTGCACTCACACCTACACACAATTTAAAATAATAAGAATACATATTTGAGGGGGGCTGTAGACATGGCTCAGTAGTTAAGAGTGTGGGGATATTTTCAAATACAATAAAAACAGTCGGAGATATCACAGGACAGATCCACCTCCTCCAGTTTCTGTTTCTTTGTTTTGTTTTTTGTTGTTTTTCTAGACAGAGTTTTCTGTGTAACAGTCCTGGCTGTCTTCGAACTTGCTTTGAAGACCAGGCTGGCTTTGAACTCATAGAGATTCTCTTGTCTCTGCTTCCCAAGTGCTGGGACTAACAGTGTGAGCCATGGTTTCTTCTGTCACTGGCTGCACTTCCAGAAGACGTGAGGGATTCCCAGCAACCACATGGTGGCTCACTACCATTTGTAAATCAAGTTCTAGAACAGTGGCTCTCAACCTGAGGGTCACAACTCCTTTGGGGTTGTCAAATGATATAGGGGTCTGGTATCAGATATTTACATTAGGATTCATAATAGTAGCATAATTACAGTTATGAAGTAACATCGGAAATAATTTTATGGTTGGGGGTCACTACAACATAAGGAACTGTACTAGAGGTCACCGTATTAGAAAGGTGTAGAGCATCCAATACTCTCTTCTGACTTACAAGAGCACTGCACACACATGGTACACAGACATACAGGCAAGCAAAAACACTCATACAAAATTTTAAAAAGAAATGTTAAAAAATTAATCTCTTTAAAGCTACAGTATTGCGAACTGGAAAGATAGAAGCATAAATGTAGATTCATTATAACCAAGGGGTCAGTACTGTCATAAGAGTGTCCTTTTCTTAAGATTTATTTTTGTTTACATGTGTGTATATGTCACTCAATGTGTGTAGGTATCTGTTTCTCCCAGGACCTGAGTCACAGACAGTTGTGAGCTACCACATGTGTATTGGGAATCGAACCTGGGTCCTCTTCAGGACCAGCAGTGTTCTTAACTGCTGAGGTCTCTCGAGTTCTTCACCCATGTCGTTCTTTAAGTCAATCCTCCGTCTCTCTGTTGGGTGCCTTCCTCTGAGGCTTGTCTCCTTCAGTCACACATGACTGGAACAAAGTCACTGATGATGGCGACGCCAGTCATTTAGTGTCACAGACATCTTAGTGTCCCTTAGTGTCCCTTCTCCACCCAGCTCCCTGGTAGGTGGGTGTGAGTGGTTTTTTAGAGCTGAGGTGACATCACCTAGAAGCCTCTAGAAGAATTCCTTTAAGATCTTCCTGTCTAGAACTGATGATGTGTTCATTCCTAAGCCAGTCATTGGCAAAACAGAAAACCATGGTTGAGTGGAGACAGTTTCTAGTCTTCGTCAATTTGACACACTCAGTGGAGGAATTGCCTCCATCACATTGGCTTATGAGAGTGTCTGTATTTAAATTTTTTTAACATAAAAACTTTTTAATGTTTAGTTTTGTCTTATGCATATGACTGTCTTGCCTGCGTGTATGTCTGTGTAGCACATGCAAGTCTGGGACTTACAGAGGACCAAAAGAAGGCATCAGATCCTCTGGAACTGGAGTTTCAAGCAGTGGTTAACTACCCTGTGAATGCTGGAAACTGAACCCAGGTCCCCTGGAAAAATAGCCAGTGCTTTAAACCACCAAGCCATCTTTCCATCCTCCCCTATTTTCTTGATTAATGGTCGATGTAGGAAGACCCAGGCCATTGTGGGCAGTGTCTGTCTTGGGCAGGTGGTCCTGGGACGTCTAAGAAGGTAAGCTATGGAAAACAAGGCAGTAAACAGATTTTCAGGTTTGAGGCCCTAGAACTCAATAGCACTGACTTTGACCACATCCTCATACAAAGGCTGGCCCTGGATCCATACATCCCACTTCTCATTAGCATGAACCCCAAGGACAGAACACATCTGGATGATGCCCCCTATTATCTAGAAGTAGCCAGAGCAGTTGTTACCCTGTACCCCAGTGAATTGGGCCCAAATCCCTGTGGAATAAATGTTAGAGCAAAACAAGTGTCTGAGTTAAAAATATTTTAAGACATCAGGATGAAAGGATAAATAATGGCCAGGAAAGGTGGTGCCCACTTTTAATGCCAGCACTTGGGAGGCAGAGGCAGGCCTGCTTTACACAGTGAGTTTGAGGCCATGCCAGGGACACTGTGAGGAAAAAAGAAAAAATCTTGCACTGGGTTTGGGTGTGAGAAGGGGAAATATGAGTGATGAACAGATCTGCAGGCCTGAGGAGACCCTGAGGGTCAGGGAGAGCTCACAAGAGGCCGTGACCACTTGACATGGCTTATCTGAACTAGATTCTTGGCATCCCAATCCGAGAGAAGGCAGAAGTCTTCAACTGGTTGATTTTCCCAGCAGGCCTCCTCCATTTTTCATTTTGAGTGAAAAATAGGATTTAATCCTGGACAGATGCATCTCAATAGTAATTTACTGGAATTTGACAGATTGCATCCCCTCCTGTAGATTTATTTATGTTGCTTTGTGTATATGGATGTTTCATGCTTTATAAATTTACCTAGTGTTCTCCCAGTTCAGAAGTTACAGTTGTGAGCTGCCATGGAGATGCTGGGAATTGAACTCAGGTCTTCTGCAAGAGCAGTTGATGCTCTTAATCACTGAGCTGTCTTCTAACCCTAGATTGCCTCTTTTAAAGTGGCCGAAGCTCAAAGAATTACTTTACGTTCTGGTTATACTTTCCTGTTTGGTGTTTAAGACCATGTAAATACAGATAGATGCTTTTAACCTTTAAAAAAATGTAAATTTTACTTTGAATGGGCATTTTGGCTACATATATGTCTAAGCAGTGAGTGTGCCTGGTGCCTGCAGAGGCAGAGAGAGGGCGTCAGATTCCCCTGAACTGGGCTTACAGAAGTACAGGCAGTTGAACCAGATCCTCTGGAAGAGTAGTCCTTGTCCTGCTAAGTCCTCACTCTGCTGAAATTAGAGAGCTTTTAATGAATGACCTTGAATGGTAAATTATCCTGTAAGCAAGAAGGCTGAAGCAGTGGATAGAGAGCCAAGGTATTGAGCTTAGGTTCCCTGTGTTGTCCTAGAGGTCCACCTGTGAGGGGTGAGGCTTTCGGCTCATCCCCGGTCTCATTGTCGCCCCATAGCTCCTGATTCACTCTAACAGTCTCCGCAGACCCTTCAGGTTATGCCGGTTAATGCTGCTCGGTCTGGAAGATGATCTGCAATAGCCCTCCTCTCAGATCTGAATGAGTGAGGTAATTAAGCTTGTGCCAAGCAAAAGCAAAAGAATGAACAGTGGGCAGCAGTTAGAGCTGAAACACCTTCGAAGCAGTTTACCACAACCAGCAGTGATGACTGGAGAGATTGGTGGAGGGTACAAACAAATCGACCATCAAATGGGGGCTCACTGGCATCCAGCCGAGGTGGATTGGAAAGAAACAGTCATGCTGGCCATTGTGGGGTCAGTCTGAATGAACTTGCCAGCCACAAGTGTTTTTATACAGTGAGGGAAGCCATAGTAATCTCCTCGGGAAATGGAGGTACCTTTACAAAAGCATTCTTTTTTTAATTAAAAAAAGATTTTATTTGGGCTGGAGATGGTTGGTTCAGCAGTTAAGAGCACTTGTTCCTTTTACAGAGGACCCAGGTTCAGATCCCAGCACCCTCTCACAGTCATCTGTAACTCTACCTCCAGAGGATCCATTTTGTTGTATGATGTTTCTGTCCCGGACCTTCCGGCCTAGCCTGGTGGCCTGGACTTTCAGTCCCACAGACCCACAGTCCCATAGTCCCACTGAAACACACAGACACTTGTATTAATTGTACGCTGATTGACCTGGGGCCCAGGCATATAACTTGCTAACTCTTTACCCTTAAACTAACTCATGATTCTTATCTGTGCAGCTCAGTACCTATCTCAAAACAACATAGGTGTCCTCTGCATCTTCTGGCTTGTCTGGCAACTCTGTGGCATTCTTCTCTGTTCTTCCTGTTCCCAGAATTTTCTTAGTCTGGTAGCCCTACCACACTGCCTGTCTGCCTTTGGCCAATCAGAGTTTTTTATTAAACTTGTAAGTGGGACAATTATTTACAATGTAACATCATAAATCCACTACATCTGTTGTCCACTTCTGGTTTCTGAGGGTACCCATTCATATGCAGTACACACACACACACACACACACACACACACACACACACACACACACACACGAGTTTTAAAAACAAAAAGAATTATTCAAATATTTTATTTTTTCTTATATGTGTATGAGCGTATTGCCTGCACATATTTTTGTGCACATGCACTCAGTGCCCATGGAGACCAGAAGAGAGAATCAGTTTCCCAGGACTGGAGTTACAGATGGCTGTAAGCCTTCATACAGGTACTGGGAACCAAACCCTGGTCCTCCAGAAGAGCAGCCTGTCCTCCTAACTACCAAGCCGTCTCTTTAGTCCCTAACTTGACTGACTTTTTAGCTGTTTTCAGGGACACGGGCTTTTGTTTGTTTTTTGCCTTTTCTATATAGCTCTGGCTGTCCCAGAACTCACTCTGTAGACCAGGCTGGCCTCACAGAGATCCACCCGCCTCTGCCTCCTGAGTGCTGGGATTAAAGGCTTGGGCCACTATACTTGGCTTAGAAAAGAAAATCTGTAAAAATTCTAAATTCTAAGTAAGCACAGATTCACAGTCTGTGGCAAAGACTATATGAAAAGGTCCTGGTACACTTTACTCAGTGCGTTCATTTCCTGGTGGTTGTACCTTGTAACCTTAGAGCAGGGATTTACTGTTGGGCCATGTGGGGAGGAACAATGGCCTTTTGGAATCACAACAATGAGATGAACAGAGTTGATTTTTGGAGCATAGAGAATTCAGGAGCCTCGTGATCAGCCTCAGGAGACACTGAGACCCAGTCAGGAGTGTAAACAGCAGCTCACTGAGCTGTCCTGCTCCTGGATCTCCACCTGAGCCTCCACAGTGACCGTGACCGGGAACTCCCTGGGTATTTTATTCTACTTAGTGGCATTGAGCCGCGGCTGCCTGCTGAGGTTGGGGTCCCCAGCTTCTTCCTTCTTTGAACAAGATGGAGACAAATCCTCAAGGTTAGGATCCTACTGCAGAGCACAGGAAGGGTGGAAGGAGCATGCCCCAGGGAATGTCGGAGAGCAAGAAAGGACACAGAGGTCGAGAGCAGGAGGAGGCTCTTCTTCCCTGACTGCAGTGGCAGGGCTGCTGGGGTCCCTGGCCCTGTGGTAACTCTCTTAGTCCAGCTCCAGCTCTGCACCCTGGCGTTGTGCACACGAGCTCCACTTTCTACTGTAGCCCTGCATACAGACAGCTTCCTCCTACCCAGTGCCAAGCCAGGTGAGGCCTGACCTGGGACAACCCAGACCCTGAGGTCCATCCAGGGAGAGGAACCATGAT
Source organism: Phyllotis vaccarum (assembly GCA_033318265.1). NCBI lineage: Eukaryota > Metazoa > Chordata > Mammalia > Rodentia > Cricetidae > Phyllotis > Phyllotis vaccarum. The sequence continues at coordinate 100,992,186 of JARWLC010000010.1, forward strand.
TCTGTGCAAGGACACCTTTCGGGAGGGGGAGTTTAGGGAAGATACAACTGTTGTCAGGGGACTGTCCCTGGCTCGGGAGTGAGGCTTGCTTGTATTTGCCCTTTTTCTGAGTCCCCTCTACCCAGGACAGAGCTCAGCTTACCCACCAAGGTCAAGGTCACAGAGACAACATTCCCTTTACCCCCCCCTTCCAGCCAGCAGATGATGATCACGGTCATGAAGCCTTCTGCACTATTAATCGCCTTCTGGTTTCACTGGAGAAACAGCCTTGGCTTGAGATGCTGGGACTGGAGTTTTGTTTTGTTTTTTATTTTTTTTGAGGGGCTGTTGTTCAGGGGTGGGGAGTTTTCTCTGGTGTGCAGCTTGGTGTTGCCCCTTCTGTGCTTCCTCTGTCTCTCTGTGACTGGCTGAACAGAGAAACAGTCTTTGGGAATTAGAGACATCAGTAATGCTCATTCACTCAGTCACAGGTATGTGTCCCCAACAGGGACCCATAGCAGCGGGGAAGAGAGGACAAAGACACATACATTATCTGCTTGGGGAACAGTTTGGGTCCCTGCATTGGGCAGAGGGCTGTGTGACAGTGTCCGGAGAAAATGGACTCCCGTGGTTAAGCATGTTTAGAAGGGTCTGGGTTAAATATAAAATAAAGCTCTTGCAGGGTGTGTGGTGAATGTCTTTAATCCCAGCAATTGGGAGGCAGAGGCAGGAGGATCTCTGACAGCATGGTCTACAGAGGGAGTTCCAGGACAGAAACTTTGTCTCAAAATAAATATTTTTTCCTTCAGGACTTGTTGGAGCCTCTAAGCTGATAATTTACCCAGCAGGCCTTGTGGCTGATTGCCCTAAGAAATATGGAAAGCAGAGACATTGGTAAAATCTGAGAAAGTGACTGAGGTGTGAATGCCAAGGTAAGAAGATTGGACCTCTTCCTTGAAACCAAGATGGAGGGATTTAAAATGAGGAACCCTGGCCGAGGAGGTGGGTGGGCTGGCGTCTTGTCCTAATTCTGTATTGGATTCTGACAGGTCCTCAGCTTTTCTTCTTTTCTTGGCTAGAGCCTGAAGAATTCTATGCTTTCCTGTCTTCCAGGCCAAATCCTACATCCGGTCTCTGCCCCAGAGCCCCAAGAAGGATTTCACACAGCTCTTTCCACGTGCCAGCCCCCAAGGTGAGTCCCGGCCCCATCCCCAGGATGCTTGCCCTCCATCCCAGCACCCATCAATCCCAAGCCAGCCATGAAGCTCACGGTCCTGTCCCTACAGCCGCGGACCTGCTGGACAAGATGCTGGAGCTGGATGTGGATAAGCATCTGACCACTGCTCAGGCACTTGCCTGCCCGGGCTATATGAGTTACATGTGACCATTCTTAAATGTGTGTGCATATAATAAATACTGAAGATAACTTTGGTACTTTAGCCAGCAAAGCTAAAGGAAAGAAAGAAAAAAGAAAGAACTCTTTTCTGCAGCCTCTGATGGAGCACGGTCCTCCCAGCACCCTAGTTTTATGCTCCTGACCTCCAGAAATGTGAGGGAAGACATCTCTGTTGCTTTAACCCCCTCCTGGTTTCTGTGCTGCACCCACCCCAGAAGCAGACCCACCTATCACTGTTGTGGCTCTCTGCCTGGCTCTCACATCTTCAATCCCATCCCTCCAAGAAGGAAAGGACCCCACGTCAGGCTTTCGCCCACACTTGAGTTTTAATACAGCCTGCTGCCATCACAGCCCCCCCCCCCACCCAGCAGGTTGCAATTCTGCTTCCTCAGGGCCTGATCCCTAGGCCATTGGAAGACACTATCTGCTCAGGAGGCTACATTCCCATAAGCCCTGAAACATAAGTACTGACAACAAGTATTGGTCCTGAGGCAGAGTGTGGTGGTCCTATCACAGTCCTCACGCTTCGCTGCAGGTCAGACCTGCAGTCACTGCAGCTTCATGCCACTCCGTCGTCGAGAGTCCTTCCGGGCAATGGGACTGAAGTTCAAGACCTCTTTGTAGATGTGCTCTGTGGAGAGTGAGCGCTTTAGGTGTGGGGGGGGAGGGGAAGAGAGCCCACCCTTAAGACAGCAGAGCTGGAACCCTACTGGGAATGGACTGCAGTGGAGGATGGGTGTACCTCCTTACTGAAAAGGTGAGTGGAGGGGGTGGGGGTGGGGCATCTCTTACGTTTCCATTCCTCCACAGTGAGTTTCTCGTGTTCTAAGGTATCATCAAATGGCTGCTGGGCCTCCGTCTCCTCCTCGGGGTCCCGGAAGGGATCGAAAAAGGGGTGAGCAAGTGCCTGAGCAGCGGTCAGACGCTTGTCCACATCCAGCTCCAGCATCTTGTCCAGCAGGTCCGCGGCTGTAGGGACAGGACCGTGAGCTTCATGGCTGGCTTGGGATTGATGGGTTCTGGGATGGATGGCAAGCATCCTGGGGATGGGGCCGGGACTCACCTTGGGGGCTGGCACGTGGAAAGAGCTGTGTGAAATCCTTCTTGGGGCTCTGGGGCAGAGACTGGATGTAGGATTTGGCCTGGAAGACAGGAAAGCATAGAATTCGTCAGGCTCTGGCTGAGAAAAGAAGAAAAGCTGAAGACCTGTCAGAATCCAATACAGAATTAGGACAAGACAGTCTGCCAGGGCAGAGGGACCACATGGGAAGGTACCACTCACCGCTTTGTCTTTCAGCTTCTGCACAAACTCAGCACCTGGCACCCCGGTCACTTTCAGGATCTGGGTCAGCTGGTCCAGGTCTTGGCAGTCGGTTAAGGCACAGCCTTGCTCTCTGTGGTGCTCTGAGCCTGCCCTCCCCACCCCTAGTCTTGCTGGAGCCAGCTTGGCAGATACTCCTGGCTCCAGCCCCATCTAACCAAGGCTGGTTCTTGGGAGAGTTGAAGCACGTCTCTGGAAGGCTTCCCTGGAAGGCTTCCCGACAGCCCAGCTCAGGGGAAGGCTGCCCAGAGTGTGCCTTTCTGAGACTCACCCCACCAAATCACCCTCTCTTGTTCCCTCTTCATTTCTAACTGGGTGGGCAGTCTCTTGCCTTTTCACCTGCCAGACCCATGAGGGCTCCCCATCTGCTTATGAGAGATTTCCTGGCAGAGGCGGGGGCAGGAAGGACTCGTTTTTATCATTTGGTTATCTGTATTTTCAAACCATTCTAGGGAGCTGGAGAGCACTTCCTGCTTTTCCAGAGGATCCAAGTTCAGTTCCCAGAACACATGTTTAAGTGCCTTACAACCAACCTGTAACTCCAACCAGCTCCAGGGAATCTGACACCCTCTTTGGCCTCTCAAGTTACCTTCACACATACAGTATACTCTCTCTCACACACACAAACACATGAATTAAGTCTTTAAAACCATTCTAGGGGCTGAGCCTCAGAAGACTGCTTGTCTATCATGCATGAAACCCTGGCTTCCATTCCCAGCATGGTGCCACACATGTGTGACCCTACCCCTTGGGAGGTAGCAGATAGAGAAGCAGACCAAATCATCTTTGGCCATATAATGAGTTTGAGGCCCTGAGACACAGGAGACTCTGTTTCAAAAGGAAAAACACAATAAGTCAGGTAAGTGTGTGCCTTTAATCCCAGCTCTTGGGAGGCAGAGGCAGGTGGATCTCCGAGGCCAGCTTGACCTACATAGCAAGTCCTAAGCCAGCCAGAGCTACATAGTGAGTTCCCATCTGAAAGATAAAATAAATAATTCTTGAGGAAGCCTGTCTCGATGCCACACTGAGACACATTTAAATATCATCGCTGAAAGAACCGTCCCCAGATGGACATCATCTGCTGTGGCAAAGGATACAGTCCTTCCCCTTGAATAGTGTCTTTCCGGTCAGCATTTCTGCCATGATGCAGCCAACAGACCAGATGTCCACTGCAAGGACAGAGTGGGTGTGGACATCTGATGATCTCTAGAGTAGGTCACCAAGGCCACCCTAGGCCACTGACCACTGACCTGTCTGGTTGTAATGCATCCAACTGAGAATCACCTCAGGGGCTCGGTACCAGCGGGTCACTACATAGCCTGTCATCTCGGGGTCCGCATGCCGTGCCAGCCCAAAGTCCAGGATCTATGGCTCAAGGGTCATGAGGGAAACAAGCTGGCTGAGAAGAGGGCTTCCAAAGGACAGAACCCACCTCACCCCAAATTCCATCCACCTCCCCATCTGTGCTGGACTTGCTGTCACCCACTCACCTTCAATTCACAGTCTTCATTCACTGCCAAGTTACCTGGCTTCAGGTCCTGGGAGCAGGGGACAGAGGGAGCATCATGCTGAAGCAGAGCCAGCAGGTGGTCTTGGATCTCTCTCTCTCTCACTCCCACACACACACCACACACACACACTCATACACACACACAGCATACACACACACACACACACATACACACACACACACTGAACTGTAACAGCAGTTGGGCCACTTCCCTCCAGGCCTGTTTTCTCACATCTAAAATGACTTTGGACTCTGCATCCTATCCCACCATGTTTCTGTCCTTAGAGCCTGAAGTGCCAGCACAGGGCTCAGTGGGCAGCAACTCCCCAATGTGTCTCCTGTACCCTCAACAGCCATTCTACTACATTCGTCTCAAGGCTGAAACATCCACAACCTATGTTCCTGAGAACTGCCACTCTACTGAGCCCCATTTATTTGCCACCAGAGGACTCAGTTTCTACCCCCCTCCCTCACACACACACACTGCAGAAGGGCTCCAGGGTCCCCGAGAACCATGACAGGAGAGGCACTTACCCTGTGGACGACACCAGCTGAGTGGATGTACTAAAAGGACAAGAGAGAACATTGAATCTGAGGTACCAGCATCAGACCCTCCTCCGCCCCACCACACTGAGCAGCTCTTGGCCACCACACAGGCCACACCTACCTTAAGACCTTTGAGCATCTGGTACACCAAGTACTGGACCTTTTCCTCGCTGAATTCCATCCCCATGATCTTCTGCAGATCCGTCTGCATAAAGGGCATCACCAGATAACTGGAAGGCAGGAGGCTTTTTAGTACAGTTCCCAGCCTCCCAGGTGTGACCCCAGAGGGGCAGAAAAGAGCCACAACACTAGGCAAGAAGGTATAAGAGAGCCGGGCCTGTAATCCCAACACATACAAAGCTTAAGTAGGAGAAGTACCACATGTTAAAGTTCAGCCTGCCTTACATGGTGATCCCAGGGCAGGCTGGTCTACACAACATGACCTTGTCTCAAAAAGGGGGGGGGCGGGGGCTGGCGAGATGGCTTGGAGGTTTAGACTGGCTGCTCTTCCAGAGGTCCTGAGTTCAATTCCCAGCAACCACATAGCAGCTCTATAATGAGTTCTGGTGCCTTCTTCTTCTAGTGTGCAGGCAAAACACTGTATACATAAATAAATATTTAAAAACAAAAAATGATGGTAATAACAGGATTGGAGAGATGGCCCAGCTAACACAGGGCTCCCTTATATGAGGACCCAAGCTCAAGCCTCAGCACCCACATACAAAAGCTGGGTATGATGAGGTTCTGTTGTAATCCCAGTGCTGGGAAGGTGGAGACAGGAGGATGCCCAGGACTCATTAGCCAGCCAGTCTAGCTTAATTGTCAAGCCAGTGAGAGATCCTGCTTCAAAAAAACAAGGACAAAAACCAAAGAGAGAACTCAGCAGTAAAGAGCACTTACTGCTCTTGCAGAGGACTCAGGTTCAGTCTGAGCATCCACATCAGGAGGCTCACAAACACCTGTAACTCCAGTTCCAGAGGATCTGATGCCCTCTTCTGGCCCCTGTGAGCACCTGCATGTATGTGGTGCACATAAACTCATGCAGGAGCATTCACACACACACACACACACACACACACACACACACACACACACACACACACACACACACACACATGCATGAATATCTGTATGTACATATTGCAGCTCCATACAAATGAACACATCCACACAAAGCAAAGAAGATACATGAAGAAACAGGAGAACCCAGCTGAACTCCTGGCATCCCTGCCACAGCAGCCTGGTTGGCAGCGTTCAGGGTGAACACCAGCCTTGGAGCCTACTCAGTAAAACCAGATGGCTGTGCTCATACTCCTCAGAGATACCCTGGCTCTGCCCTCCTCCACGCCTACAGCAGACCAGCTGTGAGCCAGCAGCATCTGCCAGCATTTCCTCTGCTTCCATCCAAAAGTTTATCGTGCAAGAGGGTCACACCCAGCCCAGCAGGCTCTGCGAACTACAAAATGTCTGCCTTTCCAGGAAGGAAACAGGAAACAATCTTCAGCAGGCAGAGAAAGAAGGGGCCCGTAATATTAAGCACTCAAGTGAGATTTTGAAACAGGTCAATGTCAGCAACCCGGAAATGTGACTCAAGGTGGTGATAGCAAAGTTCAGAACAAAAAGCAGTAGATTATAAAAAGTGTGTGTATGATACAAACACCATTCTATTTACTTATTTATTTGTGTGTATGTATTTGTGTGTATGACAGGATCTCATGTTCCTAGACTTGTATCCAGTTCACTATGATTTCATACTTCTGTCTTTGTCTCTCCAATGCTGCTGGCATTACTGATATGTACCACTGTCCCAATTTACTCAGGTTACAGATGGAACCAGGGCCATGCATGCTAGCCAAGAACTCTGCCCACTGAGCTACACTCCCAACCCCCTAGAGTGTATACACACACACACACACACACACACACAGACACACACACACACACACTTTACATATAATAAATCTTTAGGCCTCTTTTCCTTCTTCAACCTTGGAGAAACAGTTTACTTCCTCAATGCCTTCATGCACTCTCTCACAACCTTGTCATGCTTTCTGATCCTGTCCTACACTGTTGAGAGTAAGGTCACCAATGACCACCTCACGCACACAGAGACTCCTTTTGTCCTTGTGTGTCCTTTTGCTAAGTGTCAACTCCCTCACGGTTGCCTGCCATCCCACCTCTCTCTTCAGTTTTCATCTGCTCACCCTTTGTACTTTCTAGCAAATGTGGACTCTGGGTCAACATCACCGTAACCTGCTCTTCTGTAACCTGCTCCCGGGCTTTAGCTCTCACCCATGGAGATGATTCTAGCCTGGTCTACATGCATACTCTCCTTGCCTACAGTTTCACAGGCTCTGTACGAGGCAAGGACTCATGGTAGGGTTCATTATTTTTCACCCCAGCTCTGTTCTTAGGTCCTTAGGTTCCTGAATTGAGACCTGGCCACCTGTACCAACCCCCCTCAGCCACCATGTCCACACGACCCCTGTCAGTCCTGCTATGTGGGTCTTAGATCTCTCCTCCATATCCCACACTGTAATGCAGATCAAAGTTGGCGTCCTCCGTATTTCTGCTTCTCCCCAGACACATGCTCCTTGCTCCTTTCTCACAGCTGCTGGCCACGTTCTCCAAATTTGACCGACAGTATCAACATCCTGCTTAAAACCTCCATCCAGCCCGTGATACATGAGAGATCCCATCTAAACACAACGCCAGACACCAAAACACTCCAACAACCTCTGTGGTGATGAGGTAGGGTGAGACGCAGAGCAAAGGAAGCTGCTTTCAGCTGCCACTCACACCCTGAATTCTCAGCATCATCCAAACAGTTCATCCTTGCCCAGGTGCATCAGACACCGGCAAAACCTGACACTTTTCAATGAAGTGTTCTGCTTCTTTGAACACTCCGTTTAGCCAGATTGTCCAGGTCCCCTGAAAAAACTCTAGGTATCATGAGGTCCAAAGTCACACTTGACCCCCAGGAATTGGTCAGGGGAGTTAGTGTACTCCCTAGGAGACCACAGTCATCTTCATGGTGCCGGGGGCTGGTAAGTGTAGGAACTGTAGATAGCTCTAGGAAGCCAGGCACCCTACAGTCCTACCCAGAGCTGAGGTACCTCTTCAGAGAGATCCTCAATGGAATATCAAGACGGCATGAGACCCACTTTCTACCCAACCCTGGAAGCTAATCCTTCCCCCAAATATTCTCAAGATGCCATTAAGATCTGAGAATACCCCAAACCCAGTGCAACTCTACTCACAAATCGTGGAAGTTCCGAAGGGAAGAGGCAGGGGTGAAGACATCCAGGAGCCCAATGACCTGGGGAAGAGGTCACCAGTGAGTCTGGACTGTCTACACTCCCCAGGGCCTCAGCCACCCAGGGCTACCATCCAGGTCATCCTCTGTTATAAAGGTATCCCCAGCTGCCATGGAAACAGTATGGGGGCCCAGACAGAAAAAGAAGCTTGTAATTAACAATGATGGAAAGTCAGACTGAAAACATGGTAAGCCCATTGCTCCCAAATAAACCCACTTCCAAGGAAATCATGAGAGTCAGTGGAGGAAAGAGGGGAGCATAAAAGGCCTTGGGCCTTGGACCTTAGGTCTCCTTGGAATTTAGGCTATGTCTGTCAGTCTGTCCTTGCCTGCCTCAGGGCTGGTCCATAGCCCGGGGCAAGCCCCCTCTACCTCATAGCTGGAGACCACCGCGGAGAGGCTGGCTGAAGGGATTTGGGGACTCACAATGCACAAGGCTCTGAAATCGCTAGTTGAGATGGACTCCTTTCTGCCTAGTCCAGAGCTGGGTCACTGGCTGTTTCCATCAGGATGGTCAAATGGCCAGGCACTAGACTGCCTTGACCTCCAACCGGGGAACCTTTCTGTGCCTGCTTCCTCATCTGTGCCAAGGGTGGTATGTATTGTGGATTATGTGAGCCAGGCCCTGGCATGCATTAAATACTCAGTATTTGTTGTCAGTTTTGGAGTCCGGGTATGGACACAGCAGTAGTTCGGAGTGTCCCAGCCCAGCAGTTCTCACCGAACCAATCGCAAACCTGTGCCTACTTCCTCCTCACAAATGAGATAAGGTAGTTGCTTTTTCAGGAAAGTGAACTGGGCAAGCCTCGACACCTTCTCACTGAACTAAGGAGCTGAGAAGCCAGGGTGGAGCAAGGGAGACTGCACCCAGGACCCTGGTCAGGACACTCAAGAGTCTCTCTCCCTGCCCTCTGATCCCAAACACATCCACACCCCTGCCGCATCCTACGTTTTCATGGTGCATGTGCTTCAGCAGCAGAAGCTCGCGGTAAGCGCGCTTGGCAAAGATCTCCGACTGGAAGGGTCGGCTCAGCTTCTTGATGGCCACCTTCTCCCCGGTCCGCTTGTCGATGGCCGAGCTGTGGGGTCACAGGTAGGTGAGGGGGAGGGGCAGCCCAAAGAAAGAACCTCGACTCCGGATCCCTCCCTCTCTGTCCTAAGCCATCCCCACTCTGTATTCCCTAGACTGGCTGGAGACCAGGAATTTGGGGGCCAGCAGACTGTGTGTGTCGCGAGAGCGCGCGGGGGGGGGGGGGGTTGGGTAGGGGGTGGCGCACCGGGAACAGGGCGGCAGAGCAGGGGACAGGAACGATGCACGATGACAGGACGCAGGGCAGGCCGGGAGTCCCTACTCTACGATTTGGCAAGTTCCCATCTTGGGGCCTCATTTGCAACTGCAGGGATCTGTCTCACAAACTCCGAGGTCCCTTTTAAAAGTTACAGCCTTGGAGAACCAGATTCCGCAGCGACTCAACCCGCAGGGGCCCCAGTGCCGCCGGGTGAGCCCCGGGACGCTGCCAAGGGGTGGCCCGCCGTTCCTCTGCCTCCTGGGGTCCCCGGGTCTCACCACACAGCTCCATAGGCCCCGCTGCCGACGTGCGCGGGCGCCAGGTAAGTCTTGGGCAGCTCCCAGGCCGTCTTGTTGATGTCCTGCTTGTAGAAACCCCTTTTCCGGGTGAGGCTCATCCCAGACCCCGTGGTGGCGGCCCTGAGCGGCAGCTGCGGTGGCTGCCTGCGGGCTCCGAGCCCGGGTGTCCCGGGTGTCCCGCCGCGGTCCCCTCCCGCCCCCTTGGGGCGGGCGCACCTGCCGCCTCGCCCAGGTGCGTCCCCGCCCCAGCTCGTCCGGGTCGGCCCGGGAACTCCGCCCATCCCTTGCGTGGGCCCCAGGCCCCAGCAGCTGCCAGTTGCAGGTGAGGGGTGCCCTGCGGGAAAGGGTGCCTGCCAGGCTGCCTAGATCCCTCCAGCCCTGTAGGAAGAGCTAGGGGTGGGCGGTGGTGTTGATAGTTTTGAGAAATAAAACCCTACAGATGCAAGGCATGGTGGCTCAGGTCTGTACTCTGTGCGTAGGGAGGCAGAGGCAGGAGGATTTCTACGAGTTCCAGTCCAGTTCAGTACATAGTGAGTTCAAGGGCAGACTGGGTGAGACCCTGAGAAGGAAGGAAGTGAGGAGAGAATAGAGATGGGAAGAAGGAAGGAAAAGGAGGGAGGGAGGGAGGGAGAGAGGGAGGGAGGGAGGGAGGGAGGGAGGGAGGGAGGGAGGGAGGGAGGGAGGGAGGGAGGGAGGGAAACAATGTCATTCTTGGCTACAAAGCAAGTTGGAGGCTAGCATAGGTTGCATAGATAGACCCTGACTCAAAACAATCTTGAATCTGGAAGGGCTTAAAAGCCTGTACTGCTCTTGAAGAAGACCCAAGTTTGGCTCCCAGAACCTCTGTCATTATATACATAGTTAAAAATAAAGAAATAAGGGCTGGAGAGATGGCTCAGAGGTTAGGAGCACCGGCAGCCCTTCCACAGGTCCTGAGTTCAATTCCCAGCAACCACATGATGGCTCGCAACCATCTATAACAAAATCTGGTGCCCTCTTCTGGCCTACAAGTCAGAGCATCCTATATACAATAAATAAATAAATGAATAAATAAATAAATGAATGAATTAATTAATTAAAAAACGGGGGAAAAATAACAACAAGGGAAATAAAATAGTTTTGGTGGGCCATATATCTTCAATCCCAGAGAAACCCTGTCTTGAAAAGCCAAAGGGGGGAGTCAGTATATACATATATATGTGTACAAGAACCCTAAAACTCACGGGGTTCTAAATGAACAACGCCAGGTTTTTCTTTTCTTCTCTTTTGGTTTTTCATGACAGAGTTTCTCTATGTAGCCCTGCCTGTCCTGCAACTTGTTTTGTAGACCAGGCTGACTTTAAACTCAGCGATCCATCTGCCTCTGCCTCCCGAGTACAGGAATTAAAGTACATGCACCACCACCACCCAGCTTATTTCTTTCCTTTTTCAGAAAATTAGTTTACAACTCTCCAGTCCTAAGTCTCATCACTGACCAGGGATCAGAATCCTCTTTCCCATTTTTCTGAAACAAAATCCAGGCATCAAATTGTTCTTCCCATCAAAGGTCTGGGTCTTACACACAGAGTCAACAGCACCTAGTTCTGTGGTTCCCCAGTATTCCCAAAGATTCAAATGGCCAGGGGAGTGTGTTTATTTGTTCTTGGTGGTGATGGTTTGAGACAGGGTCTCACTATGTAGAACTTTCTGTGTAGACCAGGCTGGTCTCTAACTCACAGATATTCCCCTGCCTCTGCCTTCAGAGTAAATATTCAATTCTGAGTATAGGTTTTTGCTTGATTGAAGACTGCATGATTGTCACTGTCTTGTGTGGTCCCAGGGTGCCAGGGTGGTCTTCTTCTCAATCTGAGTCATGAGTGCTTTGGAAGAACAGCTCCCACATGCCGTGTAGATGTGTCCCACCATCCCTGGCTTCTCTGCAAAGGAGTAGGTCCAGCTTGCTTTGCTGTCAGAGGAGAGAGGCTTCCAGGAGACCCCATCAGACTGTCTGCAGACCCCAAACTGCCCAACCGTTTCTCCCACACAGCCTGCAGATCATTTTTGGGGGGAGGGAACAACCCCACAGAAATGTTTAGCATGTGCTGAGGGCAGGGCATCTGTCCTTAAGAACGTATCTAAGCTTGTATAAGAATGAGAGTCAGTCCATTGGGTGTGAAAAAAATTATCTAATAAACATACGTGCTTGCCATGTGCTGGCCATTAGTGCCTTACATATTCCACTCCAGGGCAGAAGGCTCATGAGTCAGGCTGAGCATCCTCACCAGAGAAGTGGCAAACAGGCATAGAGGGTTAAGTAATTGGGTGAGAAAGTGGGCATGGTGGCCCTGGAACCCAGGCTCTTCCAAGCAAGGCTCAGTGGTGTCTCCAAAGCACTTGGAATCATGGTAAGGATGTGGCTCCCTCAATGCACATTTCCTGCTCCATGCCTTTCATTGGCCCTGAGACCCTTTGTCTTTGAGACCCTTTGGGTCGGTGGTCTGGGTTAAGGAACTCCGCTTCTGGAAACCAGATTCTAGAGCCAGACATACGTTAGTTGGAGTTGGCCCTGAAACACAGCGTTCCCTTCAGGGCTGAGAGAAGAAAAATGGTGTAGTGTGGTAGAGCTGAGCCCCAAAAGGTAAGAAACCCCAGGAAAGCCCTCAAGGCCCAGGAGTGACCTCCCCTAGCACAGCTGGCCACTCTGAACTCCCCGATTGAGCAAGGGTCAGGAAATGACTCAGGCCTTAGACTCAGCTGACAGTGACCCTCACCTTGGGCCTTGCTGGGCTGGGGTTTACTCAGCAGCCTGGCAGCCTTGGAAGGAACTGCCTTCAATCCAGTGAGGGGAGTCACTGAAGGCAGGAGGGGGAGGAGATGGGAGGGGAGGGGAAGAGGAGGAAGGAGAACAGAGGAGAGAGCAGTCACCAAGGACATCATGGGGAGCTAGACTCCTTCCCCTACCTCCAAGGACCCCAGTCCCTCTCCCTCTCAGGCACTAACCTCCTTCATGGAGGAGGGGGCAGAAAGTCATGGACCCAACTTTGGAAGGAGACCTGAGTTCCCAGCTCTGGCCCTGTCCTCTGTGTGACTTGACCAAAGTGTTAGCTTATCCTGCCCTGCCCTTGTAAAACATAGGTGACACATATGAGCATGTTTCTTGGCTTATGGGGTTGTCCAGACAAACTCACATTTCCCTCCCTACATTTAAAAATACTTTAAACATTTTTTTTTAAAAAAAGATTTATTTATTTTTATTTTATGTGTCTGAGTGTTTTGCCTGAATGCACTGTGTTAATGTTGGGTGCTCATAGGGGCTGGAAGAGAGCATTGGGTCCCTGGAACTGGAGTTATCTAGGAGTTATGAGCCACAATTTACATGCCAGGAACCCAACCCAGGTCCTCTACAAGAGCAGCTGGTGCTATTAACTGCCCAGCCATCTCTCTAGCTCCCTTCTACAAAATGTTATGTGTGTGTGTGTGTGTGTGTGTGTGTGTGTGTGTGTGTGTATGTATGTGTTTGTGGGTATGTGCACATGAATGTAAGTACCCTCAGAGGCCAGAAGAGGACATCTAATCCCCCAGAGCTGGAGTGACAGGTGGTTGTAAGCTGCCTTATGTGGGTGTTGGGAACATGACTCTGGTCTTCTGCAAGAACAGTAGGCCCTGTAGCTGCCGGCCTATCTTGGCAGCAGCCTCCTTTTTCATTTTTTTTCCTCTTCATTGTTGTTAGGTATGTGTGGACAGAGGTTTTGTTCTTTCCAGCTTGTTCAGGTGAGGGGGTCTCTTGACTCTGTTGCTCTTGTACTCCAGGCTGGCTGGTACATAAGCTTTCCTGTCTCCACTTCCAGTCTCACTATAGGGCTGAGATTATAGATGTGAGTCACAGCATCTAGCTTTTAAGGAAGATTTATTTATTTTTGTTTTGTCTCGTGTGTGTGTGTGTGTGTGTGTGTGTGTGTGTGTGTGTGTGTGTGTGTGTGTGTGTGTATGTGTGTGTGTGTGTGAATGCCATGGGTGTGGAGGTGTGTGTATGAATACCATATGTGTACCAGTGCCTTTGGGGACTATAAGAAGACTGACTCCTGGGAGCTGGAGCTGCAGGTGGCTGGAAGCTGTGGAAGTGCTGCAAACCCAGGCCCTCAGCAAGAGCATCGAACACTCTTAAACACTGAGCATCTTTCCGGCTCTGAGCATCACTCTGGCTCTGTAGGCCAGCCTCGCCTAGATTCCAGAGATCAGGCCACCAGGCTTGTGCACTGAGAGTCTCCCTGACCTCTGTGTTTCTTCCCACTTTAAAACAGCCTTTATTTTATTTGGGCTTTTCATCTTAGCATACAGAGTGATGGGTTTTAATCCGGCATTCCATTTATAGTATGTTCTCGTTGCTTCTTCTCTACATCCCTCCCTGTCCCCCTGTGCCCCTCCCCCTCAACCTCCGGTTTCTCCCTCCCCTACCTTTTCTGCTTTCATGGCAGTGAATTCTGTTCTCTCTGCTTCCCTAAGATCTCTCCTTCCATTCTCAAGGGCTCCTTCTAGACGTTTATGACCTATCCTCACCTCTACCCCCCCCACACACACACATATACACATTAGATACAACTTAGCATCTAGGATCCTCAGAGAAATATGTGGTATTTGTATGTCTGGGTCTGGCTTCCTTCACTTAGCATAACAACCTTTGGTTCTATCCATTGGCCTGCAAATATCATGACGTCATTCTTCTTCATGACTGCATGGAATTCCACTGTGCATATGTAACACATTTTCTTTATCATTCACCTGTCGATGGGCATGTAGGCTGGTTCCATTTCCTGGCTACCGTGACTAGAGTAGCCATGGATGCTCAGGTGTCTCTGTGGTGTGCTACCTTAGAGTCCTCAGGGTATGCACCTGCTTTTAATTTTTTAATGTTTTGGGGTTTTTTTTTTTTTAGAGACAAGGTCTCACTATGTATCCCTGGCTAGCCTGTTACTCTCTGTGTCACAGCACAAGGTGGGTGTCTGATTTTCAGTCACCTGGCTGAGGATGAGTGGTGGGGGTGGGGGCTACCATTTCCAGCATCAGTCAAGAGTATCAACCGTCTTCCCCCATATCAGCCAGCTGGAAAGTGCGACCAGACATGGATAACTTTGGCTCCATTATGGATCAGGAAAATAGTAAATGGACTCCTTTTCAGGTGTGTGTGTGGGAGGCACTGTACAAAGTCTTAGGAACATGTCATTTCAAATATAAGCAAACTGAGCTCTCCTGCTAAGCCAGCAGGGTAGGACTTTCAACTCTGCCATGAGCAGGTTGGAATTATTCCTCACTGGAGGAGAGCATACACCTGTGGGGTCTGGGAATGGGAGGCGAAGGACTTAGGGGAAGCTTTGGACTGCATTAGGTAATTTGGAGCAGGTTTACAGAAACCAGCCCCCTTTACCAAGAAGAAGAGTGAAAGACACAATGTGTGATGCGCTGAACTTGGGGTTGGGGGCATGGACACCCCTCAGACCCCTGCCCCTCTGCCAAGGGACATCGAGCAAGTGTAATTCTGTCCAGCTCTTTGGCCCTTCCAAAGTAATAAGTGGGCTCCAATCCAACTCACATCTAACTCCTCTGTTAAATGCAAGAACCAACACCTGGCACAAGGATTTGTTCACAGATTCATTCAACACGTGTGTTCTCAGGAGCTGTGAAGGAGGCCCTGTGGGTAAAGTGCTTCCCTTCCCGTGTGTGGTGTTTGAAAGAAAATGGCCCCTAAAGGAGAGGCACTATCAGGAGGCGTGGCCTTCTTGGAGGAAGTGTGTCACTGTGGGGGCGGCTCTGAGGTCTCTTGCTCAAGCTTCCCCAGTTGCCCAAACATGTAGGGCTCTCAACTATTTCTCGAGCTAGACATCTGTCTGCACGCCACCATGCTCCCCGACAGGATGATAACGAACTGAACTATAAGCTGCTCCCTCAATAAAATGTTTCTTTTATAGTAGTTGCTGTGGTCATGGTCTATCTTCACAGCAATAGGAAACCCTAAGTAAGACACCACATAAACACGAAGACCTGAGAACAAATCCCTGGCACCCACATAAAACCAAGAGCAGAGGTACTGAGGAGGGAGAGACGGGAATCTCTTGGGGCTTGCTGGACATCTAGCTAAACTCTGGAGTTCCAGTTCAGGGAGAGACACTGTCTCAGATAAAGACTTCCCAGCAGCAAAGGCTCTTGCCCATATGAGCCGGATCTGAAGACTCACAGGTGAGAAATGAGGGACCAAATCTCAAAAGTTGTCCTCCGACCTCAACGTGGTGTCAAGTGCACCCCCTCAGACAGACAGACAGACAAATAAAATGTAAATTTTAAAAAATTACAAAAAGCGGCTGGAGAGATGGCCTCATAGTTAAAATCACTTTCGATTCTCAGACCCAAGTTCAGTCCTTAGCACCTAAATCAAGCTGTTTCGTAACTGTCTGTAACTTCAGTTTGAGGGGATCTGCTTCTTTTCCAACCTTCTTGGGCACCTGTTTGCACGTGATGTACATTACAGACAAGAGGGCATGTAGAGCATACACACAAACATTTTAAAAATATAAAAAAATAAGGGGAGATGAATTGAGGAAGACATCTCAGCATTCATTTCTGGCCATCACAGGTATATACACAAACACATGCACATAAATTTACTACGAACTTAAGAAAAAAAATAAAGATAATATTCCAAGTGGGTGGTGGTGCCTCATGCCTTTAATCTCAGCACTTGGGAGGCAGAGGCAGATGGGTCACTGTAAGTCTGAGGCCAGTCTGGGTCAGTTTGGTCTTCAGATTGGGTTCCAGGACAGCAGAACTACTGTCTCAAAAAACCAACCAAACAACCAAACAAACAGATCCACTAATCTTTTGAGGGTTGGTCTTACGGTGGGACTGATCTGGATGCAGGGATCAAACATTTCAGAAGGGAGATAGATGGGAACCAAGCAAACAGCTACAGTATTGGGCCCGAGCTGATGAAATAACCGATTTTAACAACCGGGTTCAGCCAGATGTCACCAGGAGTGGAATAGGGTGACCAATGCGGCCCTGACCAGCCTGCTGGGCTATTGCGACCCCTGATGGAGAAAGGCAGTAAGGACCACTCATCTGAGAGATACCTCTTACCACTTCCTCACAGCCCTTCACACAGTCCTGGGAAGATGTGGTCCCAGACAGGACTGACCAGCTTTGTCTTCTGAGAGTGCCTGGATGCCTTCCTCACCACTGTCGGTCCCCAAGTACTCTGCCTGTTCCTTGTGGATACTCAGTAATTTTTTTCTTTTAAAAGATTTATTCATTTTTATTTTTTATGTATATGTGTTTTGCATTCCATATGTGTGCTGTAGCTGAAGAGACCAGAAGAGGGAGGTAGATTATCTGAAATTGGAGTTACAGGCAGTTGGGAGCCTCCTTGTGGGTGCTGGGAATTGAACTGGGTCCTTGGCAAAGCAGCTAATGCTCTTGACTGCTGAGCCAACTCTCCAAATCTTCATTAAGTTCTTGGTGCACAAATGGCCAGAGGTGACTCTGGATTTCCGGATTCAAGTGCCAAGGAGGGGGGTGTCATTTGAAGACCCGGATGACTGAATTGGAGGAGGTAGTGTGTGAGACGCTCCCACTGGGGAGCATCTAGGAATCGAATCCCTATTCAGTAGTTTGATCTGTCCTGGGATTTGTCTGTTTATCGACAGGATCTCATGCAGCCCAGGCTGGTTTCAAACTCACTATATGGCCAAGGGTGTTCTTGAACTTCCTGCTTCCTCTTCCCCAGTGCTGGTTACCAAACCCAATCATGCCTTGCAGGGGATGGAGTGCCAGGGCGTCGTGCGGTGCGTGCCAAGTGGGTACTCTATCCACTGAGCCACATCCCTGGCCCTCTGCCCCCTTTTCCCAATTCCTGAAGTGAGGTGGCATTCACAACGTTCAATCTAGTGTGATAAAGGGCCTGACTGGAACTTTGGGTCCCCTCTCTCTTTGTAGTGTGACAGCAAAGCTTCTGTTCCTTGTGGTTGCTGTTTCCTCCAGGCATGACCTGCCATCCACTTCGTGGGTCAGCAATCACCATGGTGACCCTCCGAATGCCTTGGCCCCAAATCAGAAGGAAATAAACAAAACTGTGGCGTGTAGATCATGGTTATAGGGGATCCTGGCGTTCTCACATGGCACCCTCCATGCCTGCTGCTCCCAGATGCCATAAGATCTAAGTGGGGGGACTTCAGATGTGCAGCCTTCATGAGACATCACCCACGCTGGGACATGACTTTGTGGCAATTCAGCTGCCTGCGTCACCCACACTCCTGCAAGTAACCCCAATAAACTCAGTGCTCTGCCAAGCTGGACAGGGACAAAATTGTTATTTTGGTTGGTCTGTGCCCTGCCCGGGGGAACAGACATCTCTTTGTATTTCCCAAGGAAAATCATGAAACACATTGGAAGGCAGAGTATGAGCCAGTGAGAGGGCTCAGCAGGTAAAGGTGCCTGCTGCCAAGCCTGATGACCTGAGTTTGACCCCTACCAGTTGTCCTGTGACCCACACACTATTGAATGCACACACTTGTGCACACAAAATAAATAAATACAATGTAATTAAAAAACATAAGGGGCTAGAGAGACGGCTGAGCCATTAAGGATATCAACTAGTCTTCCAGAGGACTCAGTTAGGTTGCCAGCACCAATGTCTAGGGCTCACAATTGCCTGTAACTGTAGCTCAGGAAGTCATACACCTCCTCTGGCCTCTTTGGGCCCCTGCATTCACATGCATAGAACCCTCCCATACACACATAGATATAATTTAAATTTTTTTTAATAAGCCACCCTAAAGCAGGATCCTCTCTGCCTGATCTAGACCTCATGACCCCACTGAATCCCCAGGCCTCAGGACACCTACACTGTTTGGGCATGCTCCTGTAGGTCAGTCAAGGAGCAGGACACAGCTGAGTTTGAATCTCACCCTCTACAGCTGTGTGACCTTGAGAAGATATGTGCGTGTTTCTGGGCTTTGTAACCTGTGAGTCAGGACAGCACTATCCTCCTGGCCAGGGAGGAGGAGCTTGTGATGACTGACACATGGTCCTGCAGAGTTTCAGGCCTTTCTTGAAGGACTCTTTCCTCCCTACAGAGCTGGACGCAGCCAGGATCCACCAGCTTTGCCCAGCCTCACTATTCCCAAGTCCTTCTGTGACTCTTGTTAATGTACTGACTGTTTCTCTGGACTAGAACACTGAGTTCAGGAGGATGAGGTCTTTGTCTGGTGTCAATTTAGAGAAACCTAGCAGCGCCATTGGTGGTGGGGGAGGGACTGGCAGGCGTGGGTAGGGTTTGTCACAGGACACTTGGTACCACTATGTAGCTGTCATTTTGTGCCGCATGTGTAGCCAGCTTACCTTCCTGCCTGGAGCTCTGCCAGCTCACATGACCTGCCAGCTGTGTCATGACCCTGCCCAGACTGCCATGTGCCCTGTCAGTCACCTCAGGACAGAGGTCACTGGATGGCTGTTCCACTCCTTCTAGGTAAATATCTGTCTCTGATCAGAGTCAAAGAGACCAAGCAGGCCTGGCCCGGCAGCTTGGACCCTGACTCCATCTCTGAATTCATTTACTTGACTGTGTGCCTTAGGTAAGTCAGACAACCACTCTGCCTACATCAGCTTTTGAACATACATGCTTAAAAAACATCAACAGAGTGGTATTAGCATATATTAATTATATTAATTAACTGCCAAAATTGTTCCAAGAAGCTTCTCTCGGCTTTGAGCAGCGGCTAATACAGAGACTCATAACTCGGAGTACCAGGAGTGAGTGACTACTGAGTGCTCAGCCCTAAACTGGACATCTACACCAATCATCCCCCACGGCCCGGGGGACATGGAGAATGAAAGGACATAAGGACTGTAAAAGCTGGAGGATGGGGAGGAGGGCTGAGAAATGCTGTCCCCAGGACAGGACGTGATGGTTGCACTCACCAACAAAGTCGCTATGGTTATCTGCACACCATGAACCCAGCAAGATGGGCCAACATTCCAGCTTGCAGGCACTAACTGGATTCAATGGGTTATAAAAACAACCCATTGTGGAAGGGGAGGGGGACATGGTGGGAGGGGGAGGGGGCATGGTGGGAGGGGGAGGGGGCATGGTGGGAGGGGGAGGGGGGCATGGTGGGAGGGGGAGGGGGATATGTTGGAAGGGGGAGGGAGAGGGGACATGCTGGAAGGGGGAGGGGGGACACGTTGGAAGGGGAGGGGACATGCTGGAAGGGGGAGGGAGAAAAGAGGGAGCTGGGGGATCCAATCAAGATGCATTATATGCACAAATACACACACATGCCTACACATGTATACATACATATAAAGTAGTCATATATATGTAAATATGTGAGTAAAAGAAAGGTATTCTGGCTAAAAAAAAATGTTCTAGAGGCTGGAGAGATGAGTCATCAGTTAAGAGTTCTTGCTGCTTTTCCCGAGGACCCTTGTTGGTTCCCAACACTGTGAGGTGGCTCACAGGAATTTTTAGCTCCAGGTCTAGGAGGTCTCATCCTCTAGCCTCTTCTGGTACTTCGGTAGATCCTGCCCCACTATACCACAAATAGTTAGATGTAAAGCAAATCTTTTTCAAACTCTCAAATGTTAAATCGTTTATGTGAGTATGTGTGTATGTAGGGGGGAGGGGGAAGCGTGCTATAGGCGATTATGGACCACATTTTCTGCTACTTCTCACAATGTGGGTGCTGAGCATTGAACTCAGAAGCCCGGAGCTGGTGGCACACACCTTTAGTCCCAGCATTCAGAAGCAAAGGCAGGAGGATCTCTGAGTTCGAGGCCATACTGGTCTACAGAGTGAGTTCCAGGAAAGTCAGGCCTACACAGAGAAATCCCGTCTGGAAAAAAAAAGAAAACAGAAAAGAATTGAACTCAAGTCCTGCGGGAAAGCTCGTAAAAATACATCAGGTCAGTGTTCAGAGTGGGTCTCAACCAGTCATTCAACCAGAGTCTATCCCAGTGACCCAGCTCAGCCACACTTGGGAAGGGCCAACTTGATCCCCTTTGGGAATCTAACAGTAGCTCTCTTGACTCCATCCAGTTCTGTCTTCACTTTCCAGAAAGCTCCATCTGGCTTCATAATCATGGATTCCCCTACTCATCACTATTTAAATCTCATGACTGGACCCCCTTTTCTCCTGGGGAGAGAGCTCTGGGATAGAGCATGGAGGCAGTGTGTGTCAGTGGCTGTGGTGAAAACACCCTGTGTCACCCGCTCCACCAGACCAAGCCATGTCCCTGGACATAAGAAAGCACTGAAGACCAGTAAGAAGGCTTGGCAGATAAAGGCACCCGCCACCAAGCCTGATGACCTAAGTTCATTCTCCAGGACCCACAGCATAGAAAGGTGAGAATTGACTTCCCCCATCACACACTAATACATGTGAGATGGCACACGCCTACAGTCTGAACATGCAAAAGATGGAGACAGGAGAATCAGGATGCTCAGGGCCAGCCTGGGTGAGTTTGAGGCAGGCTGGGCAATATGCCAGAGCATCTCAAAAATAAGCAAATAGGATTGGGGATACTGCCCAGTGGTTAAACACACCCCATGGGGACTAGACTTGGGATCTCCAGAACTCAGAGGAACTGCCATGTGGACATGGCAGCCCACTATACTCCAGCCTCAGGAAGTAGAGACACAGAATCTCTGTAGCAAGCCAGCTGGGGAGATTAGCTGGAGCAGTGGGCTCTGGGTTTCTTAGAGAGACTTCTTCAATCTCAACCAATCGATCAAAGATGACTCCTGATGTTGGATGTCAGCCTTGGACATCCACATGCACACAGTGCCCCCATACAATCAACACGCACACACGCACACACGCACACACGCACACACGCACACACGCACACACGCACGCACGCACGCATGCACGCTCTGGAAAATGAGAAGGAAAAAGAAATAGCATCTTGATTGACGGGGAGTAGTCCCTCCCTCATAACATTTTCAGCCCCTCCCTCTCACAACCAAAGGTCACTCCACCTAACTCTGGGCCCCTGGAAGGAAGCTCTGAGCAGCCTGGTATGATTAATGGCCTGCCTGGTGATACCCATCCTGCATTCCCAGGTACCTCAGGGCAAGTCCCCACCTCCACCCGCCCTCCCTGAGGAGTCTCAGCCTTTCCCAAAGTCCGCCCAGTCTTCATAGCGCCCACACCCTCCATCCTCACATCCTTCCTTCTTACTCAGCCTGGATCCATTCTCTGGGCTGTCCTCATGCCTGGGTGTTTGCTCCTTTCTGGAATGTTCTTCCTTTGCTTTGCTAAGGACAGGACACCCCTTCCCCGCCCCCGTCTCCCTCAGTTTCATTCAATAGTAACTTGGGCTGGCCTCTAGAACCTGTACATACAGCTATCCTTCCCCTGACTCCTGAGGGATTTAGGGTACAGCAGGCCCAAATTTATGAATGATCTGTGAAAAGAAACAAATAATAAAGAACGTAAAAAGGAGAATGGCCTGTGAGTTTTTAAACAAGTCCACATTAAGTTTTTGGAGGACAGAAGAAGCTCCTTTATCTCTGACTACTTATCAGTATGTACTTTATATCGTTTACTCCGAGGTGGCTGGGTACCCACAGGGTGTGGGGACAGGTGTCTGCCCTACAGAGGAACCTACTGAATGGCTAGTGGTGTGCTGCACTTTAGGGGCCTTGAAGATAGCCTGCAGGAAGTTTGTTCCTTCCTTCCACCCCGTGGGTCCCAGGGATTGAATTCAGGTCCTCAGGTTTATCAGCAAGCACCTTTATGCACTGAACCATCTTGTTGACCCCCTCACCCCCATACCCAGTTTTGTCTCCTCAACCTGAACACCACTGTATGCTGGCTCAGGTAGGAAGGACTGTCCTCACACTGCAAGATCTTTAACTTATTCCCCAGATGTCCCTCCCATGTGCTAGGATCATACCAAGGGTGATAATCCAGAGTTTTTGGATGCTGCCAATAGTCCCCGGTACACAGATAGCATGGGGTAAAAAAGGCAAAATCATTTGAGTTTCTATGATTTAGATTTTTTATATTTTAATTATGTAATTATTTGTGTGTAGGACTATGCACGTGCCATAGGGTGTCTGCGTAGGGTGTCAGAGGACAAACTTTTGGGAGTCAGTTTTCTCTTTCCACCTTGTGGGTTCTTCTGGGGATCAGACCCATGTTGTCAGTCTTGGCAACAAGCCCTCTTATTCACTGAGCAATTTCACTGGCTCCGATACATTTTGTGTGTGTGTGTTTCAGATCACATATCTCTAGGTTGCTGAGGCTAGCCCTGAGCACCTGATCCTCCTGCCATAGCCTCCCAAATGCTAGGATTCCAGCATGTGCTATCCATGCCCCGCTGGCCACAGCTCATAGGCTTTTTTTTTTTTTTTTTTTTTTTTTTGCCTGTGAAATATTTCTGTCTGAACACTCTGCTGTTTCCTGCTGCGGTGTTGATGGTTGGTACAGGTGATGTTGTGTGACTGCACTCCAGGGCAGTCACACCAGAGAAGAATTACGGACACGGCTGTTGATGGCAACCAGCCTCATCCAATCCTTCAGTTTCACCCTCAACACATCGATTAGCCTTGTGGTTTCTGTGTCTCATTTCTTTCTCTATTTACATTTCCCCTGCCTCTGGAAATGATGGTTGCTCCAGGTCAGAAGCAGCTACTCAGCCATTCTGACGCATCTCATTGACATGGAAACGTGATGTGTTTATGATTCCATCTCCATTTTTTATTACGTTTAGTTATTCCGTGGTGTGTGGAGCACATATGCCACAGCACGATTGAAGGGCAGCTTTCAAGAGTCAGTTCTTTTCTTCCATGAATCCCAGGAATCAAACTCAGGTCATAAGCCTTGGACACAAGTGCCTTTACCTGTTGAGCCATCTCAGCAGCCCTTAGGGTTTTCTGGGGTTTGTTTGGTTTGGTTTTTTTGAGTCAAGGTTTCTCTGTGTAGCCCTGGCTGTCCTGGAACTCACTCTGTAGACCAGGCTGGCCTGGAACTCAGAGATCCACCTGCCTCTGCCTCTTGAGTGCTGGGACCTGGGTCTTGTCCCCAGAGCTACAGTTACAAGCACAAGTCACCACACTTTGGCTTTTTTTTTTTTTTTTAAGGAGCTGGGGATCAAACTCAGGTCTTTTCAGAACATCTCCCCACTCTCAGACTTTGTTTTCAATTAATTGCTTATTTGTTAATTTCTTATTCTTTTTTAGTACAAGGTCTTATCTCATTATATAGCCCTGGCTAGCCGAGAACTTGCTACATAGACGAGGTTGGGCTAAAACTCATGAAGATCTGCCTACCTTTCTGCCTCCTGAGTGCTGGCTGGGATTAAAGGCATGTGCCACCATGCCTGGCTAAGAAATTGTTTTTAAAAGGATGCTGAAGGCTGGGTGGTGGTGGCGGTAGTGCATGCCTTTAATCATAGCACTCAGGAGGCAGAGGCAGGTGGATCTCTGTGAGTTCAAGGCCAGCCTGGTCACAAAGCCCTACAAAGCAGGGCTGTTACACAGAGAAACCCTGTCTTGAGAAAAAAACAAGACAAAACAAAAAAAAAAAAAAAAAAAAAAAAAAAAACCCAAACCAACCAAGCAACAACAAAAGGCAGTCTGGAGAGACGGCTAGCAGTTAAGAGCACCGACTGATCTAGAAGATCCAAGTTCAATTTCCAGAACCCACATCAGGCAGCTCACAGCTGCCTCTAACCCCAGCTTCACGGATCCAACACTTGCTTCTGACTTCCTTGGATACCCACACACATGACATACATTCACACAGACACACACATCATAAATAAATAAAATTAGTAAAAATAAATAAATCCTTATATAGTAGTGCAGTTTCTTTGGTTCCGGTAGGCCAGAGGTCCGAACCCTGCAGCGCCAGACCCCTCAGCCTTCCAGCCGCTCGCCGCTCAGGTCACCAGAAATGACTCAGACGCTTATATTAAGTCCATGCTGTTTGGCCTATGGCTCAGGCACATTGCTAGCTTGCTCTTACATCTTAAATCAACCCATTTCTATTAATCTGTCTGCCACGTGGCCCGTGGCTCACCTGTGCTCCTACATGTTGCTCCTGTGGGCTTCAGCTAGATCTGTCTCTGACTCCGCCCCTTCCTTTCCTACCTATTCTGATTCCTCCTCCTACTTCTTCTATGATGCCTGTCATGGCCCAAAACAGCTCCTTTATTTGAAGATTGAGATTTACAGCATACAGAAAGGCATTCCCACGTCATCCTTATTTTTGAGTCAGGGTCTCTCTGTGTAGCTCTGACTGTTCTGGAACTCACTCTGTAGACCAGGCTGGCTTCAAACCCAGAGATCTGCCTGCCTTTGCCTCTTAAGTGCTGGGATTAGAGGTGTGCACCACTACAGCTGGCTTAATGAAAATGCATCTTAAAAACAGGAAAAATCAATTGCAGTCCTCTGTATCAGTAATCTCTGACAAGCCACAGAAACCCAGGGAGCCTGGTCTCTGAAAGCAGGATGTGTTTGGTGCTGAGCAGTCACCCTGTCCTGCACCTGTAGGTGGGGACACTCTCCACACTGTTGTTACAGCCATCATCAGATAGGCACCGGGTGACAAGTCTTCCATGGAGGCTCCATCATGCCTGAGCAATAGCCCAGAAGAAATAGGTCTTGGTGTCACAGTGACAGATGATCACCCACCATCATAGTGGGAACGGCAGATCCAGCTCAGCAGGTCCAGGGAACACCCAGGACACACCAGCCTTGGACTTTCCCGTAAAACCTCACTGCCTGTCAGTTGTGAGTCAGGGAGCTGTCCAAAGGTGCATTTAGCCTGGAAATGGCCTCCAGCAATGGGCACTGAGAGACTCTGCTCTAGGGGCACCAGATAGGGGGTAGTCTCTGAGTCCAATTGTCTTCTCCCACATCAAAATGGGCGCCACAGTAGGGGAGAGATTTGAAGTAAAAATTTTGAACTTTTTAAAGATTTATTTTGTGTACGTATGTGTATCTGTGCAGGATTATATGCACAGGAGTATAGATAGATGCCCTTGGAGCTGGAGATATGGGGCAGATGTGAGCCACCTGACATGGGTGCTGGGAACCAAGTTTGGGTCCTCTGTCTCTAGAGTGTTGGGATTAAAGGCCTGTGCTGCTTCTGCCTCCCTCACCCCAGGCTTTAATTTTACTTTTAAGGGAAATCCAACTGTTAGCTCTGAAATCCAAAATGTGCCTGGTCCCAAGCATTCCAGGTAAGGGACCGTCAACCTTCACCATTTAACAATGAGAAAGGAGGAAGGTATACTCTAGGAATGGCACAGCTTTATTTCCTACCATGCACCTTGTATGAGTCTGTGTGGGGCTCCATTGCACAGCTGGCCTCTATATTGGCTGGTTTTGTGTGTCAAGACTCAAGCTAGGGTCACCAGAGAGGAAGGAGCCTTAGTTGAAGATAGGCCTCTATGAGGTCCAACCATAAGGCAGTTTCTCAATTAGTGATCGATGGGTGAGGGCCCAGCCCATACTGGGTGGTGCCATCCCTGGGCTGCTGGTCCTGTGTTCTATAAGGAGGCTGAGCAAGCCATGAGGAGCAAGCCAGTGAGCAGCACCCTCCATGGCCTCCGCATCAGCTCCTGCCTCTAGGTTCCTGCCATTTGAGTTCCTGTCCTGACTTCCTTCAGTGATGAATAGCATTGTGGACGTGGAAGCCAACCAAATAAACCCATTTTTCCTTTCTTTTTGGTCATGGTGTTTCACCATAGCAACAAAAACTCCTACTAAGACAGCCGTAGGTTGTCTCCAGTACTTCCTAATAGGGAGAAGGTGGCACTCAATGACTCTTTTGTCTATGCACTCATAAGGACTTCTGGATATGTAGCTGATAGGCGCAGTAGGTGTGTCCATATTAAAACACACCTAAATTATAAAGCCACACCACCAGCGTTAACTGAATCCTCCTAGTTACTAGGCTGTAGAGAAGGAAGTCACCAGGTTGGAAATATTGACTGCAGGTACACAGACCTTCTGGCTGTATTCTAGCCTTTTGATAGTCTATAGTATAAGCATGTCAAATAATAAAATAGCAAGATTAATTGCAACTGTCTCCTGTCTTGCAACTGATGGTGGACCTGGATGATACTTAAACTAGAAAACCAAAATCTCAAGAAAAATTACTGAAAAGTGGGAAGTTAGACTCAGTTAACAGTAAGGGCAATTGTAGACAGATACATATGCAGTACTGGTAGGTTGAGAGGCTATCAGGTATTTTTACATTCTTTGTGTGCAGGTGTGCATACATGAGGCCAGGTGTCATTTCTTTAGGCACCGCCCACCTTAAACAATATTTAATGTATGGGTATATATGTCTATGTATATGTGTCCCTGGTGCCTGAACAGACCACCAGTGGGCATCAGATCGCCTGGAATTGGGAGTTACAGCTGTGAGCTGCCATGGAGGCGCTGGAAATTGAACCCCGAGTCATTTGCAAAAGTAGCCAGTGTGCTTAACTGCTGAGCCATCTTCCAGGAACTGCATTTTGAGGCAGGCAGGCTCTCACTGTCCTGAAGCAGACTATGCTGGCTGGCCAGTGTGCCTCAGATCTGCCAGTCTGGCATTACAGATAGATGCTACCACACCTAGATATCTATATGAGGTTCGGGGACTAAACTGGGTGCTTCTGGCTTGCAAGTCAAGCCCTCTCCAGACAGAGCCATCTCCCAGCCCACCCTTTGGCTTTTTTTTTTTTTTTTTTTTTTTTTTTTTTTTTTAAACAAAAGTTTCCTCTGTGATCACATTTCAAAATACAAATGAGGACATTGAAAGAGATTAAATGTTACATTTGAAAACTGAACACCAGGATCATTCTTTGCTCATGGACATAGATTGGAAATTGACTTGAGTTTCTGGATCTGTTGTCTCTGATCTAAGCAGGCTGATCATAAGCCCAGGAGAGCTGGGTCTAGGTCTCTTAGTATCCCAAATTCTTATTTTAATTTTTATTACATTTAAAATTCTAAGTGTAACTTAAGGGTTAGCACTCTCTTTCCACTACATGGGTCCCTAGGATTGAATTCATCTTGTCAAATTTGGTGACAAGCCACCTTAATAGCTATCCTACTGGCCCAGCTGAGTTTACCAGAGCTTCCCACACTTTCCCTCCCAACACTGGAGCCTGTACCAGTGCTGCTTTTGACTACTGACATTCCCAGCTGGCGGCCAGAGACTGGCTGTCACAGGACAGAAAGCCCAGCTATGTGTTTTCTTCACTGTTCTTCCAGGAAAGCCGGAAACCCATACCAGCAAAGATTCCGAGAACCTGGCCGTGAGAGCCCACAGTCTTTTAATCCCATGATGCAGCTCACTAGTTTTGAAGAACATTCTCCAGGGACATGAGGACAGCAGAGTCAAACAGATGTACAATGATCCAATGCACATAGACACACACCCAGCCTTCTCTCTGGAAATTTTAAGATGCACAGTCTTAGAATGTTCAATCAGAAAGCAACTTAAAACTCAGAGGCACACGTTAAGCAGATAATTGGATAAACCCCTGTGGTCTCGGCCAACCAACCATTCCAACTGTCACCATAGCAAGAAAGCTACAGAAAATATGTAACAAACTTTATTTTTGGACATCAGTTCATGCATGCCACCAATTATTCTTCTGACCCTTTCAATCATTTGAAAATGTTAAAACCATTCACTAAAGACTGCACAAAAGCAGGCGTCTGCTGACCCAGCCCAGGCCGTTCTTATACCACACTGCTTTGCTCTCTTTGTGTTAACTCACAGCAAAGACCTGACTACCACATGTGCAGCTAGACAGTGTTATAAAGGGTTGGCCAGAAATGTAGGTCAGGCCACGCGGAGAACACCACAATAAAGAGGGACACAATAAACTTGAGAAATCAACTGAACTTGAAAAATAGGCTTTATTTTAACCAGTGGTATTGTCTGACATCCTATGGCATATGGGACTACAGCCAAGTTCATGAACACAGACAAAGCAGCGGTTCCCTCATTCCCTTGTCTTCTGGTGAGAAACTGTGAGATGGCAGCGGTTGGCTATGGATGCCAGAAGCTCTTCGGCCAGCTCCAGTGAGTCCAGGCCCCGGAGCATGGTCACATGTGCAAAGACATCTTCAATAAAGTAATTCAAGCAGAACTGTCGGAAATCACTTGCCTTCAGAACTAGACAGAGCCACTAGAATGCATCTTGCTGGGGCGGTGAGGAGCTGGATTGCATACTGAGGTGGCAAGGCCTGGCCAGTCTGCCTCCTAGGTACCAGATGAATCAGGGTCCTACCCTGCCCACCAGGAGCATGCATGTCCCTGCACTGATAGAAAATGGAGACACCTTGACCTAAATATAAGACCTGTCATGGCCAACACTGAAATTGGCTTTACATTTTCTTACTACACAAAAGGCTTAAATATATGGGTCCTCATATAGCACAAAGTGCCTGAAATTCAGAAAATTATGCAAACAGTTCTTCACCCCTGAGGATTTCATCTTTATAAAGGTGAAAATATAAAACATTAAAATAATTTGCCCTTTCTCCCCATCAGAAGGAATCACATTCTCTAAGAATTCCTACAACACACAAAGTTCCAAGACAAAATTTATTTCTCCCCAAATTAACACTGAAACGAAGAACCAGTCAGTGTCAAGCTGCGGGAGGTCCCTTCTTCTAAGGAAAGGCGCTGCTGACCTCCTGGTTTTGCTCTTAACTCAGTTTTGAGAAAGACCGTGAAAGGAGTCCGGGCCGCAAGAGCCTTTGCTCCTCACTTGGGTTCAGCATTTTAACTGGTTATCTCTAGTGAGGAGAACTGATCTCCAGAGTTGGAGATGTTCTTAGGACAGGCCTCATCTCCTCCGGATTGGTGACATCAGACGGCAAGAGTTCAGGTGTCTGCCGACCTGTGTGTCTTCTTGTACCACAAGCACCTGGAGGAGCAGTTGTGTTCAACACAAAGTAGCTGAGGGAGAAGGCAGCAGTGTGCCCATGGCATCAGCTGAGGTGGCGTGGACTAAACTGCTGGCAGTCTTCACACCCAGGTTCAGGGCTTCCCGAAGAGGACAGACAAGGGGCTGCAAGCTCCAAGAGCACAGCATGCAAACACACTTGCACTCTGCTAGACATGAGGAGCACATGGGAAGCGGGTGATGGCAGAAACCTGCACCTGGCACTGGAGACCTCTGCACTGAGGTGAAGGGTAAGCATAGATACTGCTCACTCCTGGAGAGGGAGGGCGGCCACACATACACACATACACACATGCACACACACACATGGCCTCCCTGAAGGCTGCCTTGTTTTTTCCAGCTCACCACTGGCCACCCAACAGCCTTGTGCACTTGCCTGGCTCAGAACGTCAGCAGCTGTGGTTCTGTAATTATCTATGCATTCTCCTTTTAAGGCACAAACAGACTGACAGCTTTGAACACACCTGTCAGGCTCTGAGGACCATCGTAAGCAAGCCAATTATAGGCTAGAGACCAGGAGCCAGTTGGTCCTCTTCAGCTGTATGCATGGCTTGGGTGCGGCCTTTCTGTACCACTGTGGTGGGTGGTAAAGGCAGAGCCACAGGAGAAGCCTAAGTGGCAAAAGTAACCAGGAACAGGGATATTTTAATATTTCTTACTTTGCACTTAATACATCCCTAACAAGATAGCAGTCTCCATCTGCCTGCTCAGACTGAGAAAGCAGGCAAAGGCTGCTATGGAGCATTCATGACTCAAAGTCACTGCCATCACAGTGACTTCCAACCACAAAGACAGACGGACGGACGGACGGATGGACGGACAGACACACACACACACACACAGACACACACACACACACATACACGAACACTATGCGCATACATGCACCCCCTTCCACTATGAAGGATTCTTTTAACAAGAGGCACTTGAATGATATTTGGAGAGTTCCCATGAAAAGGCCTTCCCCTCACAGTGAAGTGGGATCCATAGAACAGACACCAGGTGTTCAGGACTCCATTTCTTCTTGGTCAAGGGGTGGTGGTACAAAGCTGATGACTTCATCGTAGGTCAGGCCTGTGACAGGAAAGGAAGGGTGAGGTGTGAGAACTGAGACCGCTGCCTTTGCTGGCAGGCACTCCCTCATATCTGCCTTGTTGCTCCAGACCTGCAGCATGGCTTCACAGAGACAGGATCATCTCATCTCACACACTCATTACTGCTCAGGTGCAGTGTGGCACTCTGCACCACAGCAGAAGACAGCACTGACCTTGTGATTTAGGAGGGAATTTGACACTAGATGTGGAGATGTGGTGCCATTCCTGGCAGTCCCTAGCAAGGCTAAAGGTAAGCTAGAGAATACTCTTGCCTCAGTTCTCTCCATTGGGAAACTGAAAACACACTAGACCCTCCTTATTCTGAAGAGATCGCTGTAAGCACAAACTCCACAGAGCTGCTTTATGCCAAATGAAGAGCTGTGCACTGTGAGTGTGCATCTATAGACTCCATAAGGGAACACATGCACCAAGGACCCTGGTATAGTATAGTATAGTATAGTATAGTATAGTATAGTATAGTGAGCTGGCATTAACTGTTCACAAGGACTTTACTGAGATAGGCTTTCATGTAGTCCAAGCTGGCCTCAAAGTGTTAATCCACTTTCCGAGTGTTGGGATCATAGGTGTGTATATAATACTAGGTTTCCATTGAGAAGTCCTTATTTGTTTCAAGGCTTTTGTTTTGATTAGTGAGAATCACTCAGAACAGATTTTTAAAATTAAGTTCTTGGGCTGGGCATGTGGTTCAGTAGTAGAACACTTGTGTAGTACGTGTGAGGTGTTAGGTCCAAATGATCCAGGCATGGTAGTGCATGCCTACAGAGCCAGTTCCCAGACAGCCAGGGATACCCAGCCAGGATGCTCTGGCTCCAAAAACCAACCAACCAAGAATGAACTGAAATCAAGCTCTTGAGTGCATGGTAGCCCTGCCTCCAGACTTACTTTTCCACTCATCTATAAGGAGATCCCTGCTTTCAAAGGACTGGTCATAGGGGTCGGCCACAGGTTCATCATCAGGATCGTGGTACTGAGCAAAGTAGGCATGTGCAAGGGCTTGGGCTGCTGTAATCCTCTTATCTGAATCCAAAACGAGCATCTTTTCCAGTAGGTCCACAGCTGTCACCAGAGGAAAACACATGACATTAGTGCCAACACCATGCAAGTTCCAAACTCTTCTCATAAGGAAACAATCCTTTTAGGTGTCTGCTCCTAGAGGCTCCCTTTCCTGTGAATATATATGAATGTAGCTGGCACATTTTAAGAACATTACTGGGCTGGACGGGTTATAGTACTTCTCTAAACATTCTTGAGGTCCTGGGTTTGAAACCCAGGACAATCAACAAAACAACCCACTAAAGGAAAAATTAAAAACGTGGGCAGGGCAAGGTGGTGCACACCTTTAATCTCAGCACTTGGGAGGCAGGTGGATCTCTGTGAGTTTGAGACCATCCTGGTCTACAGAGTGAGGTCCAGGACAGTCAGGGCCACACAGTGAGACCCTGTCTCAGCCTCTCCCCGCCCCCCCCCCCCCCAAACAACTCTAAATGAACAAAAACAAAACAAAACAAAACGCACTTCCCAAAGCCAGGCTTTGAACAAGCTTTTCTGCAATGTGAAGGCCACACTGTGATCACTGAAATGGAGGCCGATGGCTAAAGCAATATACGAGACAGGGTGTTTAACCGAAGGCTTCTGTTGTTCGATATTCTTCGCTTTCTCCCTATACTGTACAAGTTATATAACAGCATATAATATTAGCATTATATACTAACAATATAAGTAAATATTCATCCAGAGTATCAAACAATAAGTTGAAAGCTTCCCGGAGGGCTGCAGAAAAGAAGGCAATCCTTAAGACTTTCACTGTGAAAACTTGGAATACATAAATAGCCATTAAATCAGCAAGGGTTGATCTAACATAATTTTCATAATACTTTTGTGTTTCTTCTGAATTGTTTTAAGATTACTGAAATGACACTTTATAATCCAAATATTTCAGCACAATGACATCATTCTGCACAAACAGAACACTCATTAACCTCAACCCTGGTTTGTGGTAAAATGTCTCTAGTTGTATCAAAGCCGTCTCCAACAACTCCTTTATTCAAACTACAACTCACTTATGGGTGCGCTCTCTCTCTCCCCTGAAACAGTCTAATCTAGTCCAGGATGATCTTGAACTCATGCTCTTGAGCTCTGGGATCCAGACAGGCTCTCTCAGCAGCCCTCCTCCTTCCCCGTTTTTCTCTGAGAATGTGTTGGTAGCCATCATCACAGGCTTCTTTGTGCTCTGATGCACCTACCCTCCCATTTTCCTCTATTTTTAGATATATCAAAAACCAGAATTATATCTAGATCTTTGGTAAAAATGAAGTCAGGGGATCGACAGATGGCTCAGAGGTGAAGAGCACTTGCTGCTCTTCCAGAGGTCCTGAGTTCAATTCCCAGGAACCACATGGTGGCTCACAACCACCATGGCCTGCAAGCATACGTGCAGAATACTATATATATAATAAATAAATAAATCTTTTAAAAAAAGAATAAAGTCAGGCACACTGGGCAAGCACATGTCATAGGTGATGCTCTGAACTGGTGGGGAATAATAGCCACCTGCTCCATCGCCCTGGAAATAAAGGTGACTGTCCCTCTCTCCCCAAGTAGGGGAATATTTTGGCTTATGGTATCAGTTACTTTAATAATGGTTTTAGGATTCCTGATTTTTCTCTCTCCAGAGCTGTCTAACTCTGTCTGAGGAGAGAAAGGAGGATGCCTGCTTGGGTAATGCCATCCTAAGCAGTTATCAATGAGACAGAAAGGCTCTCCAGACCCCACTGATCCCCAGATGGATTCTTCACAGTGCGGGGCCCCTTCTACCTCACGCCCCCCAGTTCCCACGGTTCCCATTCTTTGTGGTACTAGTCCTTTCCACCATCACGTATACGAGCCCATCGCATGACCTTTTCTTTAATCAGACAGTAACAACCATACTTATTAAGACCCAAAAGATACTTAAAAAAGAACAAACCTTCAAATCCCCCAATTTATGTCACAAAAGGAATGTGATCAACTTACCCAGTGGGTTGGCGCCAATAAACACGTTTGCGAAGTTCATCTTTGGCATCTGGGCGAGGGACTGAATGTAGTTCCTTGCCTGTAAAAACATGGCACGTGTTTTCAGAATGACTGCTCATAGTGTTCCTGCTCTAAGAGCTGAGCCCCGCCCAGTCCAGTGTGGAGCACTGTCTCAGACCTTCATGTCAGACTAACAGTCCCTCCGTTAGCCCCTCGACTCCTCTATGTGACCACCGATTGTATTCTTGCTGTCTCCCACGGTTACGTTTAACAAGGAAGAGACCGCTAACCAATCAACTACTCCTTCACTGGTTTTATGATCACAGGGTCAGAAGTTTAAAAGCAGAACCGAGACATCTAAGAAGGTCTTTTCCAGGACGGCCTTCCCAATCAGCTAAGTTGGGAAGAGGAGCTGGCACCGTGACAGAGACCCACTCTAACCTGAAACACGCACATGGCTGCAATCCCTTCCTACTCAACCATGCGGAGTGGAAGAAGGAAGGGAAGAGAGAGGTAAGAAGGTCCATCTCACCCAGAGAAGCCATCCTTCAATACAAACAAGAGCGTCCAGCTAGAGCTGAAATGCAAACGGTGCTCCCATGAGGGTTTGTCTGTCTGCTAACCTGGTTTCTCAAAATACTAAGGGTGGGTTAGAAGTAGCCCACTCACCTCGGATTATAAACTGAAGTTAGGTTAAATAGTTATGAACTGGTCAAGAACCTGATTCTACCCGAGTATTATATTTATTAACACAGCACACCCATTAACATAAGGTATTTTATAGCGTGTGCTTGCATACAATCCTCTTGGTCATTAAAAATGGATGAATAGAAAAGCATGCTAATGAACTCTGCTCCATGCACCTGTGAAGCTGTAGCATATCCTAACTACACACACCTACAAAGACATACTGTGCCTCAAGCACAAGATTCATAAAACCAAACACCAAGGGAACATTGCTTCCTACTTACAAGCCTACACTGTGTCCATTGCTTCACAGTCTGTATGACATTTCATCCCAAATGTCAACACAGTGCTAGCACATAGCCAGTCACTGCCCCAGCAGTCCTGGGGCACATGCAAGCATTTGGTGATGTTAAAAACTGCTGGTTAAACACAGATACTACAATGAGTTAGACCTCCCTGAATGTGCTATTTGTTCTCACCTCATGGCTTGGCATCCTGTTAATGAGATAAGCAGGGGGAGTCCCCGTCAGACGCATTATCTGCTGAAGCTGGTTAATATCTTAGATGCCTAGTCAAGGGTATTGTTAAACACACAGTGCAAAAATCAACTTAAGCTGTGTTTTTTGTTTTTAAAATCAAAAAGCCATTCCCAAACGAAACAATTCGTTCCCACCTACCCCAGGGCAGGGCCCAAGGCTGCATGTTAAAACATTTTTTGGAGAATGGCAGGAGCTAGTAGGCATGTAGCCAGTGAGTGGCCATGCAGACATAAAAACTAGCTTTTCCCTAAGTGCCAACTTTAATGTTAAATAGTTCAAGTTCCCTGGAAGCAGACTGCTCCTTGATCTAGGATGCCAACCAGAGAACTGTTTTGAAGTACCGATAGCTGAAACCTGTTTGCCGCAGTGGTAACAGATGCTGGACAATGGTGACTGAACTCTGGCAACCTAAACTATGCAACAGGTCTCCCCAAGGAAGAGGCTGAGCACTGGTGGCACAGGCTCTCCACGAGCCACACCTCTGCAAGCCGAGACACTGGGGTGTGGGCATGAGCTATGCCAAGTCTCAAGGACACTGGCAACGGTACATTTAAAATGCATGTCACAGCCTGATGGTGGTGGCGCATGCCTTTAATCCAGTGCTCAGCAGGCAGAGGCAGTTGGAGCTCTGTGAGTTCAAGGCCAGCCTGGTGTACAGAATGAGTTCCAGGAAGGCCAGGGCTACACAGAGAAACCCTGTCTCAGAAAAATCATGCCACAAGCACATAGGTAGGTGAAGAAGGGCACAGTAGGAAGCTGATGGCAAAAGGAGAGCAGGAGCCACAGCCTGGTGACAGTGTCAGAGCATGTACAACAATTATCTCTTGGGCAAGCACATTCAATGAGCACAAAGTTCAAAATGATGTGCTTATCTGACAGGGGCAAAACTTTCCTCGCTTACTACATTTTTGCATGTGTGTGTGTGGTGGTGAGGGGCAGGCACACACAGCACTTGTGCATGCAGGTCAGAGGACCTCTAAATTGTAGGAGTCAATTCTTTCCTCCCACTATGTGGGTCCTGGGAATCAATTCAGCTACCTTCGATGCTGAGCCATCTCAGTGCCCTTATTCACACAATAGGTAAACTCTAAAGTTCCTTTAACCATGCCATAGATGGCAACACAGTTCACCAGTCATGTCACAGCTTCTAAAATGCAAGAATCCACCACCAGTTTATCACACACTCCCTTCAAAGATGTTTTGATAACATGAGTCAGTGAGCTTCCTTTCTCCTCTTGGAAGTGTCAAGTCCATCCTCTAGCTGGTCTCATTTTTGTGGCTTCCCTAACGCAGCATGTGCCGAATCCTGTTCCATGTCAGATCATCGTTAATGTATCTGCCCTTCCTCTACCTGAGCCCAAGGATGGGCTAGCTCCTTCTACCAGACTCCAGACTTAGCTTCTAGCAAATTATACACTAAACAATACTCTGCACACTAAGAGAAGGAACAAACAGGGTCACAGAGTGAACCAGCCAGGGTAGAACTCAGGTCTCACAGGCCAAAGTCCTGCCAACCCTCTCCTTGGGAGCGGCACGTACATGTCTCATCTGCTTTTGTCACACAGGCGACCAGATCCCCCTTCTATCTGAGAGTCTAGAAGAGAACAGGAGTCAGGTCGCTGCTTCCACAGCATTGTGATTTGTTCTTTCCCTGGCTAAGCAGGCGCCAGGACAACAATCGAGTTCTGTCCTTGGGCCTCCATCATGATGAATCCATCCCAACATCCTGCCCCTCAAACCCTGAATGCACGCCCACATTGGCTTCCCTGCTCCATTCTTTCTGGCAGTGTTCTGTTGACTATGAGTCTTTACTAATGTTTTTCTTTTTAATTTTTTCTGAATAATTTTACTCACTAGGCTTTTTTTCATTTGTACTTAGGCATTATATTCTTCCCAGCCTTGTGGGGTTCATGACTTTGTCAATGTAACTGAGTTACATCTCAACACCTTTTTTCTTTTTTAAATAGCATCTTACAAATTAGCCCAGGCTGGCCTCAGAGTTGCTATGTACCTTAAGCCAGTTTCAAGTTCTTCAATCCTTCTGCCTCTGCCTTTTAAGTGCTGGGATTACAGGCTTGCACCATCACACGAGGCTGGCATCATGTGCTTTTGAGATTCAAAAGTATTGGGTGGTGTCATCAACAGTCAATCAACCTTGCCCACACCTTTAAACATATGTCTACCTTGATCTACTCATGACTAGTATGTAGGGAAAAGCTCCTTTCTCATTACTATGCTTAACAGAATATTCCTGAGAGGATGGTTATTTTCGTACCTGATTTAATTTTGCCCCCGGGGCAGCACTAGAACTATTTAAATGTATTGTGTCCATTTCATGTTAAGATAAAGACATCTCATTATTAAGCCGAATATCCAGCATTATCTCTTAAACATAAATGATGGGTTAATGATGGGCATATATTACTTTTCCCATTCGTATGTTTCAGAACATATCTATAAGGCAGACAGTGGAGTGGGAAGGGGTCTCCCAGTTACTGAAATACCCAGGCAGGGGAGGAATGGGCCACCCTCAGCACCAAGCCCCACCCTGTCCCCATGTCCTCTTAGTAGCCATTCTTTATAACACAGTAAAACAAAACCCAAAGCCTGTCCTTTCTCAACACCCCCTCGTATCTTTGGCTGTGGTCAATACTTCTGACAATGATTTTCAAAATAATGCACAACTATGAGATGATTAGCTCATGTTACCAGAACATCTGGGATCCACTGCTTCTACCCAGTGACTCAAACATGACTCAGGCAAGTCCCAGCTTCTGTGTTTTCACTTCCTTATCTTAAACAAGTAAATGGAACACAATGAAGTGGACTCAGCACACTCTTACAGCCCAGCACAGAACTCCAAAGCTTTTCTGAGCTCTACAGTCCTTTGTGTTTAGAAGCACAGCACATGCTGGGTCCTGATCTTAGGTGAGTGATGAACAACCAAACCCATGTGCTGCTGCCTGCCTCCTGTTAGGAGGGCACAGCTCCTCAGTTTATTTCCCTAAGAGGTAACGAGAGAAATGAGGGGCTTTCCTAGCTTCCTCAAAGTTTCTGGCCTCAGAAAGTGACCAACAGCTTAAAAAAAAATTATGGCTAAAGCAGAGCTACCTTCTTAGAACTCCATGGAGAAAGTATGAGTTCCAAGTGGCCCTTCATTCTAGTCACAGTATTGAACAAAGTCCCTGGAGGAGCTTAGAACCTCCTACAGAATGGCAGAAGTAGAACAGGTGCTCTGTGTGGTCTGAGGTTGGGGACAGGAGCCCCAAGGGAAGAATGTGCCCCCTTGAGGGAAGGAAAGGGTAAGTAACCCTTCAGAGATGAAGTCAGATTGGTTAAGAGAGTTAACTCTCAGCAGG
Organism: Phyllotis vaccarum; assembly: GCA_033318265.1. Lineage (NCBI taxonomy): Eukaryota > Metazoa > Chordata > Mammalia > Rodentia > Cricetidae > Phyllotis > Phyllotis vaccarum. The sequence goes on from JARWLC010000010.1 coordinate 101,030,507, forward strand.
AAGTAAAAAGAGCTGTTGAGCATTTAGGCAACTTCAGAGAAGTCAGGGCTCAGGAGCACACACACATTTCCCATTAATCTTCAGTGATTTGTGATGTTACATTGTAAATAATTGTCCCGCCTATGACTTTAATAAAAAGCGCTGAATGGCCAAAGGCAGACAGGAAGTGTGGGCGGGGCTACCAGACTACGAAAACTCTGGGAACAGGAAGAACAGAGCAGAAATGCCAGAGACTCCAGAGTTGCCAGACAAGCCAGAAGATGCAGAGGACAACTATACTGCTCTGAGAAAAGGTACTGAGCCCCATGGCGGAACAGGAAAAGAACCATGGGTTAGTTTAAGGGTAAAGAGTTAGCAAGTTATATGTCTGGGCGTTAGGTCGATCAGCCTAAAATTAATATAAGCGTCTATGTGTCTCTGCGGGTCTGTGGGTCTGCGGGTCTAAACCTTGAGGCTAGGCCCGAAAGTCTGGGACAGAAACTTCTTACTACATTAATCTCCTGGAATGAACTGGAATCAACTCTTAGTTTTATTAGCATACAATGCCCCAAAGTGGTTCCCATGATCAAGTCCACACCCCGATAAAGAGAATAAAACACATGCATGCAAGCAGGTACATGCAGACTCACATGTGTGCATACACACGTACACTTACACCTCAGAAGTCAGCATACAGAGCACACGAGCTTACAAGCATTCAAAAGTCCAAAGTGCAGAGTGATGGAAGGCAAGAGGCTCCCCATAGGGTAGTAATTACAATCAAGGCATCAACTCACAGACTCTGAGGAGATTTTCTTCAGAAGCTCAGCCCCTGGGGTTCCAACGAGTCTTAAAATGAGCTTCAACTGATCAATATCTAATGGCGGACTATAAAGGAAAATGTCGGGACAAAATAAAAGTGGAAAAACAAAACAAAATAACAATGAGCAAAATAAAACAGAACAAACAAAACACCCCAACAACGAAAGTTAAACCCCAAACAAGGCCAACATGGTGAAAGGGCTAGGTGGAGGCTTCCGCAGGGCTGCACTTCCAGGACACGCTCCTCCTGCCGTCACACATACACCTGTCAACATCACACAGCAAAAGTAAAGCCACTGTGGCTGGGTTTTAGACAGCAGAGAAAAACAAGCCGTGCACTCAGTCACGGGCCCACCCTCATCTCCGCCTCATCACCACCAAGGCCTCAGGAGCCAGCTAAGTGGAGAGTGCTGGCAAGCAGAGGACTTCAGGAAGAACACAGTAGAACACATGGCTATGCAGTCTATTTGTGACTATTCCCCTAAGGCTTGACCTAATGAATCTGCAATCTGACAGTTGGGAGGCCTGCCCCCTCCCCCCTCCTCAAGGCAGAGCACAAGGGACAGCCAGCCAGCAGAGGACACACTGTGGCTTCTGTCAAGAGTGGCACAGTAAAAGAGCACAGCAGGCTTCAGCCTTATGAATGCAAAGGACTAACAAACTTCACACACTAAATGCTTTAGGTGTGATAGCAAAGGGCCCAGGACATTCATTTTGACACCCAGCACCTTGCTGTCTACTCAGAACAAATGAGCACGTATGTGTCCACCAGAATACCAAACAGCCCACTTGCTCACTGCCTTTAATTAGAAGAAAAACAAAACAAAACACCACCTTAAAATGGCCTTTAGTATTTTCTGTGAACATCTAAACAGCTTATTCAGATCTATGCTGCTGACCAAGGTGGAGAAGACCGTCTGACCACCAGGCTCTGCGTGACTGTAGCCTAAGCGCCCTCTCCCCCACCACTTATTCTGAGCACCGTGTTTGGTGGGGCCTCAGCTTGCATCTGGGAATCGCCTGTGCACCCGAGCCTTGTCTCTTTGGCAAGCCCGTAGGTAGACAGGGCAAGAGAATCACATTTATCCTCAGTTACTTTCCTGGGTTCGAGGCAGCTCTTGTTTATTTTTCAGGCTATGCAGCCCAGGCTGGCTTTGAACTTGGGATCCTTCTGCTTCATCCCCACCCCCATCCCCCAGTGTTGGGATGACAGATATATGCCATCATCCATATTCTATCCTTATTTCTAGATTATCATCTGGTACAAAAAGGTACATGACACTTAGAGCGCAGATAGAGTAGATAAAAAGTATTATTGATTTGGCTTGCACATAGAGGCAAGATAGCATAACTTAACAATGAGAACGGCTCTGCAAACCAGTTACCTAATCATAGGAACTGCTTATGCAATAAGATGGCATCTTGCCTTGAAAAAAATTGCTTAAACAGAAGAAAAGTCTAGAAAAGTGACAGCAAGGCGAACCTGCTGCCTGTTTTATACATAGGAATTTTCCTAGGATGTTTGTTGTTTACAGTTCTCAGCAACAAGCCTACAACAGTCACCAACCCGTGAACTAATAGTAATGGCATCCTACAGAAGACCGAGGCAAATCAGAAGCAAGTCCACCCACCTAAGGTATTTCTGAAGCCAGAATGGCTAAAACAAACCTGCCACTGCAAATGGTAAATATGAAGTGCTCTAAGTGAAGCTTCGGCTGGTTTTTCCAGGTGGGGACAGAGGGAGAGGTGAGATGGTCACTGACCCATTAGGAAGACAAAAGGATCTTCCTTGCAGATACGAAGTCACCCAACACAAGTCGATTCCCCAGGAACATGTGATTTGAGTAGCCACTGCAAGGTGAGGTAGGAACCTCCTCATCTTGGAGGTTTTACCATGTGTCTCCAAGCTCCATAAAGTGGCTGAGTACAGGTCTCCTGACCAGTTGCATTCACTGACGTCTCAAAGGTCAGTTTCATATTCCCTCTGGGGAAGGTGGAGTCTTGGTTGTCTCCTAGCTACCCTAAGAACACTACGCAGCTTTCTGATAATGGAGCTCACTCATCAGCAGTTAGGCTGCTTTACACCTTCTCCATCGTCTCAGGGTGAAAATTATAACTGACTCCCCTCTGTGATCCGCCACCAAACCTTTTCTGCTTGTTTCAACTACTCCTGAATGGGCTCAAGGTCTCAGCCAGTGTTCTAAAGGACAGCCTCCACTCCCTAAAGGAAGCCTTTGAGACTGGCCTCAAATTCACTATGTTGCTGAGGTGACCAGCATGTGCACAGCAATTTAATTATCTGGAGCTCCAATTCATACTTGGCTCTTCTCCCCAGTAACTTATTTATACCTCTATTACCCTCTCCACTTGGTTTTTCTACCAGAGGAAGATTTCCTTGTAGGCTCAGTCTGATCAGTCTGGTTTTGAGGGTAGGGTGGCATCATCTCCCCCAGCATTCTGCCTGGTGCAGCCAGCCTGACAAACACTGACTGATCTGGAGACTTGCTGTATGTAATATGCTTTTCTTTCTTTTCTGTTGTTAACTTTTTTTAAAATTTTTGTTTGTTTTGCTATGTAGCCCTGTAACTCGCCCTGTAGACCAGGCTGTCCTTAAGCTCAGAGAGATCCCCTTGCCTCTGCCTCCTGAGTACTGAGATAAAAGGCATGAGCCACCATGGCCCAGCTCCAGAACACATTCTATGCAAAGTTTATTTAAAAAAAAAAAAAAAAGTAGTATAGGAGATTGTTGTTGTAGTGTGTGAAGCCTGTGAACACAGTGTGGAAGGAGAGCTGGGGAGTTACTGCAGCACAACCCGGGAGCCAGAAGGTAGTAAACATAGTAAAGGAAAGCAATGCGTGCAAACAATGCCAGCAAACCAAGCACACAGCACAGTACTCATCGCTCTCAACTTCTTCCCTACACAGAAGGCATGCTTACTATCAGGTTAAAATGTGTTTCAATTAGGGTGGCAATACCCAATTCCCCGAGTCTTTCTACAAAAACATAAGGAAAAAGACAACTTAGGCCCAGCAGGTGTGCACACTCAAGCCTTGCTGAACAAGTCTCTAGGGGGAAAGGACATCCTTCTAATGACAACACAGGACATGCTTCAGTGTCTCTTCCCGACTGTGATGCAGTCATTTTCACTAGCACACTCATAAACGTTTCCTAAGGCTTCTGGACAAAGACGGGCATCTGCTCTTTCTAAGAAAATATATTTTCAAGTACAAAGGGCACATCATCTCATAAAATACTTTTCTTCCTCAACATTTCCTAAGATATTTTTTTTTTTCTTTTTGAGACAGGGCTTCATTTTGAGCACTGGCAGGCTTGGAATATACTATGTTAGAACAGGCTGACTTCAAACTCAGATCTGCCTCCCTCTACTTCCAAATGCTGGGCTTAAAGGTGTGTGATACCATGCCTGGCATCAGAATTTTTCTTCTTAAATTCATGTATTTGTGTCTGTGTGTGCAGACAGGCCAAAGCATCTGAAGTAGGCAGCTGTAAAATGCCTGACATGGGCACTGGAAACTACATCCTGTGGTCTACAAGAGTGGCTGGTGTGAGCTCTTAACCACTGAGCCAGCTCTCCAGCCCTAACACTTGCCCTCAGTGCTGGCAGCAAAACCTCTCAAAAATGAGGAAGAGTTCTAGAAACGGCAACTCAGTGGTAGATATAGTGTCTGCCTAGTTTGAGAAGGGGGAAAAAACAAAAGATGAGGAAAATATTGGAAACCAACAATAGAAAGCAATGGGCATATATACTACAGTGGGCACTCTAGTGGGTTTGCTTAACCACCCACATTTTTTCGTCTGGGTAGAGCAGACACAGGGTTCACGAGACTGTTGTCTTGCATGCCTGCATTCCACAACACGGCGGAAAGAAGAAAGCACCAACACTGCACTCAGCCTGACCTAATACACTGGGGACACACAGGTCCAAACCAGCAGCCCCAGCACCTTCTTGTTCTTATCTATTTTTTAAATCTTTATTTATTTTTATGTGTATGAGAACTTTGCCTGTGTGCTTATGTGCACAATGTATGCGTAGAGGACACTGGATCCCCAAGTCTAGAGTTACAGATGATTGTGAACCATCATGCTGGATGGAGCATGGGTCTTCTGGAATTCTGAGCAGTCGGTGCTCCTAACTACTGAGCTATCTCACATCTTAAGAGTAGCATGTCCACTATAATGGGAAGGGACTTCTATGCACGAAGGACATTTACAGAGGAAAGGAAAATAACAAGCTGGAGTGTTTGAAAGAAAATGACCCACACAGGGAGTGGCAATATCAGGAGGTGTGGCCTTGTTGAACAAAGTGTGTCTCTGTGGAATTTGAGGTCTCCTATGCTCAAGCTATGCCCAGTATGGCACACAGTTCACTTCCTGTTGCCTTCGGACCAAGATGTAGAACTCTCAGCTCCTTCTCCAGCACCATGTCTGCCTGCATGCTGCCATCGGACTGAACGTCTGAAACTGTAAGCCACCCCTAATTAAATGTCTTCCATTATATGAGTTGATGAGGTCACGGTATCTCTTCACAGCAATAAAACCCTAACTAAGACACAAACCAAGTCCAAGGCTGTCATCACTGGTAGAAAGATATGTTGTCTGTCCTGGATACACATAAGGAAAAGGCTACACAATTCACTGTTCAGCTGAAGTACTACGCATCAGTGATTCCACTACCCGACTCACACATTTCAAAATTGGTAGTATCTGGAAAAAGTCAGGATTCCCCTCCTTTGCTAAGTTCTGTCAGCTGAACTCACTTGATACATACAGTCAGGCTTCTAGAGAAGCCTATGCTTGTTCTTTACACAATTACTATTAACACTCAATAGCCAGATAGAAAGGTCTTCTTCCAGAGTCACAAGCATAGTAGTTAGTGGCAATAACTGGCAAATATCATGAACATAATTAATGCTGTTAAGTTATAAAGCTTAAAATTGTTGAAGTTAATTTTGTTAATGGAAATTTTATCACAATAGAAGTTAAGGTAGTGAGTTTTACATTATACACACTTTCCTACAAAAGTCAAATCAGTCATCAGGTTACATAAACCACAGACTCAAGGCTATAAACCATATATAGGATAACACATATATAACACATCCACCATGCCTCAAAAAGTCCTCCTGGGAGTTCTCAGCTGGAAGTTAAGACCACCAGTTCCAAAGGCACAATGATTAAAAGAGAGATAAACACATACTCAGAGGTGACTGAACCCCAGTAGAGAGGCAGCCTCATCAGTAAGCCTCATGGTTAAGGCCTCAGGCCTTGTAGGCTGGTTGCTGTGGGGTCAGCATGATCTCCAGAGGCCTTAAAAAGAGCTCTAGAAATCAGTACAAGACAGTGAAGAATCTGCTAAACTAACTCAGTTCACCCAGTTAAACTAAACTCAAGTAGGCTCACTCCTAGTTTTACTCAAGACATCAGCCTGGCAGAGTTGCCTAGGGACTTCACCCGACTAGAATGTGACTCGGCTGGTAAAGAAAGCCTTGCCAAGTACGCAGAGGGCTCTAGGTACCAGGTCCAGCACAGCATAAAAAGCACAGTTAGTTCCAGGTCTATCACTGGAGGCTCAGGATGGTGTGAGCTGAGTTCCAAAGGGCTTGGGCAGCCCTGACTATGAGGCACAGTCACCTGAGAGACCAAGGCAGAGGAGCAACTGTGAGGCTGAGATACACAGTGAGTTCCAAGTCAGCAGAGACTACAAAGTAAGACTGGTTCAAACAAAACAAAATTCTGTACAGAGAAGATAGGTCACCAGAGACCCTTGGAAACTCGAGAGACCCCTAAACACTACAGGCCTAGGAGGCAAAGTGTAATCTTATCCAAAATACTCCTAGAAAAGAGCAACTCCAGAACCCTATGCCCACTAATGGCCACTTAGGAAGTGTCTTCCCAGGACTCGGTCACGACACTGAGATACTCATAGGTCACTGAAGCCATGGTCCAGAAAGACCTAGTTACTGCCCAAGTTGGCAACAGACCTAGTGTCACTGACATGATGCTGGTTTTTGAGGCATGCAGAATCTAAGAATTATGAGGTGGCAGTGGCAGCCAGAAGATTTCCAAGGGAAGCTGGAAAACTTTGCTATGTACCCCAGGGCTGGATTCCCTGTGGTGGTCTGTGTGACTATGAAGCTGTGAGAGTGAAGCTGATGATGTAAGAGGCCCCAGAGATGTGAGTACCCAGAAGGTGGGCTGTGACAGAGCTACAGGCAGCAAACCGAACCAAGAGAGAGGCCATATGGATACAGCAGGAAGGTCACAGAAACTGGGTTGCCCTTTGGAACTCAGCTCACACTACTCCGAGTCTCCAATGAACCTGGAACAATGGAACTTTAATACTGTGCTTCATGTTGCTTTGGTCTGGTCCCTCCTTACCTTTGGATGAGAATGTTTATGCCACTGAATACGGGCAGTATATAGTCTGTATTTAACAGGGGCTAGCAGCTTAGCGTTTGCCTTGAGTCTCCGAGACTTAAGAGCACCTGGACTCTTGGACATGATCTGAATGCATTTTGCTTTCTAAGTTGAAAATGACCCTCAGAGGCTAGGGATAGAATATTCACAGTATGAACCCCAATGTTTCCCACTGAAGGTCTGGTCTCTGGCTGGTGGTGCTACTCTGGTATGGAAAACATTTGGAGGTGAGGTCACTGGAAATGTGTCCCGGAAAGGTCTTTTGTCCCTGCTGTTTCCTGCTTCTTGGCCACCATGAAGTGAGCAGACTTCTCTGCATGTGCTCCCACCACCATGGACTGAGATTTCCAAGCCCATGAGCCAAAATAAATCTTTCTTCCTTTACATTCTTTCTCCCTGGTATCTGTGGCCTGGCAAGTGGCTGACAGAGCCATGGATGAAGATGAGGCTAGTACTCCCTGGTGGCTCTGGTCTCTGAATTCCCACAATCACCTTCTGTACACTAATGTCACCTTATAAGGTTAAACAAACTGAGAAACACCAAAGTTTGGAAAACTTTCTCAAAGCCACATAATTTGAAGTAAAAGGGCTAAAATCTAATTTCAGCATGTGGCCCCTAACCTGTGAATACCTAGGCTACAAAAGAGAGGAACTGAGGTTTCCCTAAAACCTAAAGATGATGCTGTCTGTCTCTCTATGAAGGTATTGTGTCTGGGACTAGTCTGGGAACTGGAGAGACAGCACAAGGAGGAAAGAAAACAGAGGGCAGCTTCAGGATATTCTCAGAGGTCTAAGCTTGGGGAGGCTGGACTCTGGTCCAGCAGCACTCAGCAGCAGAAAACAGGACAGTCAGAGGAGAAGGGTAGCTCACACTGTCAGGCAAGAGCTAAACCTACAGTTATGTGACGAAGCAGGCACTGCTGTGGCGTTTCTAAGAGCCCAACCAAAACCATTTGCAGGTTACTTGACTGAGCTTTGCAAAAACCCCTCCTGAAGACTGATTTCACATCTGTTTTAACATTCTCATCTAAATATCCTCCCCCAAGCAGAACTGATGGGAATTCCCACATACCGTATTTGATATGACCACTAAGCCGAAGAACATGTGCCCATAACCTAGATGGTGCTGAGCATGAGACCAAAGTGGGGCTGGCTCTAACCTGGGACATGTTGTGTGGAAAACAAAAGCACACAACAGGGGCCTTTTGTTAAGCAGAGAACAGAACAGGAGTCAGCAGGCATGACAGTCAGTTCAGGGGCCCACAGCCTCTTGGGTACAGGCGGTTGTGCACATGTGTGAAGGCGCAGTAGACTAGACTCATTAGTAAGAACTTGCTACAAAAAGACGACAGATGAGTTTTAAGCTTGTTGAATAGCTTTAAAAAAAAAAAAACGTGAGTTTTGAGCTACTCAACAAGAGAACGGGCCTCCAAAACAACACCTGAACTAGAGAGCAAGAAACTAAGTCCTCCCCACACACCGGTAAGGGAAACACACATCTACGACAGCAGGACAGAGATGAGAAGCGAGGCCAAAACGTGTTCAAGGATACGGTCTGTACCAGGAAACAGCGTTCTTCCGGTCAGCAGCTCAGCCATGATGCAGCCCACGGACCAGATATCCACTGCAAAAGTAATGAGGACACAAGCACAGACATGATTTCTGTTTACATTCACGGCCACAAACTAATAAATAAGCTCATTAAAATCGTCACCCACTAAAAGCTCCATGGGTCGTGTAAGTCAGAATATAATTAAGATAAATGAGACAAACGTTTCACAAAGGGGCAAACCTTTCTTACTGGCGATCAGTGAGTCTCTGGGGAACACCGAGGTGACAACCCAGTCTCCTCTGGTAAAGACCCAGCCCCATCATCTGAGAGCCCCATTAGCAGCACACTCCCCCACTTCCCCGGGCAGGGGACTGAGGCAGCACCTGTCTGGTTGTAGTGCATCCAGTTCAGCATGATCTCAGGAGCCCTGTACCACCTGGTAGCCACGTAGCCTGTCATTTCATCATCAGTGTGCCGCGCCAGCCCGAAATCCAGGATCTAAGGGCAAGAGCAGAAATCAGACAGGGGAGCAGGCAAGTTCTGCCACCGTATGAAAGAAAACAGTGCTATGTTCATGAAGTGGGCTTTGCAGTCGTGACTTAAAATGCATGGCAAATGTACTCCAAGAGTCAGAGACCATACCAGAACCTGCCTGGATCGGGGTGAACGTCACGAGGACAGGCACTCAGAACTCTTTCAAGTTTCGGAGACTACCATACTATAACTGTAGTAGTTACATGGACATTAGAACCCTAAAAATAGGTAAATTTAAATGGCAAATTTTACTTTATTTTTTCATTTTTAAATTTTATGTGTATGGATATTTTGCTTGCATATATGTCTGTGCACCAAGTGTATGCAGTGTCCAGAGATAAAAGTGGGCACCACATCCTCTAGATTCAGGTGGTTATGAGCACCTGGGGTTGCTGAGAAATAAGCCATCTCTCCAGCCCCCGTCTGTTATTTCTTTCAAAAATTCATTTTTTAGAAAAATATAGTACTACTTACTTTTTACAGACAGCCAATTCAATTATGTCTTTCTTATCTAAATAGTTGAATTTCTGCATTGCTCTTTTAGAAACCTATCTAATAGTGTATGTTCCAGGAATGATTAACTGACATCCTTTACTACAATTAACATGTTATATTTCTAATTCAATTTTCTTTCTTTTTTCCTCAAGACAGGGTTTCTTTGTGTGTTGGCTGTCTTAGAACTCAATTTGTAGACCAGGCTGGCCTGAACTCAAGACATCTGCCTGCCTCTGCCACCCAGGGATTAAAGGCTGACGTTGCTGACTGAAATCTACTTCTAGGTCATTGAACCAGCTTGCTTAGCCTACAGTTCAGAGCCCCACGGGCTGATATTCCCGAGGACAGAAGTCATGGAGGATAAACCATTTTCTCCGGGTGGGTCTGGCAGGTCAGGGAAGCAAACACTGCCCTGTTTTCTTTCTCACCTTCAGCTCACAGTCTTCGTTCACAGCTAGGTTGCTAGGCTTCAGGTCCTAGGAAGCAATCAGAGAACACACTATGTGAGTTCCTTCCCGCGGGGCAGAGGATGCAGAAGTCACGTGTAGTCAGAGTCTGAGCTCTAGGCATTGAGAACAACACTGCAGTCCATCAGCTAGATGCCACTCTTCTAGCCCCACCAATAGCATCAAAGCAATCGCCATTTAAGGCGTAATACATACCCTGTGAATTATGTCAGCTGAATGTATATACTGCAAAAGAGAAAAGAGTCAGTTGAATGAAAACCATTCCCAGCCTTTCCATGTCACATCCTAAAGCATGTAAGCACTGACCGTGTTCACACTGGGTTGTCACTATTTACTTCCAACTCCACCTGCTGGAGTTGTTACCCCTCTGATTTCTCAGTGATAACCTCAGGAAGAATTCTGATGTGCTAAGTATCAAAGGTGGTTTAATCCTAAAGCAGCTTACTAGCCCGTCTCACAATTAGATTAGCTTCCCCAGAGAGCATCTCATCTCCAAAGACCACCATACAGCCCTCGCTGGCCTGGCACTCACTATGCTGCCCACAGTGGTCCTCCCTTTTCTACCTCTCAAGTCCTGAGAGGGAATATAAGGGCCAGTCCAGGCTCGAGGAACGTTTTAAAGCCTCAACAGCACACTAATCAGGTTGTATCAAGAAGCTACTAACTTTTCAATATGGTTAACAGTGCCCCTCTTTCTGATATTCAGTCTGACAGATCAAAGGAATAGAGAATATAGACTTAAGACTTGCTTCATACTAGTCTGTGGCCTGGGAAATACAGGAGCAGCAGAGCTGGTTGATTCTGTAACTCTTCTAAGGTTTTCATAAGAAAGTGTCTGTTCTTATGTCCTCACTAAATGGGGAAGAAGGGAGAATTCATTTCCTCAGAACACTGCTATTGCCTGTACCTTCAGCCCTCGGAGGATCTGGTAGATGAGGAACTGAACGTGGTCGTCGGTAAGCTTCTGACACTTCACGATGTTGTTCAGGTCTGCCCCCATGAGATGGGTCACCAGGTACCTAGAAACAGAAGAGGAGATGGTGGAAAGACCACTCGGGAAGAGGCATAATAACAGCCACATCCTTAGCTTTGCCACCTACAAATTGACAATTGAATCTCACCACGTTTATACCCACTCCTGCTGGTTATATGTCCTTTTCCAGGCTCTATAAAGAACTGATGTGAAAAGAAAACAGCAAAGATGGAGGTTACAGAGATACACGAGGTACTCTACGGAGTATTTCTTGTCCTCTGTTTTCTTAAACAAGTCTTATGTAGCCCAGGCTACTTCAAACTTAGTCAAAGATGGCCCTGAGTTCCTGATTCCTGCCGGTACTTCCTGGATGTACTATGTCTGACTGGCACTGCAGTGGTCTGAACGAGAATGGTCCCTATAGGTCATGGTCTGTGTGTGGAACTGTGTAGGAAGGAGGAGATGCACTAGTTACTTTTATGCCGATTTGACACAAGCTAGAATAGAGAGGAGGGAGCCTCTACTCTGAAATGCCTCAGGCTGTAGGCAAACCTGTAAGGCATTTTCTTAATGATTGATGGAGAAGGGCCCAGCCCATGGTGAGTGGTGCCATCCTTGGGCTAGTGGTCCTGGGTTCTATAAGAAAGCGGGCTGAGCAAGCCACGGGGAGCAAGCCAGTAAGCAGCACCCTCTATGGCCTCCACATCAGCTCCTGCCTCCAGGTTCCTGACCTGTTTTTAGTTACTGCCTTTACTACTTTTAATGATATGGAAATGTGGGTGAATCCTGTTCCCCGGTTGCTATTGGTCATGGTGTTTCATCACTGAAAAATTAACCCTAACTAAGACAGGTGTGTCCTTGTTAAGAGGTCACTAGAGATGAACTCTGAGGTTTCAAATGTCCATATCAGCAGCTCCCTCACCATAATAATGGACCCTCTAAAAATCCTCTAAAACTATACGCAAGCCCCAATTAAATGTTTGCCCCTATAAGCTACCTTGGTCATGGCATTTCTTCATACCAATAGAACAGTCCTGGAGATCACACCCAGAGCTTCAGGAATGCTAGGCAAGCCCTCTAACCCACAACGAGCCCCATCAGTTTCCTTAATTTTGCAGGAGAAATACATAGAATCACAATGAGTAATCTCATTATTGTATTTTTTACTAACTGTAAATCTATGTTGTGGGTTTTTTTTTTTTTTTTTTTTTAAATTTAATTTTAAGTTCACTGGTGTTTGACCTGCCATGTCTCTGTCAGGGAATTGGATCCCTTGGAACTTGAGTTAGAGACAACTGTGATCTGCCATGCCAGTGCTAGGAATTGTCTTCTGGAAGAGCAGCCAACACTGCTGGGCCATCTCTCACACTTCATGCTGTAGGTTTTAAACAGGCATGTTCTTCGATTTTTAAAGTGTAATTTTCTTTTTTTCAGGAATGACTAGCAAAAGGCTATTTATTGGCACAAGCCACAAATTTCCCTTAAAGGAAGCAGGAATAGGGCAGTCCAGAGCTTCCCACAGGTGTGGTGCTGACTAGTAATCCTGCCTTTATGTGGTACAAAAAGGGAGTGACTGCATTCAAGTCCAGCAGGTTTGCCATAGAGATTCTAGACCCAGTGTCTTCACCCAACCATTACGGCAGCACTCGGTATGGGAACAAAAAGAGCAAAGCAGAACCATAAGGTTGAGTTTGTAAGTGAGGGTAGGTGTTTCTCCTCCATGAGAGAAAGCTCAGTTGCTTCTCACAATGCTCAGGTGGGTCTACAATCATATGAAGACCAGAGGGACTCGTCCTATTTGGGACTTTAAAGTGAGATTTTAGCTGATTTCCTAAAACTTGCATGTTTATACTGCCTCGCGGAAAGAGATGAGCTCTACATGTAATTTAAAGAGTAAATTAGGAGGCTGGAGAGACGGCTCATCAAAGACAATGCTTCCTGCTCTCTAGAGGACCTGAGTTCAGTTCTCAGAATCCATGTCAGGTGCCTCACAACTGCCTGTAACTCCAGCTTCAGATACACACCCTCTAATATACACATAAGATAATTCTTAAGGTGTTGGAGAGATGGCTCAGAGGTTAGGAGCAGTGGCTGCTCTTCCAGAGGACCTGGGTTCAATTACCAGCAACCACATGGCAGCTCAAAACTGTCTGTAACTCCAGAGATCTGACACCTTCACACCAATGCACATAAAATAAAGTAAATAAAATTTAAAAAGTAGATAATTAGATTCTTTGAAGTGTTTTTATCAGGTAGATTTTATTTCAGTGCTATTCCAGACTTTAAAGAATATATTCAAAGGCAGCTAACAAGCCTGATGTCCCAAGGTCCATGTTCAGGGTCCACACTGTGGAGAGAGAACTGACTCCTATAAGTTGTCCTCTGGTCTCCACGAGCATGCTGTGTGGCACACATGCGTACATAATAATTAACATTTTAACATTTTGCAGATGTCACAATAACCAAAGGAACATTATCTCTAGATAATTTCTTTAGTTGTTTCTCAATACTTAACGGAGATAGACTGTCAGGAACATGGCACTCACTATTCCCTCCTAATCCCAGTATCTCTTGTGTGCTGGCAGACACTCTCACTGACATATAACCTGACTAATGCAGGAACACTGAATAGTCACTGTGGTGATTTGGAGAGTAAAGCACTCACCATGAAATCCTAAATTCAGTCCCTAGGACCCATGCTGGGTGGAGAAGAACCAACTCCCCAAAGTTGTCCTTTGACTTCCGTATGTACACCATGACACACACGCTAATAACACACCACAAACATATAAGCACACACACTAGTTAGACTCTACTGCCCTGTGTGACTCAGTCCCCTTTTCTCTACCCCACACAATTGTATCGGATGATGTGGGAGATGCATGCAGTGGGTGCAGTGCTCCTGTGACTTATCACAGACATTACACTGCATAAGCAGTCATTTCCACAGGAAGAAGCACCACACTGCTCCTAGGATACAGTGAAATCAATTAAAGCACTATAGTAGATTATTATTATTATATCTTTCCGTGTTGTTTCTACAAGATCTAAGATCAATCTATTACCATCAAGTATCAAATTTCAGTTCACACACGGAGGGAGCTCCAAACCAAACCATACAACAGAGGACGGGAGCCAGCACCACGGGAAGTCACTGTTCATGGAAGACAGGCCACTTCTCAATCACTGAGCAGGATGTGGAACAGCAGATGCAGATGAACTCACGGAAAGTCAGGCCTGCTTCCACCACACCATAAAAGCAAGAGGACAATCTGAAGGGCACCACTGGGAGCCACATGTCTACAGAATTTGTTCTGGGAGTGTACTTAGTGACATCTGAGAGACACGCCTGACACTATCATTGGACTAAAGAGTGAATCCCTAAAAGAAATTAAGGAAAGCTACCTAATGCCTTATCTTTAGAAGATTAAATGAGACATTATAAAATGAAGGCCAAAAAGATGACTTCACAACTTGACTCCAATCTGGCTTCTCTCGTGAAGGTCACTACCTCTAGACTTGAGTTCCTCACACATCCCCCAGTAAAACAAATCAGTGAGATGCACTGCATCAGCACTAGGTGAGACTCAAGATCAGCAATTTTCAGGACTCCAGACTGCGCCCTGTCCCAGAGCCTCCTTTACTGAGTCCTGCTTGGGTGACGCCAGTTGTCAAAGTTGTCCCCTCCTGTGCCTTTTGAAAGCACAATACAATGAAGGTTCAAACAAAATAAACCCCCTTGTTCTAGCCTGGCATCTCCACCACGATTGGCTCTATTCACAGCAACTACAAAAAGGCAGAGTATGTCTTCCGTAGTTTAACTAGTAACAGGAACTGACAATACAATCACCAATTCTTGCCATGGGAGCCGAGTGCTTCTTTTCAAAAGTAAAAAAAAAAACAGACCACAAACCTCCCTTCCTCAGAGTAAGACAGAGAAACCCTCCAGCCCAACAGCGTGCTCCAGTCACCTCTGATCTGCACAATGGTTTCCTACTCAAGCCCTGACACAGCAGGCCTTCTGCCTCAGGACCTTTGCACTGTTGCTCTGCTGGGAACGTGCTTCCCCCAGACAACTGTAGGTTGAATTCCTTTACAATCAAAAACAAATGAACCAACAAAAAAACATTATTAGTTGTGAGTAGGGCAAAGGACAACTTTGTGGAGCCTGTTCTCTCTACCGTGCAAGGGCTCCAGGGACCGAAGTCAAGCCAGGCTTCTGTGGCGACTGCCTTCATTCTTGAGCCACTGTGCCTGCTCTCCAATTATTTTGCACAAATTTCACATCCTCAAGAAGGCCTATCCTTAGCAGTCTATCTGAAGCCAGGTCACTCCTCTGGCTTATACTCCTAAATTCTCCTTTTCTTTCTTGCTGCACTCTGCTAGCACACTACCTAATTTCCTTCTTTGTAAGCTCCTTATCACTGGTGTGTACCATGCAATTTGTGCCTTGTTCTGTGTAGTACCTAAAGCATCCAGCAGTGTTTGGCCCACAAGGGCACTGAAGTGAATGGTGCAGGACAACTCAGGGCAGTACTGGAAAGACAGGATGATGGAGTGTCTTACTGGAAATGAGTGTGCTCAGGCTCTTATCTGGCATGAACACAATTAGACCAGAATGTTCTATCATAGGGGCAGAAGAACCTCTAACAGCCAAGCTGGTAGTTTAGTAAGTTTATTTCCAAACACACCATTCTCACACAAAGCACAGATTACTAGGTGTTTTCTACACTACCAGCACCACCCAGCCTGGAATGGCTATTCTGAAATATCCACACCGTCCATGGTAAGGGAAAGACACACAGTCCCAAGCATGCTGTCACACAATCAAAGTATCAACAGGTACAGAAGGACAGCAGGAGGGTGGCCACTCCACCACAGGTGTGTAGTGTTGGGCCTGAGGAATGCAGCAGTGGAAGACATTCAGTGTAGGTAAGAGGAAGGTCAGTAAAATGCCCCAGCAGAGGCTATTAGAGCATGGGGACCACAAGCAACCCAGAGCAGAACACAGCAGTGCCAGTCATGACCTTGGACATATAATAGGAAACTAAGAGCCACAGCACACAGAAGGAAGCAGCTTTGTTTAGACGTATATAAGGTTCAATCTGTCTCCTAATCTGACATTCAGAGATGATAAATCTACAACACAGTGTTGTCAGACAACAATGTTTATGTTCAAATCCTCTGTAACTCGAGATGCTACTAAAACCCAGTTAATCACAAGGACTGTCTGCACATTTTAGTTCCAGTCACTTAAGTGGGCCATGGTTTTTGGTTTTTGTTTGTTTTGGTTTTTTGAGACAGGGTTTCTCTACCTGGCCCTAGATGTATGTCCTAGAACTTGCTGTGTAGCCAACTAGCCTCAAACTCAAGACCTGCCTGCCTCTGCCTGCAGAGTGTTGGGTGTGTACCATGCCTGACAGGCCATATTTATGAGCAAAGAAATGATGCCAGGAACCGAAACAGAAGGAAGCTGGCAGCAGCCACTAATGAGGAGCACCACTATCTAAATGCCTCTGATTTTCAACAGCTAGATTCATCTAGTTCTGACCCTGCTAATGTGGACTCAGGAGGAAAAACTACATCTGCTCAAATGAAATCTTCATGTCTGTAGGTGTGGGTAACTGGGGAGGGAGCAGAACACAAGTCATACCACATAAAAGCAAAACCTTTCTTCCAGGACCCTTTGACCTCTTCTTTGGGACAACCTCCTCAGCTTATAAAGTCCCGAATAACCCAGACCTTCCCCTCATACCAGCTTTTCCCTAGTATGCACCAGGCTTGTTTTTTCTTCAAGATTTATTTATTCTTACTTTATGTGTATAAGTGCTTTGCTTGTGTGTATGTATGTGTAGCACACTTGCACCTGGTACCTCGGACGCCAGAAGAGGGCTCTGGAAGAGTGGCCAGGGCTCTCACTACTGAGCCTTTTTCCTCACCCCATTGCCATGAAGCCTTGTTGCTGCCAGGTGCAGTGCCCCGCCCTCAAAGCTTTTTGGACATCTGGCTGGACTCTCCTTTCTAGTCCTTCCAACTCCCACTCAGCACCAGCTTGGGGACTATTCTGTACCGCATGCTGTTGTATTTGTTTCTGACTCAGACTTTCAGACCCACAGTCCCACAGACCCACTGAAACACACAGACGCTTGTATTAATTGTACGCTGATTGACCTGGGGCCCAGGCATATCACTTGCTAAATCTTTACCCTTAAACTAACCTATGACTCTTAACCTGTTCAGCCATGCAGCTCGGTACCTTTTCTCAGAGCAGTATGGTTGTCCTCTGCTTCTGCTGGTTTGTCTGGTACCTCTGTTCTGTTCTTTCTGTTTCCAGTTTTCCCAGTCTGGTAGCTCCACCCACACTTTCTGTCTGCCTTCAGCCAATCAGCATTTTTATTAAACTAGAAGGCGGGACAATTATTGACAATGTAACATAATAATCCCAGTACAGCGTTCTCTGGAAACATCAGCTGGGGTGGGTAACCATGACTGAGGCCCCTAGCACTACATACCCGATTGGTTCTTACATTTGTTTCTTCCATAAATAATTCCTGCAGGCCCATGATCACTCCAGACGCTAACTCAGGAAAGAAGGAAAGTGATCTCTCTTACAGACTTACAAAGGCAAGGGAGCAGACAGACAGAAATGTACACTGACAACATCTGAAAGAACCGACCAGAGCAAAGTGCAGTGACTTGGGTCACAGCTCAGCTAGGAGCACAGGGAACAGCTACTGATCAGAAGACCCTGGCCAGGGGCTGGAGAGATGACTCAGCAGTTAAGAGCATACTGGCTGCTCTTCCAGAGGATCCAGGCTCAGATCCCTGCATGCACATGTCAGCTCACAACTGTCTGCTACTCTTAAGATCTGAAACCTTCACACAGATATATAAAATGCCAAGAAACAACTTGAGGAGAAGGAGGAAGAGGATAACAACCCCCCCCCCCCCAGCTAGTCTGTGATCTGAAGGGAAATGAGAGCCAATCAGCAAGTGTGGACAGCTCAGCCATGTGGAGACCAGGCAGAGGTTTTATTGGGGATATGACTGGTTGTCTGTATTAGACAAAGAACACAAGGACAGAGACCGAAGTTGAAAGTGAGTTATACGAGGTCAAATCGTGCCCAAAACAGGTCATGGGAGGTGGGGACCTCTCCAAATTTACCACACTACAAACCTTGTGGTTATTTAAAATTTGCTTTTCTCCATCAATCTCAACTCAATGATTACAGACTATATATGTTGTCAGACTTCCTCGAGGACGAGAACTGTGTCTGGCTGAGGCAGATTCAAACCCGGAATAGAATCTAGAAAAGCAAATCCAGCAGCCTTCCCTGACTTGATGTGGTCAGTTCTAGTTAACTGAACCAGAAAGGGGACTGCCCTTCCACAGGCTCAAGGCCAGCAGAGTGATCAGCTGCATACTGGATTTCATCAAATGAGGGCCACTGAGAACCCTGCTGTGCATCTTCTAGCCCACAACAGAACACAAGACCCCATCTCTCTCTGCATGAGCGAAGCAGAAAACTGGATGTGGCTGACTTGATAGAGGCAGAGAGCTCCCGTAGCATGGAGCCCCCGGTTTCTGCCTGTTATCCCAGCACTGGAAGAAGGTAGGAGAAGCTGGGATTCAAGGCCATCCTTGGGTGCACAGTGAATTTGAAGCCACCTTGGTATACACGAGATCCCACCTTAATAGTAAACTAATAAACATAAGGAGGGAAGCAGAAATGCAAAGGCAGGCAGATCTCTGTGAGTTCCAGGTCAGCGAGAGGTACACAGCGAGCCCCTGTTTCAAATGAACAAAGAAAAGGAAGGAAGAAATTAGGGATGAGAAGCTATGAAACAGGAAGTGACTTGGAAGACTCATTTCCACTTAACCTATGACAATCAGTTCTCTTGAAAGTTGAGGAAACTGTCCCCAAGAAGAGCCCTAAAACTCCCCATCTATTCACTTTGGCAGAGAAGCAGTATGGTTAAGAATGGCTGGGAGAAGCCCAGGCTACAAAGTGAGTTCCAGGACAGCCGGGATAGTTGTGCCGAGAAACCCTGTCTAGAAAAACAAAACAAAACAAAAGCCTGGGAGATACTGCAGCTCTTTCTGGATTTGACTCTAATACCATCTACTGAAACTTTCTGCTTTTCAAATATTTGTGGTATGGATGAGGTGAGGATATACACCAATGAAACCTATACCACCAAGTAATACAGGCAATAAGAGCAGTGCTCAAATGAACAGCCGTTTGTGTCTCTGCAAAACTGTGCCACCTGCCCAAGTACGTCATACAGCAGGCAAAATTAGGTATGCTCGTTTCCCAAGTAACCCCAGCACCTGCAGGTGGCTGGTCACAAACAAAACACACAATCTGATGTTCCTTTCTTGAAGGTGGACATCGTCTTACAGATGAAGCAGAAATCTGAATTATATGCTGAAGTAAAAAGCAATACCTGAAACATAAAGGCACAAACACAGAAAAAGCATAAACAGAAGACAACTGTACACCTGAAATGCAATTACAGCTTTTGCTCATAGCAGAAAAATGCCTATGAAAATCAGAGCCTGCTATGCATCAGTGTGAGCGTTATCTGACTGTTTTCTTAGTGAACACAAATGTTTTCAGGAGTCAGGCTCTGGCATACACAGTGGTCTAGCACTGGACAGTTGTGTTGTTTCTCTCTGCAAACCCTGCAACTGTACTGAGGAAGCTTGTTCTCTTAGATGTGCTCTGAACTGACTCTGGAGAACACAGAAACAAATACTGCTCTGAACAGCTGCTAATTTCTGACTGCTATCAACATCATAAAAAGTCAGCAGTAAAACGCACTTCCCTAACATCAAGCTCAGGTTCCCAGTGTCCCCCAGGAACAGCACACTAGCTGTCTTGCAGGTACTTAGTACTTGGGAAGTATGCACCAGGCAGCACCCAAGAGCTGCTCATTTCACAGAAGAGTTGGGACTAGGAGGGGCTCAGAGGTTAAGAGCATTGGCTGCTCGTGCCCAAGACAAACACTGTGGCTCACAGCCTCATATAGCTCTAGCCAGAAGATGTGACATACAGACACCGGGAGGGAAGGAGGGAGGGAGGCAGGCAGACAACACACACAAACAATAATAATAATAATAATAATAATAATAATAATAATAATAATAATAATAATAATAATAATAAAAACTAAAACAAACAAAAATAAGCTGGGTGGTGGTGATGAACCAGCATTGAGGAGGCAGAGGAAAGCAGATCTCTGCGAGTTCAAGACCAACCTGGTCTACACAGAAAGTTCCAGGACAACCAGGGCTGTTATACAAAGAAACCCCACCTCAGGGAAAACACTCCAGCTCAATTAACCAAAACACAATGCTTGCTAGTCCATAAATCATTTTTTTCCCCATTAAAGTCTCCATTCTCACTAAAACTCTGAGGTCAAACTCACAGTAAATCACAGAAGCACCTCAGCAGCACTTGTTCCTCACTTAGACTTGGCGCTTGCAGCAGGACTCCATGGGCCAGGCTCAGCTGGGTGTGGAGGCTCCAGGAACAGCACTTAGTCACTCCAGCCTTTCTGTTATTGGTTCTAAAGCTTCACTTGCAGGGTCGGATTAATGTGCTGAGTTCCTGTACACGGCCAGAGTGCCTCTCCTCCTCTCCCATTCCATCTCTGTCCTTCACTTCTCTCTTTGATTTTTCCCCTCTCTATAAAGGTAACACATAAGTAAAAATATGTCCACTTGCTTGTTTTGTGGGAAAAGATTAAATGGGGTTGACACAGAGCCCCCCAAAATAGTGGAGAAAAGTTGGTTTCACACAGAGCATTGGGAGTGAGGTGCTATAATCTGTAGACTGAGTGACCTTCCACCATGTGTCAACGGGGGTGCTATTAGGAGCAGTGAAATCTCTGTACGGCAGGGCTTAGATTAGGGCCGTGGCTTTGAAAACTGGAATCCTGGTCCCTTTCTTCCTTTTGCCTTCTAGCCGTGAGATGAGTGGGTTCTGTTATACCAACATTTCCTACCATTGCCACCCGGTGTCTCTAGCAGAAGCCTAAAGCCATGGGCCCACTTGGCTATGACCTGGAACTTCTAAAATCATGAGGTAAAATTACCTTTTTTCTCTTTACATAAGCTAATTTTTTCAAGCATGATGTCACAGGAAAGAAAGCTGACCAACACAGGAAGTCCACGAAGAGCAGCAATGATCAAAAATTCTCTTTGGCTTTTACAGTAAGCACTGTTTCCATTCAGGAATGCCACAGTTCCAACAAGACCAAACATGAAACTTAAGACGTCGTCTCGGAGATAGAGCGATGGCTCAACGGTGTGAGCACTGACTGCTCTTCCCAAGGACCTGGGTTCAAGTCCCAGCACCCACATGGTAGCTCACCACCACCTCCCTAGAGGATATGATGCCTCCTCCCTCTTCTGTGGGCACTGCATGTACATGGCGCACAGTCATACAGGCAGGCAAACATCCATTGACATACAAATAAACAAGCCTTACTCCAGCTCACAGTCTATCACAGTGGAGTCACAGGTGAATACAAGGCACCAGCAGAAAAAAGAGTTACCGCTGCTCAGCCTGCTTCCCTTTATCTTATACAGTCCCAGAGCCCAGCCACAGTTTAGAGGGCTCTTCCCACATTTGTTAATTCACTCAAGATAATCCCCACAGGGATGTCCAGAGGCTGTCAGTGACTCTAGAGTCAAAGATGAAGATAATACAGGGTGTTAATCACATACGAGGAAATCTGTCTTGTACAGGACACCTGCTGGAATCAGTCTTACTCTTACAAGTGTGCCATCCAGCGTGTGAAGCATTCATGAACAATGGACAAACTTAGGAACAATCAAAAGAATAGCCCCACCTGCGGTGCATTCTGGACAGTTTCCAGCCTAGGTACTCGCAGTAGCCACTGGCCTCCTCCTGTTTTATTTCCCCTGGCTCTACTTCTGGCTCCAGACGACTGGAAGAAATCCTTTCCAACATGGAAGGTTGGTCATCTGCCCCAGTACAAAAACTTCCAAGGATCAGAATGTAGCCTCAGTATTATCCCACCCCACCCAAATCCATGTGGGATCAAAGAGGGAAACACCTATGTGGATTGGCATTTTAGAAAAAAAAGAAAAAAAGAAAAAAAAAAGAAGTCCAAATTCCCTATACTCTCTTTGGTAAATTCACTGACTCTGAACAGGCCACACTGTTCCTGAGAAGGTGCTTAAATGCACCTCCCCCGCAGGAGCCCAGGAGAGGTGGGTGACAGAATACTCCTGAAGGCTGAAAACTGTTGAGCAGTTCTGTGGGCTGCTCATCCCCATCCTCCAACTGAGGTTGCAAATGCAAAAGATCCACTCACACATCGTTGAATTCCTCCAGGGACCTTGCAGGCGTAAACACGTCCAGCAGACCGATGACCTGCAAGAACACATAAACATGAAACAGAAGGGAAGCTGTGGGTTCCTACAATGTCCATCAGGCAGGTCTGCAGTATGAGAGGACTGATTCCAAGTCGACGTCCACCCGTGTGCTTAGTGCTGACTTGCTACCCACACTGTGTTGTTGCTTTGCACTTGTTAACATCATTTCTTTTTGGAGGCTGGGAGTGTGGGGACAGCATCTCATACGGCTCAGGCTGGCTTGGACTCCTGATCTTCCTGTCTCCACCTCTCAATGCTGGGATCACAGGTGCGTGCCACCTACAACCAGTATTTTTAAGGCTGCCAAATATTATTTTAATATATTGACAGTATTGCTATGATATAGTCAAGATAACTTTCTTAATTAGCAGGTGTTTAGATCAAATGATTTAGAAATGAGAAAGAGCTAGTAGCAGTAGTGTTCGCCTACAATCCAAGGTGAAAGCAAGAGGCTCAAGGTCATCCTTGGCTACAGTGAGTTTGAGACCAGCCTGGGCTGTGTGAAACCCTTTGACAAAAACAAAAAACAAGCTTCCTGAACAACCTACTTTCAGTAGCAGTTTTTGAAACAGAGCAAAATTAAATCATTCCTGTGATTAAAAAAAAAAAAAAAATACAAGAAACAAGGAACCTAAAAAAGACAACAGAGAAAAGCATGCTGCTCAGTTCTCAACCAAGTTTTAA
Source organism: Phyllotis vaccarum (assembly GCA_033318265.1). Classification (NCBI taxonomy): domain Eukaryota; kingdom Metazoa; phylum Chordata; class Mammalia; order Rodentia; family Cricetidae; genus Phyllotis; species Phyllotis vaccarum. The sequence goes on from JARWLC010000010.1 coordinate 101,053,862, forward strand.
TACTTGTGCTACCTAGTTTTTATGTCATTTTGGGAAGAGGGAATTTTAGCTGAGAAAATGGCCCCATCAGATTGGCCTGTGGGGCAAACTTATGGGTACATTTTCTTGATAAACAGGAAGAAGCAGCTAACAAATCTTGCCAAAATGGATGGAACATAACTTTAAATTCTTGCTTCACTAAAAAGTCTGCCAGAGACTCTAGGCCTATAGGCTAAATATGGATCCTCCAATGTTACAAAGTAACTTTGGGTGACCATACAGACAGCCAGATGTCTCTGTCATTTCTAGAATTTGGAGGTTGCTTGCAATGCACTTCCTGTTTACTCAGGTAACACTACATCCTTCTGTAGTCTTTGATGGAGTTGAAGATTAGATAGTATGCTTTCCTTAGTTATAATAAAAGGTAAATTAGACATAAAACTTTGAATTCAGGATAAGATAGATGATAGAATATTTTAATTTTGCTAAAATACAGACTAAATATTGTAACTATAATTTTTACTTGATTGCTATCTTGTTATATGTAATTTTGCTATGCTGAAATTGAAACCTTCCTTTTTGATTAGACAGAAAAGAGAAAGTGATGTGAGATGTCATTCTGTATCTGTGAATATGCTTCATTACCATATGTTAATAAAGAGGCTGTTTTGGCCTGTGGCAAAGCAACTTAGAGGCAGGTGGGAAATCCAAGCATAAAGACCACAGAAGTAGGGCGCAGTCAGGGAGACCCTGCAAGCTGCCACCTAAGGAAGCATGATGTAAAAGTATAAGTAGGCCATGAGCAAGACACAGATTAATAAAAATGGGTTAAGTTGTAAGAGGTAATTGGTAATGAGCCTGAGGCATAAGCTAAACAGTAATTAATATAAGCCTTTGTGTGATTATTTGGGACCAAGTGGCAGCAGGACTGAGGGTCCGGACCTTGGGGATAGGCAGACTGGACGAGACAGAAACTTCTGCCTACAGACAACTGATGTGGATGGTACCATAGGGGGATGTTGGTCCTAGGTTCTATCAGAAAGCAGGCTGAGCAAGCCATTAAGCAGTAAAAGTAACCTAGAAGTTAATCCTTAGAAAGGACTTTTACAACAAAGATCTCCAATTATCTAAAAGTTGGCAGTCTTAAATAATACATTGTTACTAAACTTGGCACCCACGTAAGCAACCTCTTGCTCTTCGTAGTAAGGTCATATCTGGGATCCTGACACAAACGTAGAGAATTTGCTTTTAAATCCAAGACACCCACAGCTAAGTAAGCAAGCTCTGTCATAACTGTGCAGACAGCTAAGGGTGCAGCTGGTACACTGCCTTTCAGTAAGTGGATGATAGCAGATCTGTATGTTTCAGTCATGAACAAGCCAGCTGACTCTGCTTAGAGTGACTCGGAAAGCCACAGAAGATATCCTCCCTCTAGTTCTGGTCACCCACATAAGTGACTGTGTCTCTGTCATTTGCTACCATTATACGTTTTTTGTACAAAAGATCGAACATTTGTTATGGCCTCTAAGAGCCTGGCTATGGCTATTGCTGCTCTCTTTGGAGGACAGTCAAACTTGCTGAAGGTTTTGGTTTTTAAATATTTAGAGTGTGTGCATGTGCAGGCATGCTGTGTGTTCACTGAGGCTAGAGGGGGGCACTGGTAGTTGTGAGCCATCTAATGTAGTTGCTGGGAACCTGTACAAGAGCAACAAGTGCTTGTGGACTCTGAGACATTTCTCCAGGACCAAATCTTGGTTCTTTACCACATAAAACTGTGCTTACATTTTAAATGCCTAACAAATCTTTGCAGGATAGTTTGAAAGGTAAGATGATTTCCACATTAAGTGTAAGTATTCTGGTCTTTTCTCATCTCCCCTTCAGACATGGCAGTAGAAAAGAAAACAGAGACAATCAACCATGTGCCTTTTTTGTTAAAAAAAAAACCAAAAAAACAAAACAAAAGCACAAAACCATGGGGCTGGAGTGGCTTAGTGGCCTCAGCCAGTCAGGGCACAAAGTGGGGCTCTGCTTCAAACAAACAAACAACAAACCTTTAAAAGACCAAACCCACCAATATCTGAGTTTGGGGCCCTTTTAAGAGAACCTGACCATCCTGACACACACAGAGTGCTGCTAGGCAGCGGTGTGCAAAACCAAAAACCATCTTCTGGGGCTGCAGAGTGGCTCAGCCATCCTTCTCAACACCCAAATCAGGGGTCTCACAGGCAGCAGCACCTGTGACTCCAAACCCAGGGAATCCGAAGCTCTCTTCTGTCATCCATGGCTCTGTGCATATATCCCCATGTGTACACACACACGTACACATCACAAAACTTATAAAAAAATAAAACTCTATCTTTCTTCAAATTTTTTTCTTGTGTATTTTGCCTGCATATATTATGTCTGTAAACCATGTGTGCACAGCGCTAGCTGAAGCCACTGTTTCCAGAGATTTACAGAGCTCCGTGGGCCAACTCCCACAGCTATCCTTTGTCATGGAAATACACATACCCACAGGATAGAGACCCACACACTGGCCCATAAGCACCTGTGACTCCAGTTCCAGAGGATCTCACATCTTCTGTCCTCCAAGGCCTTACATTCCATGACGAACATAAACTCAAGCAGGCAAACACACATCACAGAAACTACATATATATTTTAATTAAAATAAAATTAAGTGCTTCTTAAGATCCTGAGGTAAAGCTGTAATTCTGGGAAGATGCACATCATTGTCCTCAGGTCTGACCTGACAACCCACGGCACCAATGCAGCAGCACTGAAGCATCTCGGTCCCAACCTGACACAGTGTGGTCATGTCCACCTGCAGTAATGCACACAAAGCCCTCGGTCTGTCAATGTGAGCAACTCACATTCTCGTGTTTCATGTGCTTGAGCAGGCGCAGCTCTCTGTAGGTCCTTTTGGCGTGGATGATGGACTGAAATGGTCTTGATAGCTTCTTCACCGCCACACGATGTCCCGTCTTCGTATCAAAAGCAGCACTGAGAAGGGAGAAGAACAGAAACGCACTATTAGAAGTGCCCCCTATACGTCTCCAATACTTTCACGGCTATTTCGTCTCCCAGTCAAATGTGAGAGCAAACAGACCAGATGACTAAGATGACATATCACCCACTGCCCAGAGAAGGCTCCGATTTATTCTCGATGCTTCTTAACAGTGGCCAAGGTTTTCCAGAGAGGTGCAGACTCTCTAGACCCCAGGTAAGGTCCCTGACACTCAGCTTGCAGTTGTTGCCGGAAAGCAGGGGAGAACCTACAAAATGGGTGTGGCTATGTTATAATGAACTTCATGAAGCCGTGCAGCCACCTCTTCAAAGGAGACAGCACACTGATAGTCTCCATACGGACCCTGTGCCAGGCCTCTGAAATTCCCTGCTCTTCTAGGCACAGTGGGAAGCCCTCAGAGTGGGAGGAGTGGAAGAGAAGATGAACACTTATATGTGATGGACAGTAACCACGGGATAAGACCCAGATGGAGAACAGCACGGCCTCACTCCAGCAGCCCTCCTCACGTTAGCCCTCAGTTTGACTTGTACAACACTCTTGGGATTTTCCTGCCCTCCTCTACCTCCCTGTGGAAGGAGGCTAACCAGACACACTTCTCACAGAGGTGCCATCAGAGGGCGCCCTCTCAGCATCCGCACTTCCTGTAGTACAGGTGTCTCACACCATTTTCCATTTGCTTTCCAGAAAAAGCTCTGCTGCTGTTATCTATTGACTAAAAATTTCCACCACTCACCAAAAGTCTGTCCTATCAGAGAGTAGCTCCATTCCCAACTTCTGTCAACATTCTTGGCAACCACAACATCCAAGTGGATAGCATATCCAACGTCCTGTTTCCTGACCTCTCAGGAAACTCCACCTCTTGCAGCCACCTCCAGGCCTCTGGCTCAGCACACACGCCTGCAGCCGCTCCTAGTTTCCTCTAGTTCACCCCACCTTGACTACTGCGAAGCTGCTGACCTACCCATCAGTGACTCCAGCTGTCAGTCCCCTAATTGTTCAGTAGTGATAAGCCCTTTCTTGTACCCTTCCCTTGGATAAAGCCTAACCCCAGCGACCCCAACACATACTTGCCCACATCTGAATCCAAGGAGCTGTGGCTGAAGAACAGAATGTACAATCAGACTGGTTGAAAATAATTTCAAATGTGCTCTAAAATAGGGCCACTTTTTTCATAAGGTCATTTTACTACTGTAAAATAATCACTTGACATCTTTGCCTCTCAACCCTCCATCTCCCATACCCCTTTTCTTGAGAGCATATAATTACCAAAGGAAGTTCATCCCCTTCACCCACACCCGTGCCCCAGCTGCCCTTGGCCAATGCTCTTCCGGCCTCTCCACTCTAAGGTACCCTACCCCAGAATGACAGCACTCTACATCCTCCTCCTTCCCTTGTTATACCAGATCACACTATGTAAGTGCATGGGGAAGGGGGACAGAACGACAGGCAGAGACAGACTGGGAATTGAACTCAGGGATGCAGATGGTAGGCAAGCACTCGACCACTGAATTATAAATCCCTCTACTGTGTCATTCATTTCAGAATATGCTCTAGAAATGTCCCATCTTCATTAAATTCCTATGATGACTACCCACAGTTAAATTTCTCCAAAGCTTAAGGGATCTCTAAGTTCTCAGAGTATGGGAACCACTTCTGTTAGCTTCACTTGAGGATTTAAGAAAACTTCTAGGCTGGAAAGATGGCTCAGAGGTTAAGAAGACGGCTGCTCTTCCAGAGGTTCTGAGTTCAATTCCTAGCACTGCATAGTGACTCACAACCTGTAATGAGATCTGGTGCCCTCTCCTGGTGTGCAGGGATACATGTAGATAGAACACTGTATACATAATAAATGAATACATCTTTAAGAAAAAGAAAACTCCTGAACACCACCCTAGAGCTGCAAATCACAAACTGAAGAGAGGCCAATGGTTTCTCAGACCTGTCATGCACTAAAGCAAGGGCTCCTAACTCATACCCCTGCTGTTCTCAGACGATCCATACAGCTTCTAAGCGTGAGAAGCACAGCTCTATGTGTGATGCTTTTCTCATCTCCCATTCCTCAGTTCTGCTGCTCTTGGCCTCTGGAATCAAGCCCAAGCTTCCCTCCCTCTTACAGATATCCATACCAACATTTCTACAGGCTTCCTAAGACCTGATAATGGGGTTCTTCAGGGATGTCACCGACTGCCCTCTGCCTTTTCCTCCTGATGATTTCTCTATAGCTATGCTCAACAGGCACGTGTGTTAAACACTTAATTCCCAGCCAGTGACTCCACTGTTTCCTTCTGTTGTTGTTAGGTAAAGTCTCATATCATTTAGGTTTGTCTTAAAGTCACTGAAAATAACCTTGAATTCCTGACCTTCTGACCCCTCCTCTAGAACACTGGAACCACAGATGTGCCACCATATCTAGAGTCTTAAAAATATAGAAAGTGCAAGGGCCCAATCAGATGGCTCAGGGGTTAAGGGCTAGGCCTGACAACCTGAGTCTGATTCCTGAAACTCAAATAGTAGAAAGAGAAAACCAACTCAAAAATGTCCTCTGACCTCCACCCACCCACACTAAACAAACAAAATATTTTTTGTTTGTTTCTACTTAGGAGATAGAACTTAGCTGCAAGGAGGTCTCCTGGGCTGGCCATCTTATCTTTTCCGTCCCCATGATGCTCTGCTTAAGTTCATGTATGGGTCTAGGCAACTACAGCCTGAACCCTGTGAAAAAGAGAGTTAAGGTAACCTTTGGCTTTTTAAGCTACTCCTGACAGGTCTTTGGTCACAGAGATGAGAAAATTAACTACACAGTCCATGATTTCAGGTTAAATGCCATCTATAAACCTAAGACCTGTCAAAGCTCCATCTCTTCCTGAAACCTCTTCTCTAGGAGATGCGCAGCAGGCAGCACCGGAGAAAGACACAGGGCACTGAGAACTTCTACACTGTTCTTCTGTCACAGTCACACAGGGGAATGAATGTCCATCCAGTTGCTCCAGCCAGACATTGGAATGTAACTCTACATGCTGTCCTCTGCCCTCCATACTTGTTACCCCCTTACCTTCCCCCTCTCTCACACACAATTTTAAAATAAGAAATAGGGCTGGGCTGTGGTGGGCACCCCTTCAATCCCAGCACTTGGGAGGCAGAGGCAGGTGGATCTCTGAGTTTAAGACCAGCCTGGTGTTACAGGACAGCTATGGCTGTTACACAAAGAAACCTTGTCTTAAAACACATATAAATAAATAAACAAACCATGACTATTTTAAACTTAAGAATTTCCTTGGCATAGAGAATAAGATGAAAAATTTCTCCCATTATTTGAAGCTCAGATGAAATGACCTGGACCCACTGTTCACCCAATCAGTGGCCCTTATGTGCTTATTGTAAGGATTCCTGGCACGTGCTAGTCTGATAATTCAACATGGCACCGGGTGAGATAATAATTCCTGGCATGTGGCGGTCATGTGGTAAACCCAACATGGCGCCAGCAGAGCACAAAGCATACTGAGGGCACGCACCTAGGTGTGGCTACGTAAATCTGTGCCTACTGGTTCTCTTAAAATGAGACACCAAGTGACAGTCTGTCTCTTTTCTCATCTGCTTCTCTCCCTTTCATTCGGCAGGTAATTCCTTTGAATAAACTCTAGTGTGGCACTGGTAGTGTGTGTCTGATCTCATGCGCAAAACCAACACTTATCCCATCAGAATCATGACCTTCCCCCACCCAGGCCAACTCTGGGCGTGCTGGCTTTTTTCAGTTCCTTAAACTACTTGGACAGGCTGCTACTATAGTTCCTCTACCCCTACCCCAACCCACCACAACTAAATCTTCCCCTCAGAGATGTACCTACCTGGCCTGAGGTAGACCCTTCAGCCTTTACATTCCCTGTGTTTCCATTAACCCCTAAGAAGACCATCTTCCTTTTCCACAGTGTATGTAAGTCCTTAATGCGCCTTAAGTTCAGTTCTCTAGACTGGTTCAAAGTGGAGAAATGGCCATGGCTCCTACATGATGTGGCTTCTTCAACTTCCACCCTGAGTGTCCTGCTTCACTCATGTGGCCTGTGTAACTGTCCTCTCCTTGAGAAGAACCTGTCGGGAGCAGGGAAGGCCAGCTGGAGTGACTGAATTTTTGGCTCAGAGCAAGGGATATGTGTTCTGTCCACCTGACTCCACCAGCTGACCAGTGGGAGACAAATGATTCACTGGGACCCAGCAGCTCCCAATAATCACAATCATTATTATTACGCTTATTTACCACCCACCAGGTAGTTAATAAGGGCTGGCTGGAGGTAGACTCTCTGACACTTAGTAACCAGATAATCTTGAGGAAGTTAATTAAATTCTATCAACCTCATATATAAAATAATGATGTTTGTATCTAATCTAAGGTATTAGTTTTTACGGCAGGTTTAACAAAACCCTAATTTTGTAAAACTGAAATATCAGACATTAATAATGTCTGCTGCTGCCACTCACCCTGGGCATCTTGGGGGCAAGAAGTGCACCTGTTTCTCTCATCATCATGGTACAAAGAGCTTATCTTAATTTCTGGCACGAAGGACATTCTCCAGAACTGCTTAACAGAAAGCATGCTACAGAGTACTTTATAATGTAGTTATTTTGAGATAAGAAAGAATAACTTCAGCTTCCTCAATTGGCTCTGAACAGTTCCTTCAGGGCTGGACACACACCAGACAAGTATTGGTTAATAACCTGAGCTGCACACTTTTCTAACATTTGTTTTATCTTGAGACAAGATCTTGCTAAATTGTCGACACCGGCTTGAATCTGTGATCTCACACTAGCTACTCACACGATGAAACAAGAGGAACGCCACCACTCATGGTTTATTGTGTTATTTTTTATATATATACACACATATATATACATATATATACATATATATACACACATATATACGTATATATATATGGGTGGTTTATATATATATATATATATATATATATATAGAACGAATTTCAGAAGCAAAAATGATCCTATCATGGGGGCTCTGTATGCAAACAGAAGAAATGTCTAATAAACCCCAGACTTTTAACACTTTTGAACTGTATTCTCAGATTTTTCATCATCATCTTATTTATTTATTTATTTTTTGAGAGTTTCTTTGTGTAGCCCTGGCTGTCCTGGAACTCAGAGATCTGCCTGCCTCTGCACCCAAGTGCTGGGACTAAATGGGTGCCCCACCACACCGACATTCTCAGATTTTTTTTTTTTTTTTTTTAAAGAACAGGCTTCCATCTCTCAAGGAGGTCATCAGTAAAGTTTGAAGTATGAATCACAGTACTGCTCTGTCACTGAGTGGCATTCTCATTTAATGAAACTACTAGTTAGCAGTAATTACATTTCCTTTGAACAATACTTACAAGGTCATAATCACCATAAATCTGGAACCTAGATCCCTACATCATAATCATTTTACCAAATAATTTTCAAATCTGCATTTTGCAATATTCTCACTAATGCAGTACCCAATCACCCCGTTACTGATAGGCATTTGGTCATACTAGCTGTTCCCACACATAGCATCTCAATGAACATCTCACTGCCTCTTCCCTAATCACATGCTATGTTAGAACATATTAATTTTTACCATAGAGGACACACACACCCATTAAAATACACCTTACACCCAAGAGACACGTGGGAATTATTCAGACACTCTTCTCTAACCCTGCTAACCCTCCAGCAGAGTCTGTTGATGTCCCAGGCTCTATGCACTAAAATGTTCTCCCAAGGCTCCTGTTTTTGCTCCCTGTCAAAGCAGTACTTAGAAAAAAGAGACATCACGTGTTCTGCCCTAAGTTACAAATGTCCAAAAGCAGAAATTCTTATAAAAACCTTTAAATCATATGAAACACAAATGAAAACTCAAAGAGAAGAAAATAGGAATCCACTCACATGTCTGGCACTGTCCAGTTCTTTTAACTTGAAAGGGTAGTTTGTTTGGTTGGTTGTTTGGTTTTTCAAAACAGGGTTTCTCTGTGGTATAGCACGGGCTGTCCTGGAACTTACTCTGTAGACCAGATCCTCCTGCCTTTACTTTCCAGTGCTGGGATTGAAGGCACGCACAACCACTGCCAGGCTGGAAAGGGTATCTTGAGACAGGATTTTTCCTGCTCTGTAACTTACCAACTAGGCTCAACTGGGAGGCCAAATAGCCCAAGATCTGCCAGTGTGTGCCTCTCTAGTGCTCAGAATACAAGTGTATGCCACTACCCCAGCTTCCCTCTCCCCCACCTTGAAAAAATGCGGTTTCTAGGGGGACAGAGTGTCCCCTCTGTTGAGAACTACTTTCTAGGGGAAGACTTCAAAGCAGCCCTGTGTTGAGATAGTAAGTAGACTTGCCAACAGCCACAGTGGTGAGCCTCCTTCAAAGAGGATCCTCCCGCCCCAGTCAAATCTAAAAGTCCTTACTTTATCACTGTAGTCCAATCAGGGGTTTCATAAGGACATTTCCACACAGGATATACCGCATTTTGAGCATGTTATACCCCCCACTGTGGTGGGATTCAGATGTCAGCTGATAAGGTCCCAAGACGCTTATCCAGGGTCCCAGGCTCCTGAAGGGGGAGTGGCCAACCCCATTCATAAGGGGCTGTGGGGACCCTGGGAACCCCGTTTCCTGGTTCCTGACTGCTGGAGAGACCGGTTTGGCATCCACCGTCCATCACTCGGATACTCCAGTCTATGATGCGCCAATATAAGCTGTTACCTGTATCGTGAGTGTTGGCTTATATTTTAATTAATATTAATCTTGGACTGGTGCATTTTAAGAGAAATTCCACCTACATCCCACTGTGCTTTTTAAAACAGGGCTATTTTCCACAGTCTCATTACAATGCACTATAAGAGACATTTTTCTATTTTTCTGCCCAAAAAGTCACTTAGATTTGAGTAAGGTTGGAGTATCCTCTTTCAAGGTGGTGCATTCTCATAGCTGGTTTGCTTGCCATCTAGGCCTCTCCACAGGCTGCTTTGAAGGCTTCCCCTAGGGATTTTGAGAAGAGGGCCATTTTATCCCCCAGAGGACATATGAGTCATTCTGAGATGTCACAAGTCTTTGAGCAAAATGTTACCAGCACCTAGCAGGTAGTGTCCAGGGATGCTGCTTGCTAAGCATCCTACAGCAGATCAGCCTGTCTGATGGATATCAACAAATTTTCCTCACTACAGTAAATCCAAACCCTAAATATAGATGTGTACTCACACAAATACACACACACACACTGTGATGCTAGTGTTGTTAATGCGAGAGGACCTAGAATCACCCTAGGGGTGGGCCTCTGGTCATGACTATCAGATTATCTTGATTATATTAGCTAAATGGGAACCCCCAGTTGGGCTCATGGGAGAACAGTAGAAAAAGGGACCCAAACCTAGGTCCTCTTCAAGAGCAGTCTACTTTCTATCCACCGAGATTCCCTCAAATGCCAATTTCATATCTATGTAAGGCTGAGTCACTTAGATAGATGATGTGAATCCATTCCCAGAAAGTCAGTGCTGCATCTTCCAAAAGTATGCTAAAGAAATGTGTAGAAAAGTAACCAGGAGAAGGTGGGGTGCCACAGAGAGTTTTACATTTGAATAGACCTAGAATTCCTAACATTAGATGTTTGGAATTGATTAGTGTTTGGAAACAGGGTTCTTCTCACAATGTAGCCCAGGCTGATGTCAATTTACTAGTCTGTACCACCACACCTAGCACAATAGAGGAGTCCAAAACACCAAGGTTATCTCTTTCATTTGGTTTGGTTATTGAAGACAAGGTCTCTGTGCAACCCTGGCTGTCCTCAAACTCAGACACCCAACTGCTTCTGCCTCCCACCTGCTGGGTCTAAAGGTGTCACCACCACTGCCCAGCCAGCAGACACACACTCTTTAATTTGTTACTTTTCAACCCTTTTGCCTGGCATCAGCATCAATTAACATTGAGATTACTCATTTCAAGAGATCATCCAAGCACAAGGCACTTAAAACACCACACAAGGAATCAGAGACCCAAAGAAGACAAACTGCAGCATTTAATGAGGGGTCACAGAGGCTGGGATGGCGGCTCAGTCAGGAAAGTGATTATAGCAACAAGTATGAAGACCTGAGGTCAATCCCCAGTACCCACATAAAAAAACAACAACAAAACAAAACCACCAGAGGGCTGGAGAGATGGCTCAGTGGTTATGAGCACTGGCTGCTCTTCCAGTGGACCCAGGTTCAATTCCCAGCACCTATGTGACAGCTCACAACTGTCTAACTGCAACACCTGACACCCTCCCACAGACATACATGCAGGCAAAGGCAAAACACCAATGTACACAAAACAAAAACAGGCATAATGCTCTGTGCCAGTAATCAACTCCAGAATTTGGGGGCAGAAACAGGAACGAATCCCTGATCTCCAGATTCAATGAGATACTGTCAACAAATAAAGTGAAGAGTGAGACAGGGCAGTTAACAGGTTAACCTCTGACCTTCATACACATACACAAACATACATGTACATACACATATATAAGAACATTTATACACACATACTACAATCAGGGAATCAAAGAAATACATTAATACAAGATACCAACATCAATATTTCACTGAAATCTACCACAACAATGTTTCGGGAGCAGGACTTTATTCTGTTTCCCCTTTTAGAGCAGGAAGAACTAAACTCTTCATCAGCAATTGGTAGACTAGAAAGAAAACATAAATAGAAACTATGTATTCCTAGGTCTAAGTTCAAGGAGGTTCAAGCTAGCAAAAGCCCTAAATGAAAGGTCTGGGGTGGGGGGAGTTAAAGAGGGAGAGTCAGCTATTGAGGATACTAAGAATAAAGAAATTATTATATTTATATATAATTATTATATAATTAAATCAGATCTACTACAGGAATGAAGAAACACAAGATGGACTCAGTACTTGCATAAGCCAGACACCCCAAGCTGAGTATTACAGAAGAGTAAAGACATAATTATGAGCACATGACAAGGCTCCAAATGGACGCAGAGCAAAGGACCCAGGATCTGGACCCATTGCTCTCACACCCTCTTCACACATGAAAAGAGGTTTTGTTTTGTTTTCTGACCTCTTGTGGGCACGTGCTGTCGTCATCCTTTCCAGATCTGAATCACCAGATGGAAAAGCTTCTCTGACACAGATTTCCGATACATATTCTGACATCAAGCTGCCCTAGATGTGACAAGCTACTAGAATGTCACTGAACTTGACAGAAAGAAGACTCTTTAGAAATATAAAGGTAGCTCTGAGATAACAACAGACAATGAACAGATGCAAAAAAGAAAAGCTCCAGAAACTTCCGGCAACCTGGGTCCCTTCCTACTTTGGTGTGTGTGTGTGTGGGGGGGGGGGGGTCAGAGGTTGACCTTAGTGTGTGTCTTCCACCTTGTTTTGAGATAGGCTTTCTTACTGAACTCACCAACTTGGCTAGGCTAGCTGGCCAATCTCTGGCACCCCAGTGCTGAGATCACAAGTGTGTGCTGTGCCAGCTTTTCTGTGGTGCCCGGAATCAGACTCAGTCCTCATGCAGATGCTTCCATCCCCAAGTTCCCTTGCTTTCTTGGTCTTTATAAACAATGCCCAGCACTAACAGTGCTAAATTAATTAATGAATTTATGACAACAAAGGGGCAGCTGTTGTTGTTTTAGGTATGGTTGTGTGCTGTATGCTGACTGTAAACTGCAAGCTGGGAGACACAACCAGTATATATTTTGGAGTAAACCTGAAGGAGGGCACACATACAACTTCCTGCATGTCACAAGCACAGTGGCAGGACCGAAGAGGAAACAAGGGAATCTGTAACCATGTCTTTCAATGCAACAGGAGCAAACATGTTCAGGGTCTACAGTTAGTCAGACAGCAGGTCTAGACAGAATAAACATTTGCTCTAATACCTTTCTGTTATGTTGCCATGGGAATCTGTGTTTGCAGGAACTTACTTTTCTTCAACCAGATGGTAGAGCAGTAAAGGGGGACAGCTTCAGCTTGGAAGAAGGAAGAAAGTTCACATGAAGGCAGCCAAGACAGGGCAGAGCAGAGCTGTTACAAGGTATCTGCAGATGCCTATCTGTCCCATTTACTCAAGTTAACAGTCCTTGGAGCCTCACAGCCAAAAACACCAGTGCCAGATAACATGATGAAGGAAAGGCAGAGGAGAGGAATGGAAAACAGACACATGGCCAAAGAACAAAAATAAATGGGATCTTAAATACTTGGATACTCTAAGGAAGATAAAAGCAACTTAAATATTTTCATCCAGTAGTTAAAGAAAAGAAAGGCCTCAAAACCAAGGACATTATGAAAAGCTCAACTTCCAGCAGCTCACCTCCGTTTCTCAGCTGAAATCATCAGCTAATCTCTTTGCTCCCTTCCTCTTGGCAACAAAACCTGAAAAAGTTAAAGCAAGCCTATGGCATTAGAGAGCTGGAATGGACTACCCTGAATTTCCAGAGCTCAACAAAAATTCTGACTCTGGCACTCTGGGACTGGTGGTATGAGAGCTTGAGGCATAGGTCAGAGCTCTGCAATGATTCATCTCTCTTGTGCTATCCTAAACCACAAATAGTACCTCTGTCAGTTAAGGAACAGCAATGAAAATCTAGGGAGCGAAATCCCAGCTCTCCTCTGTCTATAACCCACCTCAACTTCCTCTCTCAGAATAAAAGCTGGTCCTTACAAAGGCAAACAAGGACCTTACAGGATCCCTACCTGCGGCACCCCTTCCTTCTGACTGTTCCCCAGATTCATTCAGCTCTAGCTATGATGATCACAAAGCACAGGGTCTTGTTTTGTTTATCTTCTAATCCATAAAGTTCTCCATGTGCAACCCCTTAGCTTAATTTTTCCTTAGCTACCACTTCCACCACTGTCTTCTTGCTTTAAAGCGTAACACAGGATGGCCAACAGTAGACGCTAGCCTGAGGATGGCCAACAGTAGATGCTAGCCTGAGGATGGCCAACAGTAGACACTAGCCTGAGGATAGCCAACAGTAGACGCTGGCCTGAGGATGGCCAACAGTAGACGCTGGCCTGAGGATGGCCAACAGTAGACGCTAGCCTGAGGATGGCCAACAGTAGACGCTGGCCTGAGGATGGCCAACAGTAGACGCTGGCCTGAGGATGGCCAACAGTAGACGCTGGCCTGAGGATGGCCAACAGTAGACGCTGGCCTGAGGATGGCCAACAGTAGACGCTGGCCTGAGGATGGCCAACAGTAGACGCTGGCCTGAGGATGGCCAACAGTAGACGCTGGCCTGAGGATGGCCAACAGTAGACGCTGGCCTGAGGATGGCCAACAGTAGACACTAGCCTGAGGATGGCCAACAGTAGATGTTTGCCTGAGGATGGCCAACAGTAGATGCTTGCCTGAGGATGGCCAACAGGAGACGCTAGCCTGCCATGTGCAAGGACTTAGATTCCTTTGCACTGGGAGGAAGAAAAAAAAAGCTGAGCCACTCTGAGCCTTCTTTTCCATGGCTTTTCCCCATTATCACTACAGCATAGTCCAGAAAAGCAAGCCTGCTTTGTTAACATCTCATATCCTATACCTGAAGAACAAGCCCCACAGTGAAGTAACCACACTACCCATAGAGCCAAGTCCCTGGAGACAGATGAGCCCTCAACCCTGGACCTTTTCGTGTGTCACCATTTCTCCAAGATCAAAACTTAGAGATCATCACAGACTCACCAATACTATTTATATCACCAATAGCCTGGGATGGGAGCATGCTCAAAACCTTCGAACAACCTGTAAAGTGTATTTTACAGACCTCACCAATACTATTTACATCACCAATAGCCTGGGATGGGAGCATGCTCAAAAACTTTGAACAACTTGTAAAGTGTATTTCACAGACCACTATGTTTTCTTCCCTGCAACAAATTCTTAAAGGCTTATACACTGGAAAACTGGTTAATCCTCACTACAAATGTGCTTATTAGTTTATAAAGCACTTTACAAAGATCAATCTTCTAAAACTGAAACTTAAAAAAGAAATTCAAGTTTAAAGAAAGTTCTGGTCTTCTCTCCTCAAAAAACATGTACGCAATTTGTACATTGATGACAAGCCTGAGCAGAAATCCCTGGGTCAGGAACATTACACTGAGGTGCACAGATATCACAGCAACTGGACCCCTTTGGCTAGAACTGTGTATCAGATTTCAAAAGCATAAAAAATCTGGTGTAGTTTCGAAAGCCCAGCAAGGCTTAGTTATTTAACTTTTATATACTATACTTAGGTAACACCAACATGGCTGGTCTTGACTTTCCATGAACATACACAAACAAACTCCAAATGAACGGTATTCATACACCCAGAAGTCACCTATCTTGGTTATTTAGGAAAAAAAATTTGAGCATTAGCTTCATGTTCAACTTATCAGGGGAGACATAACTTTAATGGGTTGCCATTTACCCTTCAGATTAGCTGCACAGTGACACTGTGGAGACCTCTGTCCTGTAATCATAACTCTATTGCAGAAGACTGTCCAAGAGGTGCTGTTATCTTACAACTTGAGCAGCCACACTGATGGGAAGAAAGACTACTCAAGTGCTGGAACCTCAGACCCAAAACCAAAGCTGCACTGGCAAGTGCATCTCCTCAAATAAGCTCATTCACAAAACTAGGAGGCTGGAGAGCAGCTCAACGGATGACGTGCTTAGCATGCACAAGGCCCTGAGTTCACTCACTAACAATACAAAAGGAGAAGAGAGAAGTAAAATCAGCCTCCATGGGGCTAGAAAAGGGGTAACTGATAGTGCTTTAAATCAAAAACTGATAAACTATACAATCTTGTTAAAATGCCAGTTAATACTAAAGTGACGGAATCCAAAAAAATTCTTCTACATCTGAGCTCTAAGTCCTAGGGGTTCAGCACAATTCACAACATTGCCCACAGAAGGCAAAGGCAACACAGATCATCTCCGAGGCTGAATTAAAGAAAAGTCAAAAGCAAAATAAAAATCTAAAGTGGCAGATCTGAGAGGCCTGGGGTCCAGTAATGAGCTGTGGGGAACCAAATTCAATAACCAGAGCTATATAGCTAGGTTGGCTGAACACTTAATCAGTCTTTCTCCACTATTCATACAAACCCTTGCCAGTAACTGGGAGGGGGGGGGGCGCGGCTGGAGAAATGGACCAGTAACTATGAGCACTGGCTGGCTACCAGAGGACCTGTGTTTTGACCCCACGACCAACAAGAAGGCTCATGACCGTCTGTAACTCAGTTTGCCCCCCCCCTTCTGGACTCCAAAGGAACCGAGACAAAACACCCATACACATACAAACAAATCAATCTAAACACACAGATACACCCACCCTCTTGCCGGTAACCATAGTCTGTGGGTGGTTTTATCTACGCTGTTCCTGAAACGGTTTCCTTTTCATTCGTTATTAACTGTATGTAAATGTTTCTTTTTGAGACTGGTAACATTCAGCTAACTATTTCACTTTTAGTTACAGAAACAGTAAGTGGAAGACAGGTCAGCTACAAGCATCCTGGTGACTCACTCCTGTGGTGCCAGCACCAGAGAACCTCAGGTAAAAGGATCAAGAGTTCATGGCCAGCACTGTCATGAAGAATGGCAGGAGGAAAGGAAGAAGAGAGATGAGCTATTACAACTCAGAAAGTAAAAGGCACAGATTTCTCACTGGTCAAGAGTCAAAAAAGTATCTTTTCACACCTAACCATGGAGTTTTGTTTTTACCCTGGTTCATTAGAATAAAATTAATGATGAATAGCTATTAATACTTCTTTTGAAAAACTTTATTGATTTATATATTTATATAATTATTATGTATTTACTGGACCAATTTTGTCCTATGTAGCGTATTAAACTGTTCATTTCTTAGAAGAACTTACCATCTTTAAATACAAATTTTGTTACATGTTTACATGCCAATCATTAACTGTGCACCACCATGCCTACAACACAGTAAACAACCATAAGACCTGGCCTTTGAACTCATTCCTCTGCAAGTCCAAGGACAAAATGATTGTCTTCTGCACTCCATCTCAAGAACCCAGCCACTACCTGGGTTCAAATGGCTGATGAACAAATGGCTATTGACGATCTAGAAGTAATTCTCAATTCTCACCCCCAATGTATGGCGCCCAAGTGTGCCCAGCAAGGGGCTGGAAAGACAAGACCCCTTCCTCTGAGGAAAGGCAGTGAAGTTCCTGTTTGTATTTCCTTAAATTTACCACAGAGATTTTTCCCCCATGTCCCAAACCACCAAATCAATGCTTTGCAACAATGCGGTCTTAAACAATTTTGCTTCATTTCCCTCTACAGACAATGAACAAAGTTCCTTAAAACTTGAAGGCTTAGCTTAGTTCCCTTTGCTGTTTTAAAGAAAGCTATCTGTATGACCGCATCAACATGTTTCTAGTCTGTCTCTCACTGATCTTTGATCCACAGCTGGTTACCACAAAGGTTGCTATTTGTTTTGTTTTGTGTTGCTGTTCTCTACATAGTGTAAATTAAAATAAAAATAGGCTTGAACTTAAAAAAAAAAAAAAAAAAAAAGCTATACATGCAAGTGTACCATGTTCCAGATGGAGATTTCTTTTAGGAAGAGATCTCAGGTCCAGCTCAATAAGCCATACAAAAATACCTCACCGTCATGACGGCCTTCTCTCTTCTCAAGGTTTCAGTCTAAATCCCCCTCAATTACTTGCACTCACATGGACTTCATTTTTTCCCAAACTGCCTCAAGGATGAGAATGGAGAAAAGGAACACAAGCCTGAAAGTGAGTCAAAAAATTTTAAGAAGCCAGCCACAGTGGCACACACCTTTAATCCCAGCACTGGTGAGGCTGAGGCAGGCGGATGGATCTCTGTGAGTCCCAGGCCAGTCTAGTTGAGTCTAGTCTAGTCTTAGGATGTCTCAAAAGAAGGGAGAAAGAAAGAGAAGGAAGAAAGACATTTTTCAGTTGCACCTAAAAAGCTGCTAACTGAAAACACAAGTTTGGGGCTGGAGAAATGGCTCAGTGGTCAGTGCTCCTGTAGAGAAACAGGGTTCAAATCTCAGCACCGGAATGGCAGCTCACAACTATCTGTAACTCTAGTTCCAGGGGATCCGTGGCACCAGGCATTCATGTGGTGTGCTTATATATGCATACAAGCAAAATACCCATAAACATAAATCAAAATAAATATTCAAAAAAAGAAAGAAAACACAAGTTCAAAAAACTTGAGAGGTATTTGCTCATTCATCATGCACAGTTTCAGCTAATCATTTCCTCCACTGACAGGTTATAGGCTACACCTCATATCTCTGGTAGAAACTCTCTGCCTCTCTGAAGACAGGCAAGGAACTGAATATGGTTGTAACTGAAGGAAAAGAAAAAAGATCTGGGGAACAGAACCGGGAGGCCTTTTGCTGCATGTACCTTTTTTGAATTTTATACATAATGAATTGCTTTGTGTTGTTTGTGTGTTGCTAGGGATGGAATGCAGGGCCTCCCATATGCAAGGGTTACATCACTGGTCCAGCATCACCTACTTTTAAGAAGCTGTTTGGTGAGGTTGTGCTCAATTTTAATTCATAGAAAAGAACAGCATTAGAGGAGATGGCATTGGGTTTTTAATGGCACTTCACAATTGAACTTTATTGCAAACCTGGCCCTTCTGCCAGGGCAGCAGTGCCCATAGGAAACCTTGCAGATTCACCCATCCAGATGCCTTACACTGGAGCTATTCTGTTGTGTCACTCTTTGGGCATTCAAATGGAAACAAAAGCCTGATACATTAACAATTAGGAATGAAAAATGGAGGTATGTTAATGAGCTACTAAATATTAGAGAAATGATGAGTATAACAAACCAATCACAAATACAGTAAGAGGCGTGTATCACTGCCATTTCCTTTAAAAGTGTAAACTGTCATACTGTAAATATGGGAGAAAGATGTCAAGGTTGGTACCATCTGCAACATAACTTAAGCAGCCGGCACCAGCAAATGTAATATGATCTGTTGCTGGACAAGATTGCATAATCTCAATTACCCAGAAGATTCTACCAAACAGGAAATTCATGGTGTGACTTTAAGTAACACAGGACTCATACTTAAAGATTAACACATCCAGAAGCCTGGAATTTGTCCCAAAACAAAACAAGCCATTTCACAGAGTCTTTTGAAAACACGAATGCATATCAATTACTAAAACGCAGAAAGAGCTAATCTGTAGAACCTGATGTTCACTTTCAGACTGAGCGCTCTAAGCTGATACAAAATTTAAAAGGCACTGTATGAATCCTTGAAAGTTCCTAAAACATTTACGGAGTGGAAATTTTATGGTATGGATTTAATTTGAAATCCAGTCCCGGGGCCTTGCCTTTACTCTCACGGCCGGCTGGCAAGGTCTCTGAAGAAGTCCAGACCAGTAGCGTGAGGTCAGGCTAACTAGGGAGATACATAGTCTCAAATGAACAACAAGAAATTAAAAATAAAAATAAAAATAAAAAACCACGGTGTGAATGAAAGCTGAAAACACTTTCTTTGCCATAGATGTTCCAGGTTCTCACGAAAACCACCATGTACCTCCTTAAAAGCTGACAAAACTCTCCTGCAAATATCCGAAGGGACTTAAGGAAAAGCATCCCACAGAATTATTTCAACTAAAAACGATTTACACCTTCCTCACTAGTCCTATCTTTTTAATCTTGAGAAAGCCCAACTGATCAGAATGCCTCTGGCTCCGCATGGAAAAACTGTTTTGTCAAACAATACTGAAATGAGCAGTGATATGTGACTAAGCGGTGAGCTGCAGCGTCCTTGTAGGCGCTGCCACCCTCCCTCCTCGAAAAGGAAATAGCTTTCAACCGAATCGGAAACACACCACGCAAGCTGGCACCGCGCTCCCCGAGATAAAGTCCATATTTTAGGCTCTCATCGGGGTGCTGCTAATTCATGTGCGAATTCCAAAAGAACGTTTCCTACACCAGGATTTTTCGATGGAGGCTTGCAAAAAATAAAAAGAAAAGAAAAAAAAAATTCCGGGAAAAGAGCGCTTTTTCTTGTAAGTTTTGTTCAGGTGACTGCAGTCCCCGGGTCAAGGAACCTCCGCCTGACTCCTCTGCTCTCCAGGGCAGGGTTCCTGCGTCCTAAGTTGGCCGCACCCGGGGACAGGGTCCTTCGGCTGCAAGGCTGCAGAGAGAGACCCCGGGAGGAACAATCTCCTAAGCAGAGAAGGGGCAGGGTGGAGCACCATCGCCCGGCACCCACAGCTGACCCGCTCCTGCACATGTTTCACCACCTACCTGCGAGTGCAGGATGAGGGGTGCAGGACACGCACTGCTCCAGCTGCACCCTGCACCCCCACAAACGCCCGGAGGAGAATTCCTGCCGCTGGGCGCATCGCTGAGCTGTGGGGACAGGCTTGGCCCTCAGGCATGCAGGGCCACCCTGCTTGCTCCACCGCGTCCCCCCACCCGAGGCCCAGCGACACTCACCACACCGATCCATAGGCACCCGAGCCCACCGGAGACAGGTTCTGGTATCGCTCGGGCACCTCCCAGCTGGTCTTGTTCAGCTCCTGCCGGTAGAACGTGGGCCTCTCCTGAGACATTTTCCAGTGGCGACCGCGGGGCGAGGAGGTGGCCGAGCGGGGGCCCCTGCTTGCAGCCGCACGCTCTCCTCTGCGCCGGCCGCCCGCGGCTGGCCGGACCCTGGAACCCACTGTCCACTCCGGTTATGGAGGCTGCGAGCCCCGGTGCGCGGCCCCTGTCAACCGCGGCGGCTCCTACGAGCCTCGGCAAGGTACGGGAGCCGGCTATGCGGCTCGAGGCTGCTCCTGTGGAGGTTCCCCCTGCAGCCGCTCCCCGGGCAGACGCTGCACGACAACCGCTCGCGCTACAGCGCCCGCTCGGGCTCCTGTGGCCGCGATCTTCAGGCAAAGACCGGGAGCCTCTGGCAGAACTCTCGCGAGATCCTCTCCCGGAGGCAACGCTCAGCCAACCGAGATCTTACCCAATATGGAACCTGCCCGTGGGAGGGGGGATTCGCGAGAGGAGCGCGCAGAAGGGGAAGCTCTCGCGAGAAGAGAGAGACCCAGCTGGGGCGCCGAGGCAGGAATTCTCGGGACTCTCTGGTACAGTTCTCCAGGGCGCGAATCAGGAGCCCGCAGTACATGCCGCGCGCGCCTCTTTGTGGTCGACTTGGCGAATACCTGGCGCCATGGCAGAAAGCAACTGTGACAGCGTCGGGCAAAAAGCCAAAAGATCTTTGAACTCCGAGCCACCTGCTCTTTGGAACCTGCAATTTCCAAGAAACACTTGCAAGAACAGGCCCTGTCCAGAAAGCTGTTGCATTCCTATCTGCTCAAGGACATATGGCTTACTCGTGGGGATGCTGACGAAATCTGCCCCTTAAGGCAAATAAATATTAATGGTGCCTCAAAGCCGAGGCTTTCCTTCCAGACGCTCCTAGTGGCTCTTAAATATAACCGACCTGAGGAAATCACCCATCCTGGAAGTTTCAGAAGAAAATTCCAGGGGCCCACGGGAAGTCTAATGGACAAGGTCAGAAATAGACATCAAGAATGTGAGCACTGTCAAGCTAGGGACATACCTAGCATTTGCAAGGTCCTGAGTTCAATTCCCGTACTGGAAGGGAAAGGGAAATATGTACACACACACACACAAAACCCTACCTACATTATATATAATGTGTGTATATAACATATATAAATGTACATATAAAATGTATAATATATAATGTGTATATAATATATTAAAATGCACATATACTGTTTATATATAAAAATGCAGGTAGGTCATTCCATTTCAGGAAGGTCTCTTCTACATATATATGAATATAACATAATATATGTATATATACAATGTTTATGTGTACTATGTATGTTTATATATAAAACCATTAATATTTATGTGTTTATATATGAAATTTAAAACATTATACAGCTATCCCAGTTGTATAGAGGACAGCCAGGTACCCTTCTTCTCTCCCCAGATGTCATCCACGCCTTCCTCCGCGGTCACCCGCCCAGGCGGAACGCCGGCGGGTTCTGCAGCAACGGTTCGGGAACTGCCAGCCTCCGCGTCCACAGCGCTGGAGCCGAGTCTGTGCCCCCAGCGTCTGCGCTCCCGCCCCACCGGGAACCGGGTGAGCCTCGGGAGCTGTTGGAGCCCCAGGGCGGGGCTGCTTGGGTCACTACAGAGCCAGGAGGGTCCCAGGCATTCTTTGAATGATTTGTGCAACGAGTGGATGGATGAATGAATGAATGATGATGGTTCCTGGAACATCTGTCTCATATAGAAAGACAGCGTGAAACAGCTCTTACAAAGAGAAACAGTTGGTTTTGCAGGCTGGATCCTTTCAAAATGCTCTCCTCTGTATTGCCAGAAGCTAAGAGAACGGTTCCATGGGCCTTGCCACACTTCCACCCCATCTATGTCCTCATTAGTTCTCATCCCAGGGTCCTTATCCTTTCAAATGCCACTGCCTTTATTCATTTTGTTCTCTCTGGTTGAACCCTGCCCTCCACCCCCTCTCACCTCTGTCTATTCCAGTCAAATCCCTGTTTATGGATTATCCATTGGGTCCTCACATGAAGCCTTCTCCAACACACTTGCGTGGTAAAACACACTTTGCGGCACTAAAGGAAGCTGTCCCGTGTTTCAGTGACCTGTGGTCAGAAGTCTGTCACCTTCAGTTATCTCCTGCTACTAGACAACGCTATTTGCTAACACCTTCTCTATATCCCCGTACATTCTCCATCAAAACAGAGAGAGTCCCAGGCAATGAGTAGTTTGTTTGGGAATTACACATGCTTCTTTTTGAAAATTGGAAGTGAATTTTGCCTAATGATAATAGGAAACTTATGAAATCAAATGAAAGATTCGTGCACCTTAATTTTCAGGGTTTCATGTCTGTTGGGTCAAAATTTTATATATCAGTTTACATTTAAATGCAAGAGGCACTTAAATATTCTGAACAGAGCTTCGTTGAATCAGTCGGTGTGTGGGTAGATGATGGATGGGTTAGGGCAGTGGAAGTTGTGAGGTGCTCGGTTAAAGTGCTTATATTTTAACAGTGTTCTGCATTTAGCAGTGAGAGCCTGATTAAAGATAATTAACAACTGGGACTATGGCTCAGGGTAGAGCAGCCTAAGTGCAGGCCCTCAGGTGCATTTCCAGCATAGGAAGACAAAAAGGAATTGAGATGTGAATGGTGGCATATACCTGTAATCCCAGCATTTGATAGATGAGGCAGGAGGATTAGGATTTCAAGGCCAGATAGACTGCATGAGAACCTATCTCAAAAATTAAAAATTAAAAGAGCCAAGAGCAGAAAGATAATTAGCTTAGATTTTAGCACTCTTCAATACTACTTTATATCAGAATCACACTGCTGCAGCTGCCCTCTCCCTCTCAAAAACAAGGTCTCACTATGGCTGGCCTGGGATTCACAGAGATCCACCTGCCTCTGTCGCTCCAATGCTGGGATTAAAGGTGCCACCACTAAACTCGGCTCACCCTTTTGTGCTGCCCCAGAACTTCTGATTCAGGAGGTCTTTCTTGGTGTGGCCTACATGTCAATATAAAGTTCTGCACTTTCCCAGCATGGTGGAAAGTCTCCTGCTGGAATGGGAGATGCTTCTGTTTTTATTTATTTATTTTTATTTTATGTACATTGATGTTTTGCCATGGGTGTCTAGTCCCCCGGAGTTACAGGCAGTTGTGAACTACTGTGTAGTTGCTGAGAATTGAACCCAGGACCTCTGGAAGAGCAGTCAGTGTTCTTAACCACTGAACCATCTCTCCAGTCCCTGTTTCTGGTATTTTTATGAAAGCAAAAAGAGAGGGAGGGGCAGGGGGAGATTGTTCCATCAGTAAAATACTTGCTGAGAAAGCATGAGGACCTGAGTTCAGACACCCAAGAGCTGGGTGGGGAAGAAACAGGGAGTTTACAACCACTCTGTCTGGTTGAATCGGTGATGAACTCCTGTTCAGTGAGAGACCCTGCCTCAAAAATAAGATGCCAGGCAGGCTCAGTGGTTAAGAGACTCTTGCAGGGGCCTTGGGTTCAATTCCTAGAATTCATATGTTGGCTCACAACTATCTGTAATTCCAGTTCTAGGGAATCTGACACTGTCCTGGCCTCTGAGAACACCAGACACACACAATGCACATAGATACATGTAAAAGTAAAAATAGAATAAATAAATCCTTACCAAAAAAAAAAAAATAGAGAACATAGACCCCGGCCTCCACTACATCACACACACATACTCCACAGACAAACACACCACACACATATACCACACACACGCACACACACACAGAGTTGGAGTTGGAGCCGTTTCTGAGACTGCTAAAGAAACTGCTAATAAGGAAGTCAGTGTTTCCCCTTGATGTTTCAGGCAGACATATTATCAGACATTACAGGCAGTCTTCTACCTTGTCTCTCTGCAGTGGTTCTATGGTTTTGTTTGTCTGGCTGGTCAGTTAATTTCATTCTTTCCAACTTTGTCTAAGTGACTTGCTAAGCTCTCCTTAGACCGGTAGGATGTCCGCTGAGGGTCTCTGACTGATGCTTTTGCCCTGACCTCTCTGTCTCCAGCACTGTGCTGACAGAAAGCTTTGTATCTGCACCATCCAGGTAGGAAGCCATTAGCTGTTTGTGAGTAGTGTGTGAACCATGTGTAAGCTATGTGTGAGCTGTGTGAGAGCCACTGTTGAGCATGTGGAATGTAGCTAATGGACTGGGAATTGCATTTAAAATTTTTCCTTTATAAAAGTTATGTTTAAGTAGTAAATTTAGTAGCCAACGGCTCAGCGTGCTGGACCATACAGCTCAAGACAGCATCCCAGACTCAATCTGTCTTCTCAAATATATCCCCTATGCTCAGATTCTAAATAACTAAAGCATCCAGGAAAAGTCCACATTCAAGATCCTCTGGAAATTATTTTTATTTGGTGTGTGGTTTTGTTGTTCATTTTGATCTAGGGTCTCATATAGCTCAGACTGACCTCAAGCCAACTTGCTATGTAACAGAGGTTGGTTTTGAACCCCTGATCCTCCTGCTGCTGTGTCCCAAGTGCTGAGACTATGGGTATGTGCCACCACACCCAGCTCCCTCTAGGAACAGTTAAGATTGTTTATTTTGCGTGTGTAGGTCAGGGAACAGCTGTGGGAGTGGGTCCTCGGGCTCAAACTCAGGTTGTCAGGCTTGGTGGCAGGCACCTTTACCTGCAGAGTCATTTCCCTGGCCTCCGCCAGGAACACTTTAACCCTCTCCCTCCCCCAGTTTAGAGCTGACATCACTCAGGCCTTTTGAATTGTTTTCCTTATATTATCTCTAATTGTGTCCAATCTTGTCCCTGAAACAGCTCTTTCTCTTCCCCACTTGAACTGGGTCTCAACTCTCCTACTCAGGGTGTTCTTTCCCGTCCCCAGGCTGGGATGCCAATCTTGCTCTAGGTTATGTGTTTTTTTTTTGTTTTTATTAAATTTTATGTACATTGGTGTGACGGTGTCAGATGCCCTGGAAGGGGTTACAGACAGCTGTGAACTGCCATGTGAGGCTGGGAATTGAATCCCGGTCCTGGATTCAACTGGAAGAGCAGCCAGTGCTCCTAACCCCTAAGCCATCTCCATCTCTCCAGCCCCTGGCTATGTGGTTTTAAGACAAGATATCTGTTTTATGGGACAGGGCCTGAACTGTGGCTGTGGTTGAGGCTGAATCATTGTGGTGTACTGAGAAACTTCCTACACCTGTCAGAGAAGGCAAGTCTGACAGTTGGGAGGAAAATACCAGCATCTTCTCAGTGCAGAGCTACCATACTGAGACACCTTAGAGAGCAAATATAATGACACACACACACACACACACACACACACACACACACACGCATACTCGCACACTCACAATAATCCACACACTCACACACATACACACACATTCACATATTCACACCACACACTCACACACACACGTATACACACACATATACTCACACACAGACACACACACATGCACTCACACACACATATACACACATATACTCACACACAGACACACACACATGCACTCACATACACATACACACACAGACATTCATACACGCACTCACATCTATACACACACTTATACACACACACTCACACACACATACATGCACACTCACAAACATAGACACACACATACACACACTCACACACACATGCACTCACATATACACACACACACTCACACACATATATACATTCACACACAGACATACACACACACTCACATCTATACACACACTTCCACACACACATACATGCACACTCACAAACCTATACATACATATACACACATACACACACACATATACTCACACACAGACACACACATGCACTCACATGCACACATACACACACACAGACATTCACACATACACTCACATCTATACACACACTTATACACACACTCGCACACACATACATGCATGCTCACAAACATATACACACTCACACACATACACACACTCACACATACACTCACACACACACTCATACACTCACACATACACACACACTCACACACATACAGACATTCACATACAGACATACACACACACTCACATCTATACACACACACACACACATACACACACACACACACATACATACACAGAGTAAGTAAGTAAGCAGTAAACAATGAAGTTGCCTGAATTTCTGAGCTGTGTTCTTGGTATGTGGCCCAGGCTGATCTCTGCCTGTTCTCCTGCTTCTGTGTCTACAATGCTGGGATGATAGGCCACCACCACACCTGACATCTTGTTTATTTTTAACATAACAATAACATGTCTTATAAACTGTTGATAGAATGATTTTGAGTTTAAAATTGTACAGCATGGAGGAAGGGCCTTGCTGTGCAAATGTAACATCATTGTATGTGAATTTTGTTCCCTTCAAAGTATGCTGAAAGGCAGGCACAGTTACACACGCCTAGGGAGCTCACTGGAGACTCCTCATTCAAAAGCCAACGGAGCAACATAGAAAGCTTCTATAACAAGAAGGAAAGCAAAACATACAGAGAAACACAGGGATAGTAGACCATGTATGTGTGCAATCCCATCATTTGGGACGTGGAAGCCCGAGGAACATGAGTTCAAGGTTATCCTTGGCTACATTATGAGCTTGAGGCTGGTCTGAACTACAAGAGATCTTCTCTCCAAAAAAAGCAGGTATGCTGGAGAGAGGGGTCAGTCAATAAAAGTCTATACTACTGCTGAAGACCTGAGCTTGGTTTCCGTTAACCATGTTGGAAAGCTCGCAAGCAGCAGCTCCTGCTCTCTTTCGGGACTTGGAGAGCACGTGTACTCACATGTGAACATACCCACACAAATACTAAAAGTATCTTTTTAAAAACTCAAGAAAAATGCTAATGATTTAAATTTCTAAAAATTTGCTTATGTTTTGAGACAGGGTCTCTTTACGTAGTCCTGGCTGGCCTGGAACTCATAGAGATCCTTCTGGTTTTGCATACCAGGTGCTGGGATTAATAAGCATATGTGACCATACCCAGGCCTAAATGTTTTTTATTACATTTATGTATTTGGTGGTGGGGGTTGCATGTGTTACCACAGATTGTATGTGAAGTCAGAGGAGGGAGGGAGTCAGTTCCTCTCCTATCCTGGTGGTCCGAGGATTGAACACAGGTCATCATGCTGGCCAGCAAACACCTTTCAGCACTGAGCCATCTCAGCAGCCCCAATACCTGTTTCTATCTAATGTCTTTCCAGCTCATCCAGGAAGAATGCAGCCAGAGAGGAGCATCCAGAGTTTGGGCAGCAGATACAGGCAAATCCCCTTCGCTTACGATGTCAAGCGAAACGTGTACAATGAGGAGAATTTCCAGCAGGAGCACAGGAGAAAGGCTCCCTCTTCCGGGAAACTGGATATCAATATCACCACCTTCAAGCACCATGTCCAGTGCCGGTAGGCGCCCGCCCTCAGGCTCTCAGTGGCCACCAAGCAGGCGGGAGCGAACGCTGACCTGGCCTCTTGGCGGCCCGTTTCTATTTCTCTGTCTTCCTCCTCTGGATTCCTGTTGTCAGGACCGTGCTGTTTATTGTTCTGGATTCCTGTTGTCAGGACCGTGCTGCTGTTCATTGTGTGACGGTTGCTGACTGTGTGTGCGTGTCTGTGGGTGTCTCTGCGTATGAGTCTCTTAGCAAATTGATAAAGTGAAAGGTCATCTTCTCAGAATTAATTTCTATCATTAATGTTCGTTTGCTTGCTTTCTTCTTCAAGACAGGGTCTCATGTAGCCCAGTGTGGCCTAAGAAGTAATCCAGCCTGAAATTAGGATCTAATCCCCTGCCTCCACCACCCCAGTGTCAGGTCTAGAGGTGTGCACCACCACTCCCAGACCTTTTGCTTTCCATCCCCCGTACTGGGGATTGAAGCCACAGTCTGACGTGTTAGGCAAGCCTTCTGTCATGAGCTGTGTTCTCACACTGCTATTCCGTTGTGCATTTTAGTTATAGTAAATGTATATAATATCAAGCTGGTAGTTTTGACACCTTTATGGATTTTCGAAACAGGGTTTCTTTGTTTATCCCTGACTGTCCTGGAACTCCCTCTGTAGACCAGGCCGGCCTTGTACTCACAGAGATTCCCCAGCCTTGCCTCCTCAAACTCAAAAATCTGTGAGCCTCCCAATGACTGGGGTTAAAGGTGTGCACCGCTACTGCCCGGGTTTTGTTTTGACCATTTTTAAGTGTGGGATTTCGTGGCATGATTGTTATTATGCAACTAGAACCACCGTTGATTTGCAAAACATTTTCATCACCTCAAACAGAAACTCTGTACTCATTAAGCAATGATTTCCAACCTCTCGCTCCACCCCTACCTGTGTCCCTGTGACACAAGCAGAACCACACGGCATTAGTCTTTCTGTGTCTGGCTTCTTCATTTAGTATCGTACTTGCATAGTTCATCCACATTATAACAGGGGCCATCAATAATAATAATCCATAGTGTTTCCTATATACTTTGTCTATCCACCCATTTATTAATGGACACTCGGGTTGTTTCCATCTTTTGGCCTCTGAGAATAATGTTGCTGTGAATATTGGCACAGATCTATTTCAATCCCTGTTTTTAATTCTCTGGGGACCCCAGGTCACACGGCAGCTCTATGTGCAGTTGAATGTGTGCACGCACACACAGAGGCCGGAGACTGATGCCTCCCTCTGTCGCCTCCCACCTTAAGTTTTAAGGCAGGGTCTCTCATTGAACTGGGAGCCCTTGGATTAAGCTGGCTGAGCAGTGAGCTGCAGGGGCCCAGTGCAGGTTTCAGGCTGCCCCGCCCACCTGCCTCTTTCTTCATCCCCTCATGGTCGTGCATCAGGACCTCTGTCAGGAGGTCTCCACCTGACTTTTTCTTCTTGTTTTGTTCTTTGAGAGAGGGTCTCACTATTTTTGTCCTGGCTAGCTACAAACTCACTGTCCTCCTGCCTCGGCCTCCTGAACGCAAGGACTACAGGCGTACCTTACCTCGCTCTTCGGCTTTTGAGGAGCTGGAACATTGGTTTCTACAGTGCTGGCACCATCTTACATTCCTACTAGAGATTATAGTTTTCTGCACTCTCCAAAATTTCCCGTTCGTCGTTTGGATCACCCCCATCTTAGCAGTATGGAGCGGCACCCCTTTGTGTTGTTTTTATTTTCTTCCACGTGTTTTCCTCATGACAATATGAACAACTTTTTTTCTTGTGTTTATTGGCCACTTTTGTGTCTTTGGAGAAATAAAAAAAATGTCTTCATTTCTTTTACCCTTTTCAACATCAGGTCATTTTTTGTTTTTATTGTTGAGTTGAGGGGTTTGTTTGTTTGTTCGAGACAGAGTGTCTTTGGTATCTCTGGCTGTCCTAGAACTAGCTCTGTAGCCTGAACTCACAGAGGTATTCCTCCCTCTGCCTCTGCTGAGATTGAAGGCATGCACCACTTCCACCTGGCTGAGTTGGAGGATTCCTTTAAATATTCTGGGATTTCAGTTCTTATCTGACTATTTGCAAGTCGTCATTTCCCCCTCAACAGAGTCTTTTAAAAAGATGTATTTTGAGGAGGCACAGGCAAGAAGATCTCTGTGAGTTCTAGGCCAGCCTGGTCTGCAAAGTGAATTCTAGGACACAGAGAAAAACCCTGTCTAAAAAAAGAAAAAAGAAAAGAAAAAGAAACAGAGAATTTTTTAAGCTTGGGAGTAGTGGCACATGCCTTTATTCTTAGCACTTAGGAGGCAGAAGCAGTTCTCGGAGTTCAAGGCCAGGCTGGTCTACAGACCAACAAAATATATTTTTGTTGTTTTTAAAATTATGCATAGGTGTGTGTGTCTGTATGTGGGCATGTGCATGTGAGTGAAGGGACCATGGAGGTTGGAAGTATCAGATCCCCTGGAGCTACAATTATGGACAGCTATAAACTGCCATGTGGGTACTAGAAATCAAACCCTGGACTTCGGGAAGAGCAGCCAGGGCTCTGCTCTTCCTCTACAACTCTGCAAAGAAGAATTTTGTTCTCTCTCTGTCCTTTTCTGCTAGAGATTGAACTTGGGGTCTCCCCATCCTGAGGCAAGTGCTCTACCACTGAGCTACATCCAACTCTCTTATTATTTTTTATTTTTGAAATAGGGTCTTGCTAAGTTGCCCAGGCTGGTCTTGAACTCTGTCTGTAGCCTAGGCTGGCTTTGAATTTATGATACTCCTCCTTCTGAATCCTAAGTAGCTGAGACTAAGAGGCCTTGAGCCACTAGGTCTGTCAGGGTTCACTCCTAAAATTTTAAGTCTTTCATCTATTTTTAGTTCTTAGTACCTTGTGTAAAGTCAGGGTCCGATTTTATTCCTTTTTTTAAGTTTTATTTATTATGTATGTAGTGTTCTGCCTGCACGTATGTAAGCCAGAAGAAGGCACCGGATCTCATTACAGATGGTTGAGAGCCACCATGTCAGTGATGGGAATTGAACTCAGGACCTCTGGAAGAGCAGCCAGTGCTCTTAACCTCTGAGCCATCTCTCCAGGCCCCCCCCCCCAGTTTTATTCTTTAATATATAGATATTACACGTCAGCATGGTCTATTAAGAGAATGTTACTTTCCCAACAAAGGTCTCAGCAAGAATAGTTTTATTTTATTTTATTTGTTTTTTTCTTCCTTTTTTTTTTTTTTCTATTTGTTTATTTACAGTGTACACAGTGTTCTGTCTGCATGTATCCCTGCAGGCCAGAAGAGGGCACCAGATCTCATTACAGACGGTTGTGAGCCACCATGTAGTGTTAGGAATTGAACTCAGGACCTCTGGAAGAACAGCCAGTGCTCTTAACTGCTGAGCCATCATCTCTCCAGTTCCTTATTTGGTTTTTCAAGATAAGGTTTTACTATATAATAGCCTTGGCTATTTTGGAACTCGCTCTGTAGACCAGCCTGGCCTCAGACTCACAGAGATCCTCTTGCCTCTGCCTCTCAAGTGCTAGAATTAGAGGCATGTTGGTTTTTTTGTTGTTGTTTTTGATTGATTGATTGTTTGCTTATTTGTTTTTAGAGATGGGGTTTCTCTGTGCTCCTGGAAGTCCTGGAATTCCTTCTGTAGACCAGGCTGGCCTCGAACTCAGAGAGATTCCCCCACCTCTGCCTCCAGAGTACTGGGGCTAAAGGAGCACACCACTACACCTGGCTTTACTTTTAATTATGTGTATGTGATAAATGGGTCTGTGCATAAGACTCCAGGTGCCTGCTACGGCCAGAGGTGTCAAATCCCTTGGAGCTAGAGTTGTAAGTGGTTGTGAGCAACTGATGTAGATTCTGGGGGCTGAACTCTTGATTACAATCAGGTCCTCTGCAAGAGCAGCACAAGCTCTTAACTTCCCAATAATTTAGTAACATATAAAATAGATAAAATTATAAGGAAAACAGTTCTATTAAAATCTAGTGAGTCAGATGGTGTTGGCGTATGCCTTTAGTCCAAGCACTCAGGAGACAGAAATGGGTAGATCTCTGTGAGTTTGAGGCCAGCCTGGTCTACAGAGTGAGTTCTAGGACAGCCAGGGCCACAGAGAGAAACACTGTCTCAAAAAACAGACAAATAAACAAAATCATATCTATATATGTATATATTTAGGTGTGTGTGTATGTATGTATGTATGTATCAGCCTACCTATCTCTGTCTACCTACCTATGTATCTATCTATATGGATCTAGTAACTGCTATAGTAAAACCATATTTTCAAGAAAGTAAGGAATGCAAATAATATTTCACGAAATGTATAATGATAGTAATGTTCTGATTATAGCATTCAGTTCTGGGGATCCAACTTCAGTTTATAATCAATATTCCTAATTGAAGGAGCCAGTCACGGTGGCACAGGCATAAAACTCCAGGGAGGCTGGGGCAGAATGCTTGTCATGAGTCCGAGATCAGTCTATATTATATACAGTGCCAGATAGCTTCAGAGCAAGATGTCTCAAAACTAACAGACAAACAAAAAATATGATTGAAGGAAATATGAAATTTTGTGCAGAAGTTGGTGGAAATAATGACTCCTTTGCCGCCTCCAAATTTATATTCACCCCAAATTTTGGGTAAGACCCCCAGGGTTCATTAACCCGAGGTTAAGGATTCTGTGTAATCTATATCATGGTGGTACCTCTCATGACTTCATCTGCCCTCCTCCACATCCGGCCTTATCTGCCCCTCATCCCCTGCTCATCTATCACTATCCAGCCTGCAGCTGCTGATAGCAAAGCCCTCTACACCTCTGCTTCTGACGTTCCACTCCCTTTATTCATATCCTGCCTTGTGAAAGTTGCAGTTGGATGTCCCCTCTCTGCTTCCATTGTCACCCTGACTTCCTCTGCCTCAGGCAACATGAGGGAATATATGTCTGAGGAGACATTTCTCACCAGAGAAAGTGCAAGACCCTGGGCGGGTACAAGGCCCTGGGTTTGACCCCCCAGAATCACATGCAAGCAGACAAAAAGACAAAATGATTGTATTTTCATAACTTTACCCTTTGTCAAAAATTATTACTAAGGCTATTCCAACCATCTGGCCTCTACCTGCTCCAACATTCCATCTAGACAAATAAGACTGATTCCGCCTCCTCTGGACCCCTCCTCTTTTCAATTTAAGGTCAGGTGTGGTAGTGCATTTAAGCCTAGCATTCAGCAGGCAAAGAGGTCAACCTGTTCTCCACAGACTTCTAGGACAGCCAGGGATACATCAAAAACCGGTCTGCAAAAACTCGCATGCCTGTGTGTATGTGTCAATTTTATGTATATATATCTGTATGTATGTACCCCATGTATATGCAGGTGCCCTCGCGGGCCAGAGAGGACATTAGATCCCCTGGAGCTGAAGCTACAGACAGTTGTGAGTCACCTGACAAGGTGGTCCTCTTCAAGAATGAATATTCCATGCTCCTAACCTCTTGAGCCATCTTTCCAGGCTCTCCCGTGGGCTTTTATAGATGTTCTGACTCTCGGCTTCTATTTTTAAATCTTTTATTTTATTGCTTATATTTTTTATTTCTCTTCTCTTCATATTCCCACCTCTAAAACATAGTTCTGGCCTTTTCTGGATTTTAGCCAGTAATCTAGGCCACCAGGGTGCGAAAGTGCGCTTCTCATGCCAGGCTGCTTCTTCCTCTGGAAGCGGCTGCTCGGCTCAGCTGAATGGCTGTAGGTAACTTTCCTGGTCCTCCTGTGCCAGCTCTCCTCCTCTGTACCTGGGGAGTGATGATGGAACCCGCACTTCGGATCTACTAGGAGGATTTAACGGATTTTTAAAAAACTACCTATAAAACACTAAACACTAGATAAGTGACTGTGGTTTTCTGGTCTTGAGGAGCATGTTTAGTAGATAATCTGTTAACTCCATCTCTTCTGGAAAAAAAAAAAAACAACAAAAAACCCCCATCTTATCTCTTTCCTCATTCTTCCTCCTGATTAGCAACTGGGCCCCCTTTCCTGTCAGAATGTCCCCCGTGCTTTCCCACTGCTATGTTCTGCACTCTTGAGTGAGACAGGGTCTCAGTGGCCCAGGCTGTCCTGTGTGTGTGTGTGTGTGGGGGGGGGGATGTGCTCACATGTGGACAGCAGATAGCAAGCCTGTACCTTTCCCCTCTAGAGATACGGCCTTTGTTGTTTTTCAGTACACACGGCAGACCTGTTGGCTGCTCAGCCTCTGTCTCATGTATGTATGTGCACAGTACACACACACACATACAGGCAAAATGCTCATACATATACATAAACCTAAAAATGTTTAAGTAAATGACATTGCCTCTTTTCTGAGCACAGACTTTAGTGTTACACGCGCTAAAACTGTATCTGTTGATATAGTCAAACCTGTTATCTAGCCCACGTGTACATAAAGAAAGCCATCCAGTCTGCCTCCAGTCCATGCCAAAGTATGAATGGCGGGAGGCAATTTAAAACCAAACTGGTTCTTCTCATCAGTACATTGTGACCTTCCTCTACAACACTGCTTCTCAACATGTGGATCATGACCCCTTTGGGGATCAAACAACCCTGTCATAGGGGTCACCCAAGACCATTGGAAAACACAGATATTTACAATACAGTTCCTAACAGTAGCAAGATCACAGCTCTGAGGTAACACGGTTGAGGATCACCACAGCATGAGGAGCTGTTTTAAACGGTCCCAAGGTTAGGAAGGCTGAGGACCACCGACTTAGATGGTCTAAAGCTACTCACTTTGTTTTTGTTTTGAGATAGGATGTCCTTATGGTGTCTAGGCTGGTTCATGGGCTCAAGCGGTCCTCCTGCCTCCGCCTCCCCACTAGCGGGGACTGCAGGTATTTACCACCATACCGAGCTTTGCACACTAACCTTTCGGAGCATGAATTTGTTTTATTTTGGTGGTGGTGGTGGTGGCAGTTCTGTGGTATTTTGAGACAGGCTCTTACTGTGTGGCCCTGGCAGCCTGGAACCCCGTTGTTCCTGGCTTTGAACACGAAGAGATCCACCAGGCTCTGCTGAGTGCTGGGATTAAAGTGTACCATCGTACCTACAATGCTTTCCTCCTCTCCCTCTCTCTCTCCCTCTTTCCCTCTCTCCTTCTTTCTTTCTTTCTTTCTTTCTTTCTTCCTTCCTTCCTTCCTTCCTTCCTTCCTTCCTTCTTCCCTTCCTTCCTCTCCCCCTCTCCCCCTGGACAGGTTTATGTCATCCAGGTTAGCATCAAAATCACCGTGTATCCAAAGATGATTTTTGACTTATCCTCCTGCCTCCATCTCTTGCATGGTAAGATTATAGGTGTGCAACACATACGTCACGTCTGGTCTGTGTGGTCCTGGAGACTTAGCTCACGGCGCCATGCAAGCTAGGCAAACACTCTGCTCACTCAGCCACATCCCGAGTCTCCCACTCCCAAGTTTCTTTCTTGTAGAGAAATGTCCTCTCAACTGTAGACAGTTTAGCTGTATTCCTGGCCTGAACCACTGGGTGCCAGTCATGAGAACCAAAAGTACCTCCAGACACAGCCCAAGTGCCTCATAGGGAACAGAACTGCTCCTGGTAGATACCCACAGATAATATACCCTTTAAAATATGGAGCCATTTCTTTAGATGGCTAATTTCTCAAGTAAAAAAGTCCATTTCTGTAACTGTCTAGATACTCAGGCAAATTCAGACAGTTGATGTTTGGTTGATGTTTGTTAGATTTTTCTGTGTGAGGATGGTGTGGAGGTGTTAACTGCAGCAGGATGGCTCTGTGGGTAAGCACATCTGCTACCAAGTGCTTGCCGTGCATGAATCCTGAGTTTAACCCCCATCACTCACATGGTGGTAGAAGGTGAGAACTGACTCCTGAAAGCTGTCTTCTGACCTCCATATGTGCCCCACATAGATATGATATGTGCATATGAGTAAGTAAATATGAAAATGAAAACTAAGGTGTTAACTCTTCCTACCACCCATTGATCTCATACCAACAAGAAGCTGTTTTGTCTTTTTAATGTGTGTGGGTGTTCTGCCTGCGTATATGTGTGTGCACTGTGTGTGTGTGCACTGTGTATGAGCACCTTGTGTGTGCAGTGCAGCAGAGGTCATAAGAGGGATTAGATTCCCCAAGACTGGAGTTAGAGATGGTTGTGGGCAATGATGTGATTACTAGGAGCTTAACCCAGGTCCTCTGGAAGGGCAACGGGTTTCCATTGAGATATCTCTCCAGGACTCCAAACACTGTTCTCATGAAGAGACAGTGATATTAGTTCATTCTCCACTAGAAGTCTCTAATCCTAGCACTCAGAAGGCAGAGGGAGGTGGATCTCTGTGAGTTCGAGCCCAGCCTGGTTTACAAAGTGAGTTATAGGACAGCCAAGGCAGCTACACAAAGAAACCCTATCTTGAAGCAACAAAAAGAAGCAGGTAAGTTTGAAGTTTGGCTTTCTCCAAACAGCAAATAAAAACACAGAACTGTCTGTACATGGACATTTGAGTGTCAGTTCTTGCCAGACATACCTTGCTGGTCCTTCCTGGTGGTTCTTCCTCTGGGAATATTTTTCAGTATCTTTGTTCTCTAAGTCAGGGGAGGAAAGACTGCTGACATCTAGTGGATAAAATCCAGGGATGCTAATCATCCTGAAATGCATGGGACAGTCAGTCCCAAAACAGCAAAGAATGTTTTGGTTTAATATACGGAAATGTCAGCAGTGCTGATGAGAGACTGAACTACAACGGGATGAGGATTGCTTGTACCCTGTGACTTGGCTTGGCCAGGTGATTCTCTCTGGAGAACTAATTGAGTCTCTGTTCTTCTTTGTCCCAGCTGTTCGTGGCACAAGTTCCTGCGGTGCATGCTGACAGTCTTTCCCTTCCTAGAGTGGATGTGTTTGTATCGGTTCAAGGACTGGCTTCTTGGAGACTTACTGGCTGGTTTAAGTGTTGGTCTTGTTCAAGTTCCCCAAGGTAAGGGCAGTCCAAAGCCTTCTTAGCAAAGCTGATCTACTGGACCTCAGCCGCTGTCCAGGGCAAGCAGTTCTGTTGGATGAACAGAAGGGAAACACAAGAGTGACATTCCTTCCTTTACTCCCAGGTTTATAACCCCTCCAGATGGCTCCAAAAGATTGGGTTCAACCAAGGCCCATGAACACTTGCCACGGAGTTTGCAATCCCCACTCCTGGTCATTTTTTGCCCAGCGGTCGTTTTACTGATGACAGTAGAACTTAGCAGCCATTAATT
Organism: Phyllotis vaccarum; assembly: GCA_033318265.1. NCBI lineage: Eukaryota > Metazoa > Chordata > Mammalia > Rodentia > Cricetidae > Phyllotis > Phyllotis vaccarum. Next base: position 101,091,107 of record JARWLC010000010.1, read on the forward strand.
TTCCTTAGAAAAAGCTGAGTGTTAGGGGACAGGGCACCTGTGTCTCTCCAGCAAGTCACACACCACGAGTGCGGGCTCCCTGGGGTATAAAAAGCTCCTTTTCCATTTAGGAGCAGGGCGGCACACCTGCAATTCCAGCAGAAGTGGGCATGTCTATGTGAGAATTTATTTGAAAAATGAACCAACAAACAAATACAATCTTGATTTCAAGTAGGAACCAATCCTTTTTTTTATGTTTGTTTGTTTTTGAGACAGTTTCATAATTTAGGCTGGCCTCTGTCTCACAAAGATCTGCCTGCTTCTGCCTCTCAAGTGCTGGAATTAGTTCTGTACTACCAGATACAACTTTTTTTAAAAAAAAACATTTATTTATTATGTATGTGTAGAAGTCAGAGGATGACTTAAGGAACTCTATTCTCAGCTTCCACTATGACGCGGGTCCTGGAAATCAAATCCAGGGCTTCAGGCTTGATTGTATGCTCTGAGCCATTCACCACACACACACACACACACACACACACACACACACACACACACACACACACACACACGAGAGGGGGGATGTTGAATTTATTAAGGGTTCCTTAACTATTTTGTGCTAGGTATATCTTTAGAGAAGATTTCCATTGTGTATAGTGGTTGCATGTGGTACTGTGTTACACAAACATTTGATGTAAGTATATAGTGTCCATTCACTATGACCCCACATCTCCTCCACCTCCTTTGCCCCTTATTCCCCTTGATCTCTTAGACAGTTTTGTTTTTACTTACATGTTATATGTACGTTCATGATTTCATGTGCCTATATAAGATCTAGGAACCACACCTGACGGTAGACATCCCAGATCTGTGTTCTGAGACAGGAATAATTCACTTCCTTTGAATGCTCCCATTTTCCTGTAGATGATACAACTTCACTCTGACTGTCTGAAGACTCCATTGTAGCTATGCTTCACTTTATCTATTTCTCTGCTGCTCGACACTGGGCTTCTGGAGCCAGCAGCTGTGTTAACAGTCCCTGAAATGTTGTTTCCAGGACCCACACAAGTTGCAAGCCAAGTTTGGGGAGTTCCTGTGTTCAGAGAAACTCAAAACCAGGGCAGCCCCTGGCTCTCTAAAGATGGAGTGTGCCAACAGGCTCTCTCTCTCTCTCTCTCTCTCTCTCTCTCTCTCTCTCTCTCTCTCTCTCTCTCTCTCTCTCTCTCTCTCTCTCCCATGCCAGCCAGTTCTTCCTGGTAGCACTGATGTTCTACTCTTACATCTTCAGGGAAACAAGCTAGAGAATCACAGCCAAAAGCCAAATACGTCCACGATGAAGAGGCTGGGTTTTATTACTCCTTGGTTCAGACTAGTCCATGGTTCCCATGTGGTTATGCTGGAGGTTGAACTTAATGGCCCTGTGCACACTAGGGACGTGCTCAGTGACTATGCTCATCCTGGACCCCAGTCTTTACTGAACATCTATCTGACAGTTTGCTAGTATCTAGTAAATATGCCCCAGGAGGTTTCGTGAAAAGTATGTAAAATCTTGAGGAATTTGTATGTCTGTGAACCAGGAGATATATATACAAGGATATCTATCCATCCCAGGGAAATCCTGAAGACAGCAAGAAGGAGGGAAATGACCATGTTAGACCCTGATGCCCTTTCCAGCTGGATTCTAGTTTCTCATGAAGTGTAACTGTCCTTCATGTCCTCATAACAGATTTTCTATTTAGCATAAACTAATTTAAGCATAGTTTCTGCTTTTTACAATCTATAAATTAAAAATGATTGATTAAAAAAAAATGGGTCAGGTGGACCTCTAAGTTTGAGGCTAACCTGATCTACAGAGCAAGTTCCAGAGCAGTCAGGGCTACACAGAGAAACCCTGTCTCAAATCCCCCTATCCCCCTAAAAAAAAGAAAAAATAAATTGGTGACAGGTGTAGGAGGCTCCCAAATTATGACACAAAGATATTGTTAGTTTGAATGCCCATCGTCAGCTTAGCTGTTATTTTAAACTATTTCTCTTTATCTAAATTTTGCATCAGGGCTTTTTACCTACTTTTTCTTCCTTCCTTCCTTCCTTCCTTCCTTCCTTCCTTCCTTCCTTCCTTCCTTCCTTCCTTCCTCCCTCCCTCCCTCCCTCCCTTCATCCATCCACTGTTTCTCCTGGCTGACTGGTGGCTGCCTGGCTTTTGGCCCTGGGTGTGTCCCTCACTTTTCCCCTCATTCTTTTATCCATCTTCTCTCTGGGGCCTAGATTTCTCCTCCTAACTATTCTCTCTGCCCACTAGCCCCCCCCCCCCAACTGTCCCTCTTCTGCTCAGCTGTTGGTGGCTCAGCTTTTTACTAGACCAATCAGGTACCTTAGGCTGGCAAGGTGAAACAAATGCAGCCCACCTTTACAGAATTAAATGCAGCACAAACGTAACACATCTTTACATGGTTGACCAAATCAGCAGAAACAAATGTAACTAACACACCTTCACATAGATAAAGTAACACTCCATAGCGTAAACAAATGTAACACATCTTTGCCTAGTTAAAATAATATTCCACAACATTCCTTTTTGTATAAAAAGAAAGGTTTTAACGTTAACATAGTAAAATTATATACAATAAGAACAGTTATCAAGTAAAAATTACATTTACAGTATGCAGCCCATTTGTATTTGGCAAATTCAGAGAAAATACCTTACTATTAATTCTATCTTGGTGAATTCAAAGTTTTGTACCTATTTTACCTTCTAATATAACTAAAGAAAACTATATCTAGTCTTCAACTTCATCAAAGACCTCAGAATGATATAATATTACCTAAGTAAACAGAAAGTGCAGTACAGCCACTTTCAAAACTATAAAAATGATAGACATCTGGCTCCTGAACAATCACCCAAGGTTCCTCTGCAACATTGGGGCATCCATCTTGAGCCTGCAGACCTAGATTACCTGGCGGACTCTTCAGTAAAGCAGGAGTTTTGAAGGACTGTCCTGCCTGCTCTGGTTCAGCAGTCACTTTCCTTTCTGTCCTGCTTGGCCAGTTTGGACAGCATACTATCAGCAGTCAAAGCAAGAGCAGTCACTTGCCCAATGGCTAACTTTGCCACAAATGAAAGAAAACTGCATATGGAGATGTTTTGATGCCCATCATCTTTTCTGAATTAAATTGGTGCTGCCAAGAGCAGATGTGTCTCACTGTCATGAAAAGCTTTAGGTTATTAAACATCTTAAGTGACATATTCTCTATCTATTTATCTATCTATCTATCTGCTTAATCTTGAAAATATACTTAATATGACTACAAATTTGATTATAGATGACTAAATACTAACAAGCATTTAAAATTATGCATTACATTTTTAGTAAGCTGCATATAAACACAATACCTTGAAGACTAGACACATACATACAGCATAACAAAAATGTAAAGTATTTGAGGTTAATAGTTGTCTTTTTAATCCTATATTTATTTAACACCCTTAAATGATGACAACATCCATAACCCACTGAATGACCAAAAACCACCCATCCCACCTCTTGGGAATGTGGGTATTGTGTTCTCTAGACTGCTTCCTGTTTCTCAGATTCTCTAGCATCTTTAGGGAATCTGAGAAAATTAAGGTAATGGTAAAGTCTTGAGGGAACTAGCTGTAATATTTATTGTTCAGTTTCTGTACAATGGGAAAGCTCAAGATTTCTCCTCCTAATTACTCTGTCTGCCACTAGCCCCACCTACCCCTCTCCTGCCTAGCTGTTGTGGTTCAGCTTTTTATAAAAAATGATTTATTAGCATACACACACAAGAAGAGAGCACCGGATCATTATAGATGGTTGTGAGCCCCCATGTGGTTTCTGGGAATTGAACTCAGAACCTCTGGAAGAGTAGCCAGTGCTCTTAACCTCTGAGCCATCTCTCCAGCCCAGTGGTTCAGCTTTTTATTAGGTCAATCAGGTGCCTTAGTATGGCAAGGTGAAACAAGACTAGAATATTCTGTGAGGCTGCACCATCTCAGCCTTGAATCTGTTCTGGATACAGAACTCTGAGGAAAGTACAACAGAAGCAGTCTGAGGTTAGATCATTTGGGCCATTTGTTTTCATGGGTGTCTGTCCCATTGCTCTGAAAACACTTAAAAAAAATGTAAGCAAGACAGGAAGGCACACTTCTTCTTTAAAAAGATTTATTTATTATGCATACACTATTCTGCCAGTATGTATGCCTGCAGGCCAGAAGAGGGCACCAGATCTCATTGTAGATGGTTATGAGCCACCATATGGGTGCTGGGAATTGAACTCAGGACTCTGGAAGAGCAGCCATTGCTCTTAACCTCTGAGCCAACTCTCCAGCCAAACACATAAACTTTCAAAGGTAACATACATATTTGCCTTGTCTGTAACAAGTATGGACTGGTGTTGTAAATCAGCCAGCCAAAGATGGGTCTTTGTTTTATGTTTGAACAGATAAAATATATGTCACCTATATCTGTAGCCAAGATTTTCAGGGGTCTCCCCCATCAAGCCTAATCTCTATTAATCTTGAACAAATCTATAGCCCATTGTTTTCTGTAGAACAAAAGCATAACCTCTCCCCCAACGGAATACACTTTTTGACTTCCATTGTAAAGTTATGGCATCCCTAAAGTATCTAGGCTGGTTTAACTCAGCAGTCCTGTTATAGTCCCACGTCTCTCAGAAGCTGTTTTCACTCATCACTATTCAAATAACTCAAAATCAATAAGACAACATTACAGGATCCAGACTCCCTGTGTTGCATGGCTTATCTTTTTTATATTTAAAGACTTTACTTTGTTATTTTTAAACTATTATTTTATGACTGTCCATACCGATTTTCTTTTCTTTCATAAGCATATGCACATTTCTAAATACACTGTAACTTGTGTAGAGGTTTTTTTTTCTCCCATCTAAAAAAGCTGCTTTCTAAGTGTCTGTAACTGCACACTTGCATTGTTCTTTGATGCCGCATTCTTTGGTGCATACGCTAAACTGTAAACTGCTAAGGAGCAGCTAGGCCCTCTGGTGGCTAGCTCTGCCCCCTCCTTGGGTCCCTGAAAGACAAGGTCTATGTCCCCACAGGCCTGGCCAAGAGCTGGGGTTTTTTTTTGTTTGTTTGTTTGTTTTTTTTTAAATTGGGACCTGCATTCGATTACCCCAGCTTTGGGAAGCTCTGGACATGTTCCTCTATTTATTTCTCCCTCATTCTCTCTTCCATCTTCTATCTTGAGCCTAGATTTCTCCTACTTATCTCTGCCCACCAGACCTACTCATCCCTCTCCTGCCTAGCTATTGGCAGCTTAGCTTTTAATTAGCTCAGGAAGGTGGGTAAAACAAATGTAACACATCTTTACATGGTTAACAAAGGCGGCTGAAACAAATGTAACACATCTTTGCCTAGTTAGAATAGTACTTCACAACAGACAGATATAGCTCAGTGCTGACCGCCTGAGGTTGCAAGCCTGATGATCTGAGTTCAACCCACAGAACCCATGGAAAATGGAGAGAACCAAGTTGTCCTCTGACCTCCTCCTCCTCCCCCCCCCCCCATAATAAGTAAGCATTTTGGTAGTTTGTTGTTGTTTTAGACAAGGTCTCTATGTGTAGAGACTAGGCACTCACTATATAGACCAGGTTGACCTTGAACTCACAGAGATCCACCTGCCTGTGCCTATCTAGTGCTGCACCACCACACCCAGCTGTAAATAAGTACTTTTAAAACCTTGCATATAGGAATACTAAGAAAAGACACTGGGGTGGTTGGGATGGTTAGCATAGAGTGAGTTTTGTGTGACTCCTACCTTGTTTTCCAGTTCTGTCTTGGCCCTGGAGGATTTCCAGGGCTGCCTTTTTTTTTAATTATTACTTTTGTGTATGTATATATGCATACGTCTGTGGTGAGTATTCGCAAGTTAGTACAGGTCAGAGGCCAGAGGCATCCAGTCCCCCGGAATTGGGGTTACAGAAGGCTGTCTGCTGCCAAACCTTGGTGCTGGAAACCAACCCAGGTCCTTGGAAGAGCAGGAAGAGCTCTGTACTGCTTGTCAATCTGTTCAGAGCCCTACACCTTCTAGAGCTGAGAGGGAATGAGCAGCAAACCAAGATGCTGCAGCTAGAGAGTCCACACAGCAGTGTCTTTCTACGTTAGCATTACAGCCACTCCGTGAGTCCACAACAGAGCAGGTGGTGAAGTGTCTGCTAGCACTCACAAGCCCCGGGGTTCAGTCTCCAGCACCCACAAACTGGCACGGTGACTTACACCTGTGACCCCAACACTCAGGAAATGGGAACAAGATACATAATGAGTTTGAAGCCAGCCTGGGTTACATGAGACCCTGTCTCAAAGAGCAAAAAACAAGCAAGCAAGCTAAAATATGAAAGCACGCTGGAAACCAGGGCCCTATAAAAAGCTCTCTATATACGTCAACATTCAGCCATTTTTATTTAAGGTAACTTTTTTTTTTTTTTTTTGGTTTATCAAGACAGAGTTTCTATGAATAACAGTCCTGGAGCCCTGAGCTCACTCTTTAGACTAGGCTGGCCCCAAGCTCAAAGAGTTTCCTTTACCTTTGCCTCCCCAGGGCTGAGATTAAAGGTGTGCCACCACTGTCTGGCTTCAGTAACTTTTAAAACCAAACTACTGTCTTTGCTTAATGAAGTTATTTTGCCTTTCAGGCCTGACACTTAGTTTGCTGACAAGGCAACTGATCCCTCCCCTCAATGTCACTTACGCTGCCTTCTGCTCTTCAGTCATTTATGTAATATTTGGATCATGTCATCAAATGTCCATCGGTGAGTTCAATGCCAGAGCCACAGGAGAAGGAACATAGGTCAGTTGTTTACTTGTTGCTTGGCAACCAGTTCCAGTCAGCCTGGGGACATCAGCTTAAACAGGAAAGGTTTACATTGCTCAGGGTTTGAGAGCTCTCAGTCCGTATCACTTGGACCCATTGCTTCTGGGCCTGTCTTGAAGCTCAGCATTGTGATCTGAAGTGTGTGGTGGAGCAAAGCAGCTCACTGTGACAGCCAGGAAGCACATGTTCATACAGTCACAGGCACATACACACAAAGAGACACATGCACATATACATATACAGACACACATGCACATGCACACAGAGAGACGCATATGCACATACACATGTATACATACACATAGACATGTGTACATACAGACACACAGATACATTGACACACACAAACACATTCATACATGCATGCATTTATATGTATACACATACCTATATGCACATACACATGCATGCACATGAATAAACATATACACATACATGAATGCACATATGCACATGTGCATGCACACACATATGGGAAAGGGGATAAGAGTTACTCCTCAAGGACCTACTGCATCCACGTCTAGTAGCATGAACACTGAGACTTCAACACAGGAGATTTTAGAAAGCATTTGAGATCAAAACATAGCATCTTAACCCCTGGCTCCCCAAACCTACATCTGTCTGTTGTTGGTTGTTTTTGCCCTTTGTGGGGCCTACCACTCAGCTCCTAAATAAATCACACACAGAGGCTTGTTCTTAATTATAAATGCCTGGCCCTAGCTTGGCTTATTTCTTGCCAGCTTTTCTTAACTTTAAATTATCCCATCTGCCTTTTGCCTCTGGGCTTTTTCCTTTTCTTCTCTAAATCTTACCTTCACTCTTACTCCATGGCTGGCGGTGTGGCTGTGTGGCTGTGTGTGTGGGTGGCTGTGTGGCTGTGTGGCTGTGTGTGTGGGTGGCTGTGTGGCTGTGTGGCTGTGTGGCTGTGTGTGTGGGTGGCTGTGTGGCTGTGTGGCTGTGTGGCTGTGTGGCTGTGTGGCTGTGTGGCTGGCTGGATGTAGGGCTGGCTGGATGTAGGGCTGGTAAGATGGCTCAGTGGTTAAGAATACTTGCTGCTCTTGCAGAGGACCTGTGTTCAGTTCCCAGCACCCACATGGTAATTTATAACTATCTATAACTCCAGTTCTGGGGGTTCTGATACTTGACCTCAACAGGCACCATGAACACATTTAATACACAGACATAAATGTAGGCAAAACACTCATACACATAAAACAAAATCAAATAAATAAATCTAAAACCTAAGTCCATGGTGATTTTTTAATAATGCAAGATCAGTCCATCAGCTGGATCCCTAATAGCAAAATTCCATGATTTATAATTCAATCTGTCAGTTTAGTTAACTTACAGTAAGAAAACTGTCATAGTAACCAAAACAGTAACATCTCCAGGAGACACTTCCCTGGGTCAGAAGTCTATCCATTAACTCAGAAGTGACTGGAATTGCTAAGGTCATATAATGAGAAGATTTACTGAACCCAGGTGGACCTAAATAGAAGTCAGATCACAAAATGCTCTTTGGAGCGGTCCCTACTGCACCCTCACTGAAGTGACCATTTATTGCTTTTCAGTGTTTTCTCCAGTGCTGCCTGCAGCTTGGCCACCACCCCCAACCTCTAGACGTAGGGCATTGCTCTGCTTCAATAGGGCATCTTTGCATGCTTGATTCAAACATGCTACATGTTCATTTTCCATTTGAATATGAAGAAAATACTTTTACTCCCAAATTTCCAAGGAGCCTCCCAGTCATGCTCAAGTACTGTTGATAATATGGATTAGCATTTTAAAGGTCGGGTTTACCATTGTTCCTATGTGTGTGCCTGTTAACACGAGTACAAAAATGAAACCACTTGAGGCCAATTGTGTCTCCTTGCATTTAGCTAGCCCTTCAGATGCACTGGGTACAATTCTCTTCCTGTTATTCTGATGACACCCTCACCGTGGTCTGTCCTGATTTGGACAGCATCTTACTACGTATAGCTCTGGCTAGCCTGAAACTTGCCGTGCAGTAGACCAGGCTGAACTTGACCTCGTAGAGGTCTCTGCCTCTGTGTGTTGGAGTGGAAGGTGTGTGCCACCACGCCTGGCATCTTTTGACTTAGCACAGGCACCGCGGCTACAGCTAGCTCTAAATTCTGGTCCCTCCTTTCTCTCCCTTCCCAGGCCCCTTCTTCCTTGTGAGCGCTCTGATGATCAATGTCCTGAAGGAGAGGCCGTTCAACAATGGCCACCTGATCATGGGAACTTTCGTCAAGGATGATTTCTCCCACCCGACCTTCTACGTAAACTATAACGGATCCTTGAGCATGGTGGCAACCACAACCTTCCTGACTGGAGTGATCCAGGTAGGAGCCGAATCCTGAGTTCTTAAACAACCTAAAGAACAGGTCTGTGTGGTTTGAACGTGAAATGTTCTCCTGTAAGTGGACACTTGGTCCCCAGATGGTGGTACTATTTTGAAAGGCTCCGGAGCCTCTAAAAGTCAGAGCCCAGTGGAGGAAGTGGGTTCCTGAGCAGGCCTTGAAGTTTTGTTGGCCAGAACCACTTCCTGTCTGCTCTTTGCTTCCTGTTTTGCAGGATGTGAGTGGTCAGGCAATGGCATTTGCACACTCCTGCCACCATGCTGTCACGATGGACATCAGCCCCATCTTGCTGGTCATCTGGTCACAGTAGCACCGTAACTAATAGAGCAATTGTCAGAAGCCTCTCCTGTCACTGCTGTGTCCACAGTGATTTCTCTCAGAGCACCTGGAGCATGTACAGATAGTCTTCTCAGGCAGGGGTCTTCTCCTGCCTTGGAAACTTCCCACACTGACTTTGAATATTGTTCTGACCTTTCTCAACAGCCTGTTCTAAGAAAGAGGAGGGACTAGGGGCTGAGGGCCCAATCCTGGTTTTTCTTTTCAAAAATTTCTCTATTCTTGAGACAAGAAGGTGGTCTCACAAGCTGAACTTTGGGTTGACAAGTATTAGAGAACCTGGGGTGGAGTTAGATTCTGCAAAGACAAGAAGCACAGCAGAAGGGCAGCGGTTGACCACCCAAAGCTCCCCCACCATATGCCACCAGCCATTCTTTCAGATTTACTTCTCTGTTCTTTCAGCTGGCCCACAGCTGATTCTCACTCATCTCCCCAGGAGCCCACAAAGGCCGCAAAGGTGCTGCCTCAGCAGACAGCACCAACACCTGTAGGCTGGCTGCTTTGGGAAACGCTTCCACCTCAGTGAACCTCAGCTCTTTTGTTACAAAATGGGAATGGTGTGTTTGCAAGGTTGTTGAGAGGATTAGGTGAAAAACTTCATATGAAACACTCAGCAAGAGTCTGTCACATAAGCATCAGTGAGGTAATTTCTGTGTAAAAGATGGACTGACAATCTATCGTGCCAGTCAGTGCCACCTGCCTCTGGTCCCAGTTCTAGGGAGATCAGGCAGGAGAATCACCTGAGCCCAGGAGTTTGAGGCCAACCTGGGCCACATAATGAGACTCTATATGAATGAATGAATGAATGAATGAATGATGAATGAATGAATGATGAATGAATGAATGATGAATGAATGAATGATGAATGAATGAATGAAAACCTAGTTGTTGTATGAGTTTTCTGGCCCAGACTTTTGTACCTAGCCCAGAGGTTTGGACCCACTCTCAGCCACACTGCCGCTTAGACCCTAATAATCACACAGACGCTTGTATTAATTGTATGCTGATTGATCTGGGGCCCAGGCATATAACTTGCTAATTCTTTACCTTTAAAATAACCCATGATTCTTATCCTGTTCAGCCATGGGGCTCGGTACCTTTTCTCAGAGCAGCATAGTTGTCCTCTGCATCTTCTGCCTTCTCTCTAGCAACTCTGTGGCATCTCTGCTCTGTTCTTCCTGTTCCCAGAGTTTTCTTAGTCCGATAGCCCCACCCACACTTCCTGTCTGCCTTCAGCCAATCAGCATTTTTATTAAACCAGTAGGCAGGACAATTATTTACAATGGAACAACATAATCCCACTACGCCTAGTTGAAGTATTTCATAAAATAATAGCTATATACTCCCCACATTTATATACATAAATGTACAAATTTAGCAAGCTGAGAAAACTCTAGGAAACACACTAAAAATCCACATGGAGATAAATTATAGCTAAACTTCTGCAAACTAAAGACAAAGGGGAGAAAATGTCCCTCAAGAAGCAGAACAAAGGAAAAGCACCGTAAGCAACAGCAGGTTCCTTCTAGGAAGTTCCAGCGAAAAAGAGGGGATTATGTGCACAGGGCTGAAGAAATGGTTCAGCATGAGGAACCCTTGCTGCTCCTGCAGAGGATTTACGTTTGATTTCCAGCACCCATTTGTTAGCTCACAACCGTATGTAACCCCAGCTCCGGGGGATCCAAAGCCCTCTCCTGGTCACAGCAGGCACAAGGCACACATGTCATGCACAGCCCAAGCCTGAGCACCTTAACAAAAAAGTAGAGAAGAGACAGCTCCGCAGCTGGAAGTACAGGAGAGCCGGATAGCTGCTTCTGCGGAGGTTCAGAGTTCAGTCTCCAGCACCCACATCAGGCATCTCATGACCACCTCTAACTCTAGTTCCAAGGGTTCCGATACCTTCTTCTGGCCTCCTCAGGCCACTATATGCATGGGCACACACACACACACACACACACACACACACACACACACACATATGTATACATAAATGAAAAAGTATATCACTGGGCAGCAGTGACACACACATTTAGTCCCAGCACTCGGAAGGCAGAGGCAAGTGGATCTCTCGCCAGCCTGGTCTACAGACTGAGTTTCAGGATAGCCAAGGCTAAACAGAGAATCCCTGTCTTGAAAAACAAAAACAAAGAAGGATGTGTGTGTGTGTGTGTGTGTGTGTTTGTGTTTTTAAAATTTTAACATACAAAAAAAGGTTAGACTTGGGCTTAAGAGGTGACTCAGTGATATGCCAAAGACTTAAGAAAGTTTCATCAAATCATTTTTTTTATTTGTTACTGTTGGTTTTTTGAGACAAGGTCTCTGTCCAGGAACTCAGAAAGATCTGCTGCCTGTGCCTCTAGAACGCTGGGATTAAAGGTGTGCACCCTCACAGCAGCTCCTGTTGAATCATTCCTAATACGCAGGAGTCACAAAGCCAGGAAGTTTGATCTGGCGTTTGCATTTGGGTTTGTTTGCTTACTCGCATGTTCTGGGACAGGGTCTCACACAGCTCCGGCTGCTCTTAAACTCACACAGATAACCCTGAACTCCCGACCTTCCTGCCTCCACCTCTGAGTGCTGGAGCTGGAGGTGTACACCGCCACACCACATTCTGCTCCCTAGTTCCTCTGTGTTGTCTTTCCCTTTGTGCAGAAGCGCATTCCTCACAGGATGGGAGGGGCTCCTCTCTGTGAGGCCTCTGGGAAAGACGAGCCTGACCCTGTCAGTCCTTGAACCTAGAGGGCAGAGGTTCTAGGGAGAGAATCTAACAGCAGCCAGTGTTTCAGAGAAAAAAAGAAGAGTATGGGCAGGTGCTTGCTGGGAACCTCCGGTCAACACCCAAGGACCCCAGTTGACCAGAGAAAGAGCCTGGGGAGCTCTCTCTCCAAGGCGCCCCCGATCTTTTGGTTGGGAATCTTCTTTGAGCAGAGGCCGTGGGGCCCCTGGGGAGTCCAGATGATGCCACTGCTGACTTGATGACTGTATTAGTTAGGGTGAGTACTGCTGCGATAAAACACCAAGACCAATGCAGCTTGGGGAGAAAAGGGTTATTTAGGTCACAGTTCCATATAACAGCTCATTATCGAAGTGAGGGCAGGAACTCAAGCAGGGCAGGACCCTGGAGGCAGGAACTGATGCAGAGCCATAGGGCACTTCTTACCAGTTTGTTCCCCATGGCTTGCTCAGCCTGCTTTCTTATAGCACCCAGGACCACCAGCCCAGGGATGGCACCACCTACCATGGGCTGGGCCCTCCCCCATCAATCACTAATTACACCCAGATCTTATGGGTTAATTTTCTAAGTTGAGGCTCCTTCCTCTCTGTCCAGCACAATGACCGGCGTCTCTTTATTTTGTTTTTTGGTTTTTTTTTCTTCCCAATCCCCACAGCTGTCAATGGGTTTGTTGGGGATGGGCTTCATAGCCACTTACCTTCCAGAAGCCACCATCAGCGCTTACCTAGCTGCTGTGGCACTGCACATCATACTGGCCCAGATGACATGCATCTTTGGAATTATGGTCAGTTTCCATGCTGGCCCCATCTCCTTCTTCTACGTGAGTAATCTCAAACCTCTACCAGAGTTTACACACCCCTTCTCTGGCCTAGAAAGAAAAGAAGGCCCAAGGGAACAGACTTCTGCCTGTACCAAAAGGAGTATAGGAGCCCAGAAGTAACTGTCTCGTATAGATTTAGGGACTTGGTCAACTGCAGATCAAGTTGGACTGTGTGCTCAGATGCAATAAACACTTTTGGCTCAGCCTTTTAAGCTACATGGTTTACACTAAAATTGGTCCATGGAGTGGGGTGGTGGTAGCCCTTGGGAGGCAGAAGCAGGCAAATCTTGGTAATTTTGAGGCCAGCCTCATTTACATAGCAATTTCCAGGCCAGCTACGAACCTCCAATTCCCCCTCCCAATAGATTCTTGGGTCCTTTCCCTTACAAGGAAATATATAAAGTATATTCTCTCCTTATTCAGCATTATTGCCTTAAGTACCTAAACTTCAGTTTCAAAATTAAAATTAAAAAACATTAAGCCAAGCAAAGTCTGGTGGTTAAGGCTTCTAATCTTTCTCACTTGGGAGGCTGAGGCAAGAGGATCTCGGGTTCAAGGCCTGCTTGAGCTACAAGATGAGTCCAGGGCCAGCATGGGCAATTTAATGAGACCTCTGCAGAAAAGAATAAAATAGAGGGCTGGGGATACAGTGCAGAGGAAGAATGTTTGCCCAGCATGAGCGAGGCCCTGGGTTCAGTGGAGAAAGCCCAAACCACACAGCCCTTATGCCTGCCCTCAGTGTTCCACAGAGCAGTTGCCCCCCCCCCCCCCCCCCCCCCCCCCCGCCCCGCAGCTCTTTTTGCTCCTTAATCTGATTCCAGCAACTGAGCTGTCCCTGAGGGAGCCTCTGCAATGCCTTCTCCTTTCAGAACATAATTAACTACTGCATAGCTCTCCCCAAAGCCAACTCTACCAGCATCCTGCTCTTCCTTACTGCGGTCGTGGCTCTGAGAATCAACAAGTGCATACGCATCTCCTTCAACCGGTACCCCATTGAGTTCCCCATGGAACTGTTTCTGGTAGGTGTCTTTGAGGTTCGATTCCACTGAGGCTGTAAATAGTCACTTTGCTATTCTTACAAAATAGTAATTTTCATCTTTTCTAAAATGTGGGCTTTGCTCAGGCATACTTTATAATGGGAATTTTATACACTTGCTTGCACACGGAGAGGTTTTTGGTGTGTTATGTTTAGTCAGGCTAGTGTATCGCCTTTGCTCCTTTGTTTTTATTTGAAACAGGGTCTTACCAGGCAGCTCCAGCTGGCCTCCAACGCTCAGCCTACCTTTAAGCTCTGGGGTTACAGACACTGAGGCCTAGCCAGTGAACATCTTCTCATAGGGAGAACACTTAAGATCTATTAATATGTGTTATGTGTGTGGTGTGTATGTACGCACATGCGTGTTTTAGAGCACTTGCCCATGTGGAGATCAAAGGTTGACATCCTCTGGTTTCTTCCTCTGTGGCTCTCTACCTTGGCTTTTCTTTTAATTTTTAAAAGATTTTTTTTTTTTTAAATTCTCCTTTTAACTCCTGACAGATCCTTGGCTTCACCATACTTACAAACAAGATAAGCATGGCTACAGAGAACAGCAAGATGCTGATTAACATGATTCCTTATAGGTCAGTCACTTCTCTTTCCTTTCTTCTTCTCATTGGTTTGTTGATTTCAGTTTTTCCAGAGAAGGTCTCTCTGTGTAGCCCTGGCTGTCCTGGAGCTCCCTCTGTAGACCAGGCTGGCTTTGAACTCACAGAGATCCACCAGCCTCTGCCTCTGAGCGCTGGGATTAAAGGCGTGCCCTCGCAGTCCTCCTGCCTCACCCCCTGCAAGTGCTGGGCTAACAGGCATGCCTTCGGGGCCAGCTGTCCTTCCCGTCACAGCACCCCTCGGTCTCTCTCCATGCAGCCTGGCTCGTGCTCTTTCCTAGCAGTACTTGGCTAACACTGAGTTCATCTAGAACACGGGTGCATTTAAAACCCTGTTCAGTCATAGGGACATGAGTGGACGCACCTGTACACCACGGGAAAAGAGGACAAGGGACGGTCAGGTGACAGGAACGGTGATGGACATGTTTACTGCATCTGCCCTCCACAGTAGTACAAGAGGATACTGTCTCCTCGTGGAGGAAACCGAGGCTTGTTTAGGTGACACATCCAGACAGTGGCACAGCTACCGTTTGGGCTCATTTCTGTGTAATTCCAGAGTCTATGACACTAACCATTTGACTATCCCAATACTCACTGCGCTTGCCTTCCTTTTTGTTTGTTGCTGTTGCTTCAAGACAGGGTTTCTCTGTGTAGCCCAGGCTGTCCTGGAGCTCACCCTGTAGACCAGGCTGGCCTCAAACTCACAGGGTGCTGGGACCAAAAATTTAGGTACCACCATGCCTAGCGACTTGCATTCTTTTTAAGGTTTTTTTGGGGGAGGGAATGCATGCCACAGCATGCATATGGAGGTCAGAGGACAACTTGTGGGAGTTAGTTCTCTCCTTACACTGTGTGTGTCCCAGGAATCACACTCAGGACGTCAGGCTTGGTGGAGCATCAGTGAGCATTACCCACTGAGCCATCTCTTGGCCTGGCTTTCACAGCACACAGCCCACTTCAGCTTATCATTCACAGTAAGACTCACATATAGAAAAGTATTTCAAAAATCCAATTAAAACATTGCTTTGAATGTTCTCAATTTGAGCCCCCCATTTTGTTATTTATCTATGGCTGCCAGGAATTGACAAAATTGGACACTACAATTTATTAATTCCTGCTATGCTCCTATTTCCTCATGTTGGTTTCTGTTTTATTGCTTTTGTGATAAAGGTGGTCCAGATCAGCCATTGAATTCTGGATCCTCCAGCATGCACAGCCCACGTGCTGGCATCATAGATGTCCTCTGTCATGTCCAGCTTCTGTGTTCTTTTTAGGCCTGATTTGCTGGTAAGAATTCAGCATAGGACTGTGGTGGCACACGCCTTTAATCCCAGCACTGGGGAGGTAAGGGCGACAGATCTCTGTGAGCACAAGCCAGCCTGGTCTACAGAGTGAGTTCTAGGACAGCCCAGGCTGCACTGAAAACCCTGCTTAAAAAAACAGAATTGAGTGACACAGTAGGAGGGGAAAACAGTGGCTGCACTGTTGAATTTGTGTATTAGACCATATTTATTATTTACCTCTTTGGAATAGCCACTTTCTTACCCAACTTCATAAATGAACAAAAAAGTGGGCATTAAGCACGAACTAAATTAAGTTCCTAAATTAGGTTTAAAGGGTTGTGTCAGCATGAACACACACACACACACACACACACACACACACACACACATTCATACTACATACACATATTTATAAGCTCCCTCCCAAACTGTCAGAATTTCCTGTCTGTTGTCTTTTCCTTTCATGAATGGTAAGCACATTTGAAGGTTAGCCTTTTCCTATCCTGAGAAGAAGCCCACGTGGCTCTGTCATGGTCATTTTCTACATTGGTCAGGTCTCTTCTATTATAGTCACAGAGAACATTGGCTGGGTTGTCTTTCCCTTATGTCTTCAGTTCTGTAAGTTCCTATAAAACTGTCACGGGAAGAATCTACCGGTGAGAAGCTACGTAGACCTGAAGGTTTCACTGTGGGAAGGTTCTTAATTAAAATTCAGTTTTAAGCGTGCTGTTTTTTTCAGGTTTGTTTTTGAGATCGGGTCTTAGGCAGTCTAAACTTGAAGTCTGGCATTGAACTGCTCCAGACTCTACTTCCCGGGTTCTGGGGTTCTGTTCATGCCTGGCCTGTGTGTTAGTTACTAAACAAAACTCCTACTGTGTGTCTCAGTCACTTTCCTTTGGTAAAACTCTCTGACTAAAAACTACTTAAGGGATGAAGTGCATAGTACAGCCCAGTTATGCTGCAAGTGTATAGTCTCTTGAGGAGGTCAGGGCTGAGTTCGAAGCAGCTGGTCACATGGCCTTCTACATCAGGAAGCAGGGGGTGAGGAAGGCACGATGTGCTCAGCTCCCCTCCTCCACTCACAGTTCTGGCTCCCAACCAGGGACTAGCACCGCCCATAGTGGACAAGCCTTCCCACCTTAGTTAAGGCAATGAAGGGAATCCCCCAGACACGCCCAGAGGCTCACCTCCCAGGTGATCCAGATACTTGAAGTTGACCATAGCCACCAACCGTCAGACTATGTGATTGCTGTGTCTGCTTTGGATTATCTGTTTCTCCTGGAGAACATGCTGTTAATTTGAGTTGTTTAAAGTATTCGCTCACTTAGTCTCAATTATCAAACACATTGGTATAAAGTTATTTGCACATCTTCTTGGCATACTGGGAGATTCATTCTTTAAAGAGCACGGTTAAATGAGCCAGGCATGATGGTACACAAGTGTAACCCCAGCCCTGTGGAGATAGAGATGGTGGACTGGGAGCTCCAGACCAGCCCAGGCTACCTGAAACTCTTATTCAAAAAGTTTTAAAAAAAAAAAAAATGCTGGTGGTGGTGCATGCCTGACAGAGATTTCTCTGAGTTTGAGGCCAGCCTAGTCTACAGAGCAAGTTCCAGGATAGCTAAAGCTACACAGAGAAACCCTATCTCAAAAAAAAAAAAAAAAAAAAAAAAAAAAAAAAAAAAAAAAAAAAAAAAAAAGATAATAAAACACTAGAGGTAGAATTTGCACTGCCCTGAATGAAGGGCAGTGAGTAGAACCCAGTCTTGAAGAATGTGAATAGAAGGTAGAAGGGGACTCATGGAGCCTTTTAGCTCTAAAACATCCTGGATGTAGGGGTCCACCTTCAGCACTCCCTCCCCCCCCAATGCTCTCACAGCAGCAGAAACATTTTCCTCGAATCACACCTGTTGCTGCCCTCATTGTGAGGCGGGAACCAGGGCTGGGAATCATAGAGGATGTTGTTTCGATGGCCTTTGTAACCTGACTCAGTTCTTGGCTGTTTTGGCAAGCTGCTGCCTCCCTTGCTCGGTCCTTCACAGCTGTTAAGAAGGAAAAACAGGTGGGGGGGGGGCGGACCATGAAGGCTGCCCGGCATGAGGAGGGGTGGGAGAGGGGCCGCCTCATAGTAACCCCACTCTTCTGTTCCAGCTTCGTGTTCCCCGAGAGTCCAGAGTTCAGCATTATTACCAGGATCATTTTACAAGCCTTGTCTTTAGCTTTTGTGAGCTCCTTTATGCTCATATCTCTGGGCAGGAAGATTGCCAGCTTCCATAACTACAGAACCAACTCCAACCAGGTGAGGGAGCCCATGGGCTCTTGTTCTCAGAGGTGAGCCTCCCACCAACACCAAGGCTACATTCCTACTTGAGCACAGTTTACCTGTATCCTAATTTGGACTGTAATCACAAGGTTTCTGAGAAGTGGAGAGTGTGTAACTTTGAACCCACTTGAATCTGTGTAAGCATTATTCCCCTGGAATGGATATGGTGCACAGAGGCAAAAGAATTAACCAGGCAGGGTGGCACATGTTTGTTATCCCAGCAGTCATAGGCTGAGGCAGGATCGGGAGTTGAAGGCCAGCCTTAGCCTCTCAGCAAGTGAAGCCAGCCTGGGCTACATGAAACTTGTCTCAAAGCAGTGATGATAGCAAGTGAACACACACCGTGGTGCTGCTGAGCTAGCAGATTTCTCGCCGCCAGATGCATGCTGGGACACCAGCGCCTCTAGAGAGCTCACACAGAACCAGGCTGCTTATACCTGTCGTTACCACAACGCCCTGCCTTTAGCCTTTGCTTTTATTTTTTAGGGAAAACCTCCAACTACTCTGAAAGTGGTACTTTCCTGAAAAGTCAGGAGGGACACAGACACAAGCAGTGTCCCAGCCAGACCTTAGGTTAGTGTAGAGGGGGAGAGGCCAGCACTGAGCTCTCTCTGAGTGTCTGGGTCCCAGGGGTCATGAGAAGGAGGAAAAGGCAAGAGTCGGTTTTATTACTTTCAGAAAGTACGTCCCTTATGAAGTAAGGGACCAAATCGGTTCTCCCTGATGCTTCCCGAGGCTACATCCAAGTGTTAATGGAAGGATGTAAGAGCCCTGACTTCAGCCTCACAAAGCAGTGTACCTCTGGCTCAGAATCAGATTCCTCAACAAAAAGTGGACTCAAAGGCTCCGCTGTTTCTTCACAGGATTTAATTGCCATCGGCCTTTGCAACGTGGTCAGCTCTTTTTTCAGATCTTCTGTGTTTACGGGCGCCGTGGCCAGAACTATCATCCAAGACAAATCTGGAGGAAGACAGCAGGTGTGTTGAAACCTCAGTGTGTCCCCAAAAGGAAAAGAGATACACATCTGTCTATAGCAGGGTTTCTTCATCTGGGTTGATTTTGTTATAATATTCTAGTCAGTAGAGAGACTCTGGGAAGAGTTTGGTTCCATGCTCACCCTCATTTTTGCTCAGAGTTTCTTTGAAAAGTTATTGGGAAGGGACACATGGTAGCACATGCCTGTAATTCCAGCTCTCATATCCAGCCCTATTGAGGGTCTGAAGAGATGGCTCCGTTGTTAGGAGTACTTACTGCTCTTATAGAGGATGCAGGCTGGATTCCCAGCACCCACATCTCACAAACATCTGTAATTGCAGTTCTGGGACATCTAGTGTCTTCTTCTGGGCTCTTCAGGCACCCCCCCCCCCACACACACACGGTGCAAATATTTGCATGAAAGCAAATTCTTATCCACATGAAACAAGAATAACCTTTAAAAAGATGAAACATACCAGGTGTGATGGTGCACACCTTTAATCCCAGGACTCAGGAGGCAGAGACAGGCGGATCTCTGTGAATTTGAGACCAGCCTGATCTACAGAGTGGGTAAGTTCTAAGACAGCCAGAGCTACATCATGATCCTGTTTAATCCAAAACAAAGAAAAGCCCGAAACACCATGGAAGTTGTCAAAGCTCCCAGCAATGCGGGGACAAGTAGGACATTTATTTATACAGGAAGTAGAATGGGTGGAACTTCCGGCTGTCAGTGAGACGTCTGCTTGGGAGTGGAGTTTCTAAGTTATGTGAGGTGAAGCTAAAGCTTTGAAGGAATATAAGCCATATATATATATCTTAGGAGATCCATAGTTCCAAGCTGTGACAATAAGGATTCCAGGAAACTGGAACTTTCCAGTCAGCATTCATATGACACTTATGAAGTAACTACTATGTGTCGAATACTTCACTGAGATCCTAAAAGGCACATGTGCTGAACCACCAACTCCTCTTAAAACAAATGGCGTGCTTCCCAGAAAACAGAAGGCCTCAGTTGAAGACAGGGACCAGCGTGCTCCTGGCGGTCTCTCTCCAACCGGCTCTATCTCCTCAGTTTGCATCTCTGATAGGCGCAGGTGTGATGGTGCTCCTGATGGTGAAGATGGGAAACTTCTTCCACAATCTGCCCAATGTAAGTGGTATTGAGTGACTCAAGTAAGTCAGAAAAGGGGATCCCGGAGGCTGGAGAGATGGCTCTGTGGTCAAAAAGCCCAGCACCCACATGGCAGCTCACAACTTTGTGTAACTCCAGTTCCCAGGGAGTCATTGTCATCATCTGGCCTCCCCAGACAGTTCATGCATGTGATGCACATACATACATGCAGGCAAACACACATTCATATAACTATATCTTAAAGAAAGAAAGAATCTCAGTAGAGCATCCATACAGAGAATTACATTTGTCTGGGCTCTGCTAAGGGCTTTGGTCTTATTCCTTAAAATAACATCTTAGAGCCAGGGAGATGACTCGGGGGTAAGGGTGCTTGCTGTGAAAGCATGAGGACCTGAGTTAAGATATTCAGCACCCATGGAAACACCAGGTGTGGCTATATGTACCTGTAGCCCCAGTGTTAGAAGGAGGTGGGCAGAGGCAGGGGGATTGCTGAGGCTTACTGACTAGCCAGGCTGGTGAGCTTCTGGCTCAGTAAAAGACCTTGTCTAAGGAGAATGTGGACTATGGTGAAGAATGGTAGAGCAGGACATTTGAGGTTCTCCTTTGTCCTCTATGTTCATGCTTAGACACACAAACACCCTTAAACACATGGACCAGTCAGACACAATAATCATGGTAGTGTCTCCATCCTAAGGTTGGATATTAAACATGATTATGAGGGACATATGTCTATATGTAATACATGAATATATTCATGTAAAACAAGATCATGCTAAGCCCATAGTGAGTGGCCAGAAAACACAATTATGATTGGTGTCACTAAGCTGTACGTCCAGCTTACGTTGTGGGAAATTCAGTGAGGAACAACAAAGCCCTTCAGATGCATGAACCCCATTGCCAGTGAGACTGAGACATTTACCTGTTTCCAAAAGGCTTTTGTCTGCCTCTGTGTCTGAACTTGGCCCCTACATTGCTGCCACACAAGCCTCTTGGTTATCCACAGCATTGGAAGGTCGGCCTGCAGACTGACTTCTGGCTCTGAGTGTCTGCTTCAATGTACCTTTTCTTCCCTTTGAGACATGGCCTGACCCTTAGCCAGATTATGTGTGTGTGTCTCAGCTGTAACCAAGTGACTCTAAGCAAAAATATAGGTTCATGTCCATATACACAGAACATACTAGAATGTTAGCTGTGGCTATCTTTTCAATGATGGAAATTACACAGACTAGGCATGGTGACCTGCACTTGTAATTCTAACACTCAGTATACAGAGGCTGGAGCATTGCCTGCCAGCCTGGTCTGTGTAGTGAGTTCCAAGGTAGCCAGAGCTATACAGAGAGACCTCGTCTCAGAGAAACAAAAAGGGGGGGGGGGAGGGTAAAATGAAATTGTGTATGAATGTAATTAATTTTTAATGAAGTGAATTTTCCCTTAATATTCAGAAGGACACAGCTTTGCATTACATGGCTTTATGATGTGATTTGTTTCCTGGAGATATTCCTTGTGTCACATTAAAAGAAAAAGAAAGCCAGGCATGGCGGCACAGACTTTTAGTCCCAGCACTCAGGCGGCAGAAGCAGACTGATCTCTGTGTGTTTGGGGCCAGCCTGGTCTACAGAGCCCATTCCAAGATGGCCAGAGATACACAGAGAAAGTTTCTTGTTTTGTTTTGTTTTGTTTTTTGAGACAGGGCTTCTCTGTATAACAGCCCTGGCTGTCCTAGAACTCACTCTGTAGACCAGGTTGGCCTCAAACTCACAGAGATCTGCCTGCCTCTGCCTCGAGAGTGCTGGGATTAAAGATATACATCACCATACCTGGCTCCTCTTTCTAACATTGTTTAAAGCATGGCTACAGGGTTTCTGCAGAGATGGCTCATCAGTTAAGAGCACTGGCTGTTCTTCTAGAGGTCCTGGGTTCAATTCCCAGCAACCATATAGTGGTTCACAGCATCTGTAATGGGGTCAGATTCCTTCTCCTGGTGGGCAGGAAGACAGTCCACTCATAGTAACAAAATACAAGAATAAATAATCTTTACAATCAGGCAAAAATCAATCAATTAATTTTTTTTTAAAGTACCAGGCAGCAGTGGCACACACCTGTAATCCCAGCCCTGGAGTTGGGGTGGGAGGTAGCAGCGGCAGATGTCTGTGAGTTCAAGGCCAGGCTGGTCTACAGAGCGAGTTCCAGGATAGTGAGGGCTGTTAATACAGAGGAAAAAAAAAACAATAAATAAATGAATAAATAAATAGATGAAGCACTGGGGAAGAAGCTGTTCCTGGCTTTGCCCATGCTGTACTCTCTTCTAGCAATGCACTGTGTTGTCCTTATTGAACTCTCTCAGAAAGAAGTGCAAACTTGGGCCCAGCCTATGAGTTGGCTCCATCAGTCAGGTCTGGCTTTGGCATGGCTGCCTATCAGACTTGACACACCATAGAGGGAAGCAGAAAAAAAAGCAGAAAGGTATTTTTATTTGAACAATGAGTCAGAGCGTGGGCATGCTCTTCATTAAAAAAGAAAAAAAAATCCCCATAGCATTTCTAGAGGCAAGGCTCGTTTTTTTATGGTTCCTTTGTGAAGACTTGGAACCATTGTCCCTGAAGGGAGAGCAAGGTAGTTAAAGCTGTGAACTTTCCTCCGCAGGCGGTGCTGGCAGGCATCATCTTGAGCAATGTGATACCCTACCTTGAAACTATCTACAGGTTACCCAGTCTGTGGAGGCAGAACCAGTATGACTGTGTGAGTACAGGTGCCACAGGGGTGTTGGGGTGGAGGCAGATGTTTGGAATTGGAGCCCCCTTAGGGAACAGAAGCAGCTGGATCTGAGCTGCAGGCAGCATCTCTGAGCATCTCAAAAGGGGCAGTCAAGGGTTCTGTCAGTTAAGTGCTTGCCACTTGAGACCCTAGAACCCATAGAAGAAAGCTGGGCGTTGTAGCATACACTTAGAATCCCAGGACTGGAAAGGCAGAGGCAGGGTGATCCCTGAGGCTCGCTTGCCACCAGCCTAGGCTACAGGGAACTTTAGGCCAATGTGAGAGTCAGTCTGAAAAACATGAAGAGTACATATAGTTCCTCTGGTCACACATGTGCACTCATCTATGCACATACATATGACTACCACACCAACTTGAACACTAAGATACATACACAAAATACAATTTAAAAAGTAAATGTATAATAACTATCACAGACATTTAGCTATCATTCCTTGAGTTCTGATTGGCTTTCCAAGTGGGATTTCTCATGTCGACTTCTCTTACCATCCGAAAGGTATATAACATTGTCTCCATTTTGTACGTAGGGACACTGACATAAAGAAATATAATAGAGAGAATCAGTAATTTGTCGGAGAACATGTAGACAGCCTCGAGGGCCAAGTCTTCTGTGATAGGCCTGGCACATCTCCATTCTGCTCGTTTTCATGGTCTCCTTCCTCCTCCACCCCTTTCCCACAAGATTGTCTGGATGGTGACATTCTCCTCTGTGATTTTCCTGGGACTAGACGTTGGGCTGCTTATCTCCTTAGCCTTTGCCTTCTTCATCATCACTGTCCGTTCGCACAGGTACTCGGCCTCTGGTAAGTGGAGGGCGGCCGTGGCAAGGCAAGGGCGTGGGGACCTAAGACAGGTGCGTTCACTTCCAGAACAAAGATCCTCGTCTTGGGTCAGATCCCCAACACCAACATTTACAGAAACATCAATGACTACCGGGAGGTAAGAAGGCCGCCCAGGGACGGAGAGATGGCTCAGTGGGTAAAGTCAGTGCCACACGTGTACGAGGAGGTTGGCTCCTGAGAGCTCACTGGAATCTCAGGGCTTTGGAGGCAGAACATCCCAGGGCAAGCTGGGTCTCCAGACTATATGAATCCTAGAGCTCTGAATTCCGGTGAGAGGCTCTGCTCAGTAAACAGTGGGCAGCAGTTGAGGAGGATACTTAGCCTCTGGCCACACATGTACTTCATAGTGCACTTGCACGCCTGTGCACCCACACGCATGCACAAACTCACAAAAAAAAAAAAATAGGGAAGGGGGTGTTCAGAATAGCCAGCTCAGCCCCAATCGTTCACCAAGGGGTTGGTGTTGGGGATCTGACCCCACATCTGCCCGCTCTCTGGCTGTAGGGGAACATGAGGCTCCAGGGAACTGGTAGTGTCCTTATACCCCTACAGCCAGCAGAGTGCCCTCTCATTGTGGACTTCGGGGAGAAGGCTAGCTAAAGACTGGGAAATGGAGGAGTCCAACGAAGCAGAGATGACCAGTATAGAGCTGTGGGCTTGCCTCTGACCTCAGTGCTTTGGAGACAGAGGCAAGCAGGGATTCAACTCTAGTTCCAAGCTAGCAAGAGATGGGGGGGGGGGTGTTGAAGAGGGACAGAGGGAGAGGGGGAGGGAGAGAAGAAGAGAGAGGGAGAGGGACAGCAGGAGGGATAGAGCGCTAGCTGGAAGTGAAATGGGAAGGGAAATTTATAGCCCTCAACCCACCGAGGCAAGAAGTTCCTGAGGAGCCTTAAAGCTGTGTGGTCCTCACTCCCTAAAGTGCAGAGCTCCCCCTCCTCCCAATATCCTGCAGGTGGTGCTCCTCCCTGGTGTGAAAATCTTCCAGTGCTGCAACTCCATCACATTTGTCAATGTGTACCACCTAAAGCACAAGCTGTTAAGAGAGGTGAGGGCCCCCTCACACCCTGGGGCCTCCCTTTCCACCACCTGTCCCCCCGTGTGACCCCTCGCCTGTCTCTCAGGTCAACATGGTGAAGATGCCTCTCAAAGAAGAAGAAATTTTCACCCTGTTTAATGAAAACTATACCAGTATACCGGAAAACAAAGTCTGTAGGTGCTTCTGCGACTGTGAAGAGCTGGAGCCAGAGACCAGGGTGAGCCACACCCACCCTTTTCCTTTAAAAGCAAGCAGCCATTCCCTTTGGGGAAAAAAGCAGTCCATTCTACACACATGAATGCTTGTATAGAGAGCACTAAATGGGCTCTGGGGGGGGGGGAGAGACAGAGAGAGGGGCATGTACATACAGAGACAGCTCTAAATAGACTGCGGGTATGGAGAGAGAGTGAGAACAGGAGAGAGCCATGGTAAGGAGAGGAGCTGGGGTGGGGAGAATGTGGGCTTGATCCAAGCAGCAGAGGGAAAGAGCGTCTTCCTCTCTCCCTCCCTCCCTCCCTCCCACATTTTCATTCTTTCCTTATTTTTCAAGAAAGACAGGGTTTCTCCATGTGACAGTCCTGTCTGTCCTGGAACTCACGCTGTAGACCATGCTGGCCTTGAACTTAGAGATTTCCCTGCCTCTGCCTCCTAAGTGCTGGGATTAAAGTACGGGATCCCATTACCTGGCTATTTTTTAATATTACATGCACAGACAGACACACCCATACATACGTGCATGTGGGAATGTGCATATATATATTTTTGGCATGGTCTCACTATGTAGCCCTGGCTAGCTTGGAACTCACAGAGATCCACCTGCTTTCTCCTCCTAAGTGCTGGAATTAAAGGCATGTACCCCATACTTTTCTGACTTTGAACTCTTGACCCTACTGCCTCTGCCCCCAAATGCTGGGATGCCGCCATACACAGCTTGTGCTGTAGTGTAGGATGTCACTGTGTAGTCCGGACTGACCTCAACTCACATTAATCATCCTGTGAGATCCTGAATCCTAGAATTATAGACTGTACCACACTGCTTTCGGGTTTAGCAGACCATAGCTAAGTCTATTTTGCTTACCTATCCGACTCCAAAAATGTGTTATTGTTTTGAAGCATCTCATGGGACTTAAAATTAAATTAGGGAATCAACTCTCCATTAATATGACATAAATATAATGTATTTTTCAATCATAAAGTAAACATCTTTTACATTTCTGATATTTGTATAACCAAAGCATATAATCTTTTCTAAATAGTAGATAATGGCACAATTTGAAATTTTTTATTTTTAATTCTATATGTGTATATGCATGTATGTGTGTATGTATGTGTATATATGTGTGTTTATGGTATGTGTATATGTATGTATATGTCTGTGTATATGTATGTATATATGGTGTGTGTATATGTGATGAGTATTTATATGTATATATATATGGTGTGTATATATGTGGTGTGAGTTTATATATGTGTGTGTGTGTATACGGTGTGTGTGTGTATGTGTGTGTGTGCAGGTGCTTACACAGATCAGAAAAGCATCAGATCCCCTGGAGCTGAAGATGATTGTGAGCTGTCTGAACTGAACTCAGATCCTCTGTGAGAGCAGCAGATGCTCTGAACTTCTGAGCCATCTCTCCAGCCCAATTTGAAACGTATTACTAGAAGCAGCGAAGGGCTGCACTGTATGAGTTTGCCATCCTCTGAATAGTGTGTTTAGCTCCTAACATCTCGGATGACTTTGGTATACAGAAGGTGGCATGAACTCAGGAGCCTGAGAGACATTGACACTGGTGTTGGCCTGGAAGGCAGAGAGTTCTCTGCTAACACGTAGACACAGAAAGGCTGACGTTCTCAGGCAGGCATGACATGATCAGGGTAAGGAAGAAGGGACAGGGAGGTGATCCTGAACCCAGTCACTCTACAAGATTTGCCATCTCACTCCATGTGCGGTGGCCACACTAGTGCCTTGTGTGACGTGGCACTTACTTCCAGCTCTTGGTGCTGTCCATGTGTATACCAGCTGCTCAGGTCTCTTGGGAGACTAGAGGCTGTCAGAGGTAAAGGCTGGGTTCCCAGAAATCAACCACTGCGTTCCTGGATGAAAGACGGTTGCACACATGTGAGAAGGTGCTGAGGAAAGCCTGACAGCACATGTTACAGGTCTGGAGAGCTGGCTCAGTAGTTAACAGTACTCCCTGCTCTTCCTGAGGACCCAGGTTCAGTTTCCAGCACCCACGTAAGGTGGCTCACCACCACTGCCTGTAACTGCAGTTCTAGGGGATCTGTCACCCTCTTTTGGCCTCCTGTATACATGTGATATATTCGGCCTCGTGTATAATAGCTATGTAATACACTAGGTACGTACATACACACACACACGTGTAAAATGGAAGAAAGCACTTTACGGGAAATTATAATAAACACCGGAGACTCACTGGGACCAAAGAACAGTGGAATTAAATAAAATGAAGTCTGGCTCACAGGCTAATGTCACTAACAGACACAAACAGTTGGGAAGAAGATTCTGTGGACCAGTGAGGGGAGAAATGACATGACTCTGGCTGTGAGCCTGAAGCAATAGTAGGGCAACCGAGTTTTTAAAGGTACATAATGAGGGAGAGCTTCAAAGGAGAGACGGGAGCTAGGGGACACTGAGTTTTCAGGGACTTCAGCCCTGGCTGAGTCTCATCAGGGTCCCGCCTTCCTCTGTCAACCCAGATTGTCTACACAGAGCGATATGAGAACAAACAGGAGCAGGACCATTCATCGGTCAACCTAGTCCGCTGTTCCTACCTGAGCAGTGGGAACACCAGCGAAACCACTTCTGAGGGACAGATCCCCTACACAGTGTCTTCCACGTCGCAGAAAAATCTAGGCCAGAGCTATGAGGACATTGAGAAAGCCCGGCTGCCCAGCCCCACAAAAAACAGTTCACTACTGCCACCTGAAGCCTCAGAAAACTTAGCACAGAGTAGATCCAGATCTGTCATCGTCCCGTACTCAGAATCGGGTGTGCAGGTCAACACCCACACCATCATTCTGGACTTTTCCATGGTGCACTATGTGGATACTCAGGCTTTGGTTGTGTTAAGGCAGGTAAGTACCATAGAGGCCTGGCCCTAGGCTCTGATCCTTCCCACACGTACCTCCATCCCCATGTAATTCTGTGAGTCATGGTATTGCTAAGCTACTAGAGATGGGGACACTGAAGGTGGTTTAATGTCAGTCAAAATAAAGAAGAAATGAAGCAGTTCTGATTTTTTGAACTAGAGCAGTTAGCTCCCTAGGCATGAATCATTCATCATTTCTCATGAAATGAGGGTAGGGGCGACTTCTTAGTAACATGGAGGCAGTATCTGTGTCCTACCCACTGTGGAACTCCAGGACAGCTACAGATAACAGACCCCCCCACACACCCCCCGCCTTTCAGCTGCTCCTGGCCCTGCCTATGGGGTACCAGCAGGATCTACCTCAAAAACACTCCCACTCCCTGACAGGCCTTTGCTTCCTCTGCAGAGGGGACAGCATGGCTGTGTGGTTACCATGCTGGCTTTGCTGTTTACCGCCTTCTCCTTCCAGACATTTCTCTCTGTTTCACCCCTGTTCTCACACTGGACCCTCCCTCCCAACTCTGCCTGGTTGTCAGCTGCGCCCCTTTGATGGGCACGCCTCTTTCTGATTTGGATCCTGTTTTATGAATCCTTCACATTCCTGAAGAAAGTAAGCCACCCTCTTAAGGGAGTCTGGCCTTAAGTCTGAGTTGAGGCTGTGAGAAGCTGGCTGTGCAGAGACGTGGGCTCCCTACAGACTTGCGGGGCACTGTCCATCTGACCCTCATTTCTAAGATGCTCAGGAGTGTGTTTCCTCATCAGCACAGCTTAGAGAGTTAACATTATGGACGTCCCAAAGGCTGGCCGTGTGGCTCAGCTGGCAGAGCACTTGCCCAGCACCAGAGAATCTGGTTGCAGTGGTGCACACCTCTAATGTCAGTGCTTGGAGTGTAGGCAAGAAAATTCAGTGGCTCAAGGTGATCAGCAGTCACATAGTGAGTTTAGACCCGAGATCCTTCTTTTTATTCATTTTTGTTTGTTTTTTGAGACAGGGTTTCTCTGTGTAGTCCTGGCTGTTCTGGAACTAGCTCTGTAGACTAGGCTGACTTGAACTCAGAAATCTACCTGCCACTTCCTCTGTGCCCAGCAAATATCCCTTTCATCACTTTGTCTCTCTCTCTCTCTCTCTCTCTCTCTCTCTCTCTCTGTGTGTGTGTGTGTGTGTGTGTGTGCTGTTGTTATTGTTTGTTTGTTTGTTTTTTCAAGACAGAGTTTCTCTGTGTAGTCCTGGATGTCTTGGAACTTGCTTTGTAGACCAGGGCAGGCTTGAACTCTCAGGGATCTGCCTGCATATTTTTTTTTAAAATATATTTTAATTTAGACAGGGTCTCATACTGTGTAGCACTAATTGGTCTGAAACTCTGCAACTCACTCTGTAGGCCTACCAGGCTGGCCTGGGACTGAGATCTGCCTGCTTCTGTCTCCTGAGTGCCAGGGTTAAGTGTGTGTTCTGTCATGCCCAGCCCTCCAAATGTACATGATGTGGTCTCCTCTCAGAACATTTCCATCTTAGGCCTCTGTGGAGGGCCAGGTTGCCTTCTTCTGGTCTCATGCTGTCCTGGTTACTTTAGAAGTTCTCAGCCCACACTATCAGATGCCACCCGCAGGATGGCTAGCTGCACATGAATGCACCTTTGCTTCCCACTCTCCCAGCTGCCCCCCCAAAACAGCCTTGTTTTGAGAGGTCTGAGTCTTGAGGCTGCAGAGCTTCAGGCATCTGGCTTTTCCTGGCTCTTGTCATGTCTCTCTCTTGCCTCCTGTTCTTAGAGTCACCCTTTATCTGGGCACCCATGCCTGACCTACACAGAAGGCTTTCTAATGCAGGCAAGCCAGGATCCTTTGCCTTACAGCTGTGAGACTCATGGTCTACACCTATATCCTAAAGTCTAGACTCACTCATTCTTCTGTCATGGTTCTGTACATTTCTTATTTGAGGAACTTATTATGTTCCACTTACCCTAAAATAAAGAACATGGGGCTGATAAATGAATAAATAAAGAGATGGCTCAGCAGTTAAGACCACTGTCAACTCTTCCAGAAGTGGCAAGTTCAGTTCCCAGCAACCATGTGGCAGCTCACAACTGTCTGCAACTCCAATTCCAGGGGTTTTAATGCCCTCTCTGGCCTTTATGAGCATTAAGCACACCAGATACAGACTCACACACATGTACATGAGTAAAAATGCTTTTTTATAAAAGGAGGGTAATTCTTTGTAACCACTATCTAGACTGTTGCTAAGAGCATCATTGCCCCATCTATGGCAGTCAGAGGTCCACTCACCCCGTGCTCATAGGCTCGGAAGGAAGAGGTACGGGTTCCCCAACAACTGAAAGGCTAGTGAGGATTGGACCCCTGCTAGTTGGTGGACCTTTTGCAGCTCTCTGACTTCAGCTTTCTCTCTCCCCCCTGCAGATGTGCAATGCTTTCTACAATGCCAACATTTTGGTGCTCATTTCAGGGTGTCACAGTGAGTACCCATCACCCTATGAGAGAATATATACCTTGTACTCCGCGGGCTCTGCTCCCAGGTGCTGACACCTGTGTGTTTGGGTTTGGTTTGTAGACTCTGTGGTCAAGTCATTTGAGAAGAATGATTTCTTTGATCAAGGCATCACGAAGGCCCAGCTCTTCCTCAGTCTCCACGATGCTGTGCTGTTTGCCTTATCAAGAAAGAACCCCGAGCCCTCGGAGCTAAGCATGGATGCAACTGAGATAGTGTTACAGGAAACCTACTCAGAATCAGACAAGGTTGGATGCTGTGGAGCCTCAGGGCCTGGGGAGAAGTGGGGA
Source organism: Phyllotis vaccarum (assembly GCA_033318265.1). NCBI lineage: Eukaryota > Metazoa > Chordata > Mammalia > Rodentia > Cricetidae > Phyllotis > Phyllotis vaccarum. The sequence goes on from JARWLC010000010.1 coordinate 101,122,118, forward strand.
GAGGGGCGTGCCTGATCATAGAAGAATGTCCCAGAAAGGCTGGGCTGTACCTGTGCCAGAACCTGAGATGATGAGCATGCTCCGGAACCAATCATAAGTGGCAGAGCTTTCAAGGACCCCCACTGCCACAGCACCTCAGTGTCCCACCCCCAGTCCAGCAGATGCCTCAGGCATACTTGTACATGACCCTGTGGCTAGTGTCACACCAATTGCGAGATGTTTGAAACACTCCCCTAGACAGACTCTAGAACCCCCTCTACCACCACCTCTGAGTGAGTCCTAAGTCTCATGGAGAGTAGAAGACTTCATGTCTGCCCTCCAAGGACTTTGGCGATTATGTGTAATGAGGATTCATTCATCATGACCAGATATGAAAGAGGAAATCCCCATCCATCAGCACTTTGAACCATCTCTTAACCCAAAGTAGAGATCTGAGTGGACTTTGCACTTTCCATATCAGAGTCAGTAGGAAATTAAGACACAGATAGCATACAGTGTTATCTAAATGGTCAGGAATTATTTTTCAATCAACTCTTTCGTTTTGATGTACTAGATTTTAATAGTTTTCATTTTTATGACAAGAAAAGTGCTACCATGATAAAAAAAAAAAAAGTGTTTTAAAAATACTTGGAGAAGCGAAAAGTACACTGACTTATGGAACACACCTCTTCTTCACCCCCTCCACACATTGACTTATGGAGCATGCCTCTTCTTCACCCCCTCCACACATTGACTTATGGAGCACACCTCTTCTTCACCCCCAGTCACACTGACTTATGGAGCACACCTCTTCTTCAACCCCTCACCACACACTGACTTATGGAGCACGCCTCTTCTTCACCCCCTCCACACATTGACTTATGGAGCACACCTCTTCTTCACCCCCCCTATCACACTGACTTATGGAACACACCTCTTCTTCAACCCCCCATCACACTGACTTATGGAGCACACCTCTTCTTCACCCCCCATCACACTGACTTATGGAGCACACCTCTTCTTCAACCCCCCCCACTGACTTATGGAGCACACCTCTTCTTCAACCCCTCATCACACTGACTTATGGAGCACACCTCTTCTTCACCCCCCCACACACTGACTTATGGAACACACCTCTTCTTCAATCCCCCCATCACACTGACTTATGGAGCACACCTCTTCTTCAACCCCTCACCACACACTGACTTATGGAGCACGCCTCTTCTTCACCCCCTCCACACATTGACTTATGGAGCACACCTCTTCTTCACCCCCCCTATCACACTGACTTATGGAGCACACCTCTTCTTCACCCTCCATCACACTGACTTATGGAACACACCTCTTCTTCAACCCCCCCCCCACTGACTTATGGAGCATGCCTCTTCTTCAACCCCTCACCACACACTGACTTATGGAACACACCTCTTCTTCACCCCCCCTACACTGACTTATGGAGCACGCCTCTTCTTCAACCCCCCATCACACTGACTTATGGAACACACCTCTTCTTCACCCCCTCCATCACACTGACTTATGGAGCACACCTCTTCTTCAACCCCCCACACACTGACTTATGGAACACACCTCTTCTTCAACCCCCCCCACTGACTTATGGAACACACCTCTTCTTCACCCCCCCATCACACTGACTTATGGAGCACACCTCTTCTTCAACCCCCCATCACACTGACTTATGGAGCACACCTCTTCTTCAACACCCCACACACTGACTTATGGAGCACACCTCTTCTTCACCCCCATCACACTGACTTATGGAGCACACCTCTTCTTCACCCCCAGTCACACTGACTTATGGAGCACACCTCTTCTTCAACCCCTCACCACACACTGACTTATGGAGCACACCTCTTCTTCACCCCCCATCACACTGACTTATGGAACACACCTCTTCTTCAACACCCCACACACTGACTTATGGAGCACACCTCTTCTTCACCCCCATCACACTGACTTATGGAGCACACCTCTTCTTCACCCCCCATCACACTGACTTATGGAGCACACCTCTTCTTCAACCCCCATCACACTGACTTATGGAGCACACCTCTTCTTCACCCCCCCTACACTGACTTATGGAACACACCTCTTCTTCACCCCCCCTACACTGGCTTATGGAACACACCTCTTCTTCAACCCCCCACACACTGACTTATGGAACACACCTCTTCTTCAACCCCCATCACACTGACTTATGGAGCACACCTCTTCTTCACCACCCCTACACTGACTTATGGAACACACCTCTTCTTCACCCCCCCTACACTGACTTATGGAACACACCTCTTCTTCAACCCCCCCCCACTGACTTATGGAACACACCTCTTCTTCAACCCCCATCACACTGACTTATGGAGCACACCTCTTCTTCACCCCCCCTACACTGACTTATGGAACACACCTCTTCTTCACCCCCCCTACACTGACTTATGGAACACACCTCTTCTTCACCCCCCCTACACTGACTTATGGAACACACCTCTTCTTCAACCCCCATCACACTGACTTATGGAGCACACCTCTTCTTCACCACCCCTACACTGACTTATGGAACACACCTCTTCTTCACCCCCCCTACACTGACTTATGGAACACACCTCTTCTTCAACCCCCCCCCACTGACTTATGGAACACACCTCTTCTTCAACCCCCATCACACTGACTTATGGAGCACACCTCTTCTTCACCCCCCCTACACTGACTTATGGAACACACCTCTTCTTCACCCCCCCTACACTGACTTATGGAACACACCTCTTCTTCACCCCCCCCCCCACTGACTTATGGAGCACACCTCTTCTTCAACCCCCCCCCAAGCCTCTTTCCTTGGTCTTGCTGAGATGTCTCACAGGTTATGTGCCTCTACTTTTCCAGAACATCCCTCCCCACCCCCCCACCCCCCACCTCCCAACCCCCCACCCCCCCTACCCTCCCACCTCCTACCCCCCATCACCCCCCACCCCCTCCCATCAACAAGACCAGAACATTGTGTTTCTGGTTTGCTCTGCGGTCCACTCCCATTTACAAGCCTCAGAGTTCTTCAGGTTCACCCCCACCTGAGAACCAGCAGGATTGCTCAGTGAGTAGAGGCACTGCTGTGGTGTTAGAGTCCACTGAAAAAGGCCATAGACTTAGACCCAACCAAAATTTAGATGAAATGGATTTATTCTTACTGCCAGCAGGATGGCAGCCTTAGAACCAGACAGCATGGTGAGCCAAAGGGTTTTGCTAAAGGAAGGCTTTATAAAGGCAATAGCAAAGGTGTATATTACAGTTACCCATGGAATTCACAGCACAACAATGCAGCCTCACAGCAGTGCAGCCCACAGCAATGCCTCTCAATGGGAATGCCATTTTTTTTTTTTTTTTTTTTTTTTGAGACAAGGTTTCTCCGTGTTTCCCTGGCTGTCTTGGAAGTCACCACTCTGGCTTTATTATCTTATTCTTACCTCACCTGCAGGCCACTAGGATCTCACAGGCGTTCCACAGCTATAGTCAACAGCCCTTAAGGGATACCTGGTAAACTGTATTAGGATTCTTTAACCATCACAGGGGAGTTATGTGTAAATTGTTACACAGGTCTGAGCACTCTGGAGGAAGTGTCTCTTATGACTGGGATGAGCAGGCAGTGATACAGTGCCACCAGGTTAGGGCTGTCGCAGCGTGGCAACCTGGGTTCTGTCCCTAGGACCCACATGGAAGGAGAGAACCAACCCATAGTACTCTAACAAGTTGTCCCATGACCTACACACACACACACACACACACACACACACACACACACACACACACCAAATACATCAATGTAAAATAGACTTTTTAAGAATTCTCTTAGCCAGATAAGGGTGATGCACACCTTCAGTCCCAGCACTCGAGACCAAAGGTGCCTCTTTGCTTACTCCCAAAGGCTTCCACTGATTCTCAAAAGTGAGGATAGTATCCAGCAGAATCACCTAAGTTTGCCATTCAGAGAAAGACTGTCAGGCCCTCTGGGTTCCAGCCCCTGGTGTTTTTGTCTCAGTTGTCTGGGGGAGGGGTGTCAAGTGTCTCATCTCAACTAAATTACCAGGTTGTCTATGGATTTAGAAATCACTTGTAACCTGGGCTATTTTTCCTGTTGGATACTCAGAGGTGGTAGCAATCTAGGGTGGCTCTGACTTGAATTCAAGGCTTGAGGTCGTCTAGCCCATCTAACAGCAGAGTGTGAGTGGTTTCCCCATAGCTCTGCTCTGAAAGCCTTTGAAAGCGAGGAGCAGCTGGGTGGCTCTTTCTAGACTATCAGACAGCTACAGCACAAAGGTGACCCCAACCCCCTGGATCTTTACCCATCTCCCTAACCGGAGCACTTTTCAGGATGGTCTTTATTAGTGCTATGGCACCTTCAAGCAAAGGCTGTTGTTGTTTTGATTTTTCAAGACAGGGTTTCTCTGTGTAGCCCTGGCTGTCCTGGAATCCACTCATTCTGTAAACCAAGCTGGCTCAGAACTCAGAGAGAGATCCCTCTGCCTCTTGAGTGCTAGGATTAAAGGTGTGAGCCACTGCTCACCCAACTTTTTTTTGTTTTTTGAGGGTCTAGCAATCCTGATGACCTCATTGCTTCCCTAGCTTCCTCTAATTCCTATCTCGTAGGTATTGAATTTCAACATCAATCCTGCAGGCCACATGGATTTAGGACTGTTCCCCTCTGTTGAGTGAGCCTTCCCTGATTCCCAGCTCAAAAAACTATTTCACAAAAGCATCTTATGAAAATGTTTGTAGCTTAGGGATTTGTTGTCCTGTTCTGTGCTGTTTTGCTCAGCATCACTTTATAATGCATCTGAACATTGATTATGAAGTCCAGTGAAATCAGTCCACGATTTTCTGACTTACTATTACCAACTTTCTTAAGGCTCCATTCTGCCTTCAGAAAGGCAAACAAAATCCCTGTCAAGGTTTCCTCAAAAATTATCCTAAAATACAGAGAAAATTGAGATTATATTGTTCCATTTTCCTTTCTTTCTGGACATGGGCTTTCTCTGCGTTTATTCAGTCTTCTAACCCGCCAGTCACAGGAAGGCATCTGGCTCTCCTCAGATAGACAAATCCCAGATACAAATCCCTGGAGCTGGAGTTGTAAATGATGCACGCGTGTGCCAGAAGCAGACTCAGGTCTCTCTGGCAGAGGCCAGTGCTCTAAACACCTGAGCTGCCCAACCCCTGTCTTACTTGTTTTTGTTGTTAATTGCTTTTCAAAACAAATCTGGGTGACATGGTTCACACTTACAACCCCCCTGTTCAGGAGGCTGAGGCAGGAAGATCGCTTCAGTTTGATACCAGCCTGGACGGTATAGTAAGACTGTGTCCTTCCCAATCACAAACTAAAAACCACAGTTAAAGTACAAAACAGACAGCAGAAAGCTCCAGAAGACAGGGAAGCACAAATTTTAAAAATTATTTGACCAACTTTGTGGATTGTTCTACCAGTCATGAGAGAGGGTTCATTGTTAATTCTCATGGATTTTGTTTATTGAAAAAAAAAATTACAAGGCTGTCAATAAAGCTCAGCAGGCAAAGGCACTTAACAGCCACCAAACCTGTCAATCAGAGTTCAGTCCCTGGGGCCTGCATGTTGGAGGGAGAGAACTGACTTGCAAAGTTTCCTCTGACTTCCACACATATGCCTATCCACACACATGTGCCCATCCACACACCTGTGCCCACCCACACACCTGTGCCCACCCCCCACACCTGTGCCTATCAACACACCTATGTCCATCTACACATACAACTGTGCCCACACACACACATGTGCCCCCCACATGCCCACACATATCCACACACACATATGTGCCCCCACACATGTGCCCCACATATACAATTTACAAATACATGTGATAGTTTTTTAATTTAAAAAAATAGCACTCATCTACTATTTTAGTCTAAGTTAGAATTCTTACTTGGATATTATGTCCTGTTGTTGAAGTCAGGGTCCCCAGGACAAAGTGAGCAGGAGTGATAGGCTTTGCTTTGTTCCTGGATTGGTGGGAGAAGCTTCTGGGGTGTGAGTGCAGCTTCCAATATACTGCACAGATTATAGTTGGTATATAATGAAAACCTGGAGCCAGATGATATTGGGGAGAAGCTGGAGTATCAGTGGGAAGAAACAGACCACAGCCTCTTCTCACTCGGCCAACTTGTCAGGCAGAACAGGGTAAATGCTGTGTTCAAGGGACCTCAGCCTTGTTGGTCGTTCCTACAGAATGCCTGAACCTCTGCTCCTTCTTCTTTAAATATCTTCCCTGCCCAGCTGTTTCACTTCCGGGTTCAACTCTGTATCATAATCCCAGAGTTAGGATTAAAGGTGTGAGCTACTACTGCTTGGCTGTTAGGCCTTGAACTCACAGAAATCCAGAAAGATCTCTGTCTCCTGAGTGATGGGATTGAAGGTGTGGGTCACCACTCTCTGACCCTCATGGCCTGACTGTGGGTGATTCTGTTCTCTGACATTCCAGGCTGATTTTATTAAATATACAATGTATGTCCACACCCTTAGACGTCACTGCCAACGTTCTCTACCAAGCACCTCTCTGCTCACCTGACATTCCTTTCTTGGCTTGTTTTAAGAGTTATCATCGAGGGGCTGGAGCAATGGCTTCATGGTTAGGAGCACTGGCTGTTGTTTCAGAAGATTCCCAGCACCCCTAGCTCATAACTATCTGCCCTAGTTCCAGGTGATCTGATGCCCTCTTCTGGCCTCCACAAGCACCAGGCACACCCATGGTGACATATATACAGATAGGTAAAATAATCATATACAGAAGAGGAAGATAAAAGAGTTGGCGTTAAAGTGCCTTTCCCCAACCTAGCATTTAAGAGGGAAGAGGCTGGGCAAAGAGCAGGCTTTATCTTGTACTAAATTCAAGTTACTCCCCCAAAGCACCTAGGGGAAGTGCCCACGGAGGAAGGCACACACACCTGCAGATCACAGGAAGTGTTAGAGCGCAGGAGTCATTCATTTCTGTACAGATGGCTACAAAAATTAGGGCCTCCATAAAATGACCTATAGGGAGAGTGTAGGTGAAA
>JARWLC010000010.1:103826679-103881679 GCA_033318265.1 Phyllotis vaccarum
CTCCCTTTCTAGCATTTAGAAGCAGAACCAGTTAAGCCATGAAAACCCACACATACCCAAGCAGAAAAGTAAAGAACTTACTCAGAGTTTTCTGTGACATGACTGAGAGAGAGAGAAAGAGAGAGAGAAATTCATTTAATTTTTGTAAAACTAGAACGGACACAGAGCTCTCTACTAGTTTTGCTGGTGTCTGTTGGGGGTTACTCAGCTAAGCAGCAAAGGGGTGGTCAAAACAACTCACATTCCAATGCAAGGTTAAGCAGTGGTGAAGAGGGTAGTGGCAGACACCTCAAAGGCACTTTCATTATTGGACTCAAGCGGGTTACAGACTTCCCTGAGACCTCTGGACCTTGCATTTCCTGCATATACCATGATTTTCTTCCTAGAAAAGCTCTGCCTACCTCTGCTACTTTGTAGTGGTTTTAGATTTTTGCTGACAAATGCTAGCTTGTTACTTTTTTGTATCCTATTCTACAGTTGTGTTCGGTAGGGAAGCCAGGTGGGAAGAGAGTCAGGCTAACAGAGGGAAAGAGAATAAAATCACAGTACTCACCTATGGGCACCATAGGCTGGCCTGAAAAGTAAGGATAGCTGTGAGCGGTTTCTGTGACGGGACACTTGTAAGGGGGCAGCTTAGGACAGTACAACTCTAGGCTTGAATTAGACTATGTCTTATATTCTTGGGTAAATATTCGGCCTCAGTTTCCTGTCTACTTCACAGGGATTAGTTCATGGTGCTACTAGAGGAATTTAGGTGATGTAAGTAAGAAGGGTTAGTTCTTACAGGAAGGGAAGTGGATACACATCTGAGGCCAGGTGGAGTTGGATGGCAAAAGGAAAAGAGAAGGGTGTGAGGGGTTACACAGCTCAGGTGTCCGCACACAGGGTGGAATGGGCAGGGCACACACAGAGAGTAATGGAAAACAGTACAAAACCAGAACTCACAGGCAGATGGTGATGGACAACCTGTGAGAGAGAGAGAAAGGGGTTATTAGTATTTCTCTCTCACAGTTTTGTCTTCTTTTTAGAGTTCCATCTTGATGGGAGATAAACCACCCTTTGGTCCCTCCTGGCCCCTGTGTGAATTAGCAGATCCAGGCTTTCTGAAAGGGCCCTGTGACATCATGGCTCCTGATACAGGAAGGTAGGTAGCCCAGAGACCTTAGGACTGTCGAGGAAATGAGCTTGTGGGGCCCCAGAGCTGGACTTACAGATGGCCACTGGAGCGACTGCACCTGGTAAGGAAAAACACAAACAAACAAACACACAAACAAACAGAAATTACCCGATTTTTAATTTTTCTTATTCATTTTTCACTTTTATTTTTATATTTTAAAGTTTATTCATCTGGTGAGCACACACACGTGTCTGTGTGTGCATGTGTGTGCATGTGTGTGCGTAAGGGTGTGTGTGCATGTGTGCACGTAAGGGTGTATGTTTGTGCACATGTGTGTGTGCCCACATGCATGTGTGTATGCATGTGTGTGCATAAGGGTGCGTGTACATGGATGTGCATGTGTGTGCATGGCAGTGTGTGTAAGGGTGTATGTATGTGTGCATGCATCTGTGTGCGTGCGCGTGTGTATGTGGGTGTGTGTGCATTTATGTGTGTGTGTGCATGTGTGTGTATAAGGGTGTGGATATACACATGGAGGTCAGAGGTCATCTTCTGCAGATCTCTTCTACCTTGTGGGCTTCGGGGATTGAACTCAGGCTTCTGGGACAGATGTTCTTTGCCCTGAACCATCATATTTTAAATTGTTGAGAAACTTTCCCCTTGTTATTTATTTTATGTAAGTCAATTCTTTGAATAAAAAATTATGGCAATGTAAAAGCAGGTGTGAAGAAGACAGCAGCTTAAGCTCTGAGATTTGCCGACACGGGCAGGGAAACTGTTGACTGTCGTGGTATCAGATGTGGAAAGGCGGGCCCAGGAGGCTGAGACTGTCACCACAGTGGCTGTGTGAGCTCCTGTCCTCCGTTCCTCAGTTTCCTTTTCGTCTTTTGTTGATGTGAAATTGTAGAACCCTGTATGTTTCCCCTCTTTATATGTCTGTACATCAGCCAAGTTCAGACTTTACAGAGATTGTTAATAACCCTGGCAGATTTTGGTAGGGAATTCTACAGTGGCCAGATAAGGACTGTGGGGGTGCTGGGGGTATGGATGCAGATTTACGCATTGCCTGAGACAATATTACAACTTAAAAGTGAGTAATAAGTTGATTTCTTTCTTCCTTTAAAAAGAGTTGCTTTGACAGGGTCACACTGAGTCCAGGTTACAGCTGTGGCCTCCTGTTTCCACTGCCCAAACGCTGGGATTACAGACATTACCAGCCTCACTACTTTCTGGTTCTTCCCCTACTCTCCCCCCATATTAGGGATCAAACCTGGAGCCTCATGTATGACAGGCCGGTGCCTTCCCACCTAATCTATGCTCCTCAACTCTTTCTTCTACATTTTTGCTTTTTATTTTGAGACAAATCATGTTAGTTTGTCCAGGCAGGGCCTTCCCTTAGCCTGTAGCCCAGAGAGGCCACAATGCCGGCCATCCCTAGCTCTGCCTCCTAAGTAGTTAGGCTCACAGATCTGAGACACCAGCCTTAGTTTGCTTTTCTTCCTTTCTGGGGACTACAATAAAGGCATTTAAGAATTCGAGAACTGGTGACCACTTTGTGGAATCCTAGACAATGGAAAAGCAGAAGGCTCAGAAAAATGGGAATTTTCAGTTCCTTTGTTAGAACACTAGGCCTGATAGGTGCTGTAGGGACTCTGAGAAAGCACAGCAGAATCAAACACACAGCAATCACGTGTGGAGATGGCCCAGATGAGAGACAGAAATACAGACTATGTTTCATTCATTCACTTCTGTATAAGTTTCCAATTCAGAATCTTTAGAAGCACAGGGAGACTTTCCCTTCTGATCTTTAATTTTCATGTAAATCAAGGAACACTGTAGAAGGTTGTTAACACTCCAGCAGAGCCATAGGGTTCAAGGATGGGGAGCTTTAAGCTGTTTGACTCTAACGTGGATGGAGAAATTTTGACTCAAGAGCATCTTGAAATCCTTGGCGACAGTGGCTTCTGGCATGGAGGTGGTGGGCAGAGGGACTTACAGTTGGATCCCGTAACTGAAAAGCAAAGGCAGAAATTAGTGTGGGAAGTCTGGTGACAGGGTCCTTAGTGGAGAGACTAAATAAATGTTGGGTACAAAATAGCGGGCTCTTGTCTACCCTTTACAGTGATTGTCACCTGCTTATACCCTCAGGATGGCATCTTTGCTAACCCATACTGTCAAGTATACAGCCTCCCTCCCGCTCTTGTTGACAAATTGTTAAGAACTTTGGGAGGTTTCCTCTAATCCTTTTTTTTTTTTGGACAAGATTTTATGTAGTCCAGACGGGCATTGGGCTTGCTAAGGGTAACTGTGAACACCTGAAGCTCCTCTACTCCAGCTCTTCAGAGAAGGGTTGCAGTGTGGCACTATGCTCATTCCTTCCTGGGGACAGGCACCGACTAGATGGTGGAAAAACTAAAGGAGCTGGAGGAGGAGCAGAGGAGGAGCAGAGGAGGAGCAGAGGAGGAGCAGAGGAGGAGCAGTGGAGGAGCAGAGGAGGAGCAGAGGAGGAGCAGAGGAGCAGAGGAGGAGCAGAGGATGAACAGAGGAGGAGCAGAGGAGGAACAGAGGAGGAACAGAGGAGGAGCAGTGGAGCAGAGGAGTAGCAGAGGAGGAGCAGAGGAGGAGCAGAGGAGGAGCAGTGGAGGAGCAGAGGAGGAGCAGAGGAGGAGCAGAGGAGGAACAGAGGAGGAGCAGAGGAGGAGCAGAGGAGGAGCAGAGGAGCAGAGGAGTAGCAGAGGAGGAGCAGAGGAGGAGCAGAGGAGGAGCAGTGGAGGAGCAGAGGAGGAGCAGAGGAGGAGCAGAGGATGAACAGAGGAGGAGCAGAGGAGGAGCAGAGGAGCAGAGGAGGAGCAGAGGAGGAGCAGAGGAGCGGAGGAGGAGCACAAGGCTGAAGGATGCGCCAAAAGAGTCCAGCCTCTCTGAGAGCCTTTACTTAAGAACAACATGTGACTTACCGGGGGGGCAGATTTCTGAAGGGTCATCTGGGGGAAAAGCAAACATGAGACAGTCATCAGAGAGCCTTCACTAATCCTCTTTCCATCCAAGATGAAAGATTTTCGAAACAGCTCTGGTTATAACCTTGTGATTGGGAAGGTTTTGATCTGTGTGCTCCCTACACGGACACCCGAGCCTCTGAAAAGTCCGTCTTCCCACTTCTTGTTACACTTCCAAAGACACTCAGTTTTGTAACGTCTTCTAGCTTTAATTAACTCTCTACTTCTTTAAAGACTTTGGGCTACCAAGAAAAAAATATTTTCTCTCTATTGAGAATATCTAAGGCAGCAGGTGTGGGAAAGCTGAGTGCAGATGGAGGTAGGCATCCAGCAGGGTTACAGGTGGTTGCCAAAAGTCAACTCTGAGGACCAGAGTTCAGGGTGGGAAACACTGTGGTGGTCACAGTGGCCATGACTTTGTGGATGCTCGCCTGCCCCTTGCCCCTCGACACGTTGCTTTCATTTCCTTCGGTGCCTATTGGGCTGTACACACCACAGCACACCACCAATCAGCCCCAGTCTGTTTAAACTGTCTTGCCTCTCTCTTTAGGTTTATCTGGAAAGTGTTCTCGCCCTTTGTTATTTCCTCTCATCTCCCAGCAGGGGCCCCTGTAAACTGCAAGGCTCTCCTGAGACACCTTTCTCTGGTGCCTGGGAAAGTTATTCTGCAGGTTCAGAGCACATTGTGACATTTAGTGATTCCCTCACTCTTTTTCTTCCATTTGGAAAAAACCCTTCATTTTTTGCTTATGGGTGTTTTGCCTGTGTGTGTACCTGTGCACTATGTGTGTGCTTTGGTATTTACAGAGGTGCAGAGAGGACATTAGATCCTCTGGACTTGGAGTTACAGCTGTGAGCCTCTATGTGGGTTCTGGGAACCGAACCTGGGTCCTTTGTAATTGCTCTTAACAGCAGAGCATCTCTGCAGCCCCTCTTAGTATGTGACTCTAGAGAATCCTTAGTAGGTAAAAAGCAGGAAGCTTGACCATGTTTAAAACCATCATTCTATGGAACAAAGATTATCAAGATGAGAAACAGGCCCTCTGAACATTATGCAAAAGTAAGAACACCAGAGACAAGAAAATACATAAGACTTACCACTGGATTCTGTGAGTTGCACTGCAGAGAGAGAGAGGAAGAGAGAGAGGGAGAGAGAGAGATTGTGGTTAGATATAGAGCAGGCAGACTGCTCTCTAGAGGGGCTTGCTGAGAGCGGCCTTTCCAGGCAGCGTTTGTCTACACATTCAGCATCAGTGGTTCCCATGGCTGTGTGCAGCCTAGTATAAAGCACCCAGCCTCTCTCTAGATTCAGCTAGGATGAAGGACTGCCTCCTCCTGCCTTTTGTGACGGGTGTCCCCACCTGTCTTCTTCCATCCTGCCAGGCACACCTGCTTCAGTTTTTAAATGACACTTTCAATTTGAGCTTAAACCCTTTCTCCAGCCCCCCTGACCATCGTATTTTGCTTTGGTAGCTGTTTCAAGGTTTACTGACTCACATTGTTACAGTTATAAACAGTGTGCTGTCTAATGCTGGTTTTGGGGCGGTAGGATCCCTATTTTTTAAAATATGCTGAGTCTTTAAGAAGGATGTTATGACACAGGGAAAGGTAAGGATGAGAACCAGGATTTGAGGACAATTGGGTCCAAAGTTCTCTGTCATACAAAGTCACTAGTGATGAGCCAGGGCATCTACAAGCGACTTACCCATAGGGCCAGGGGTTTGCACTAGAAAGAAATGAGAATTGGCATTTTAGTATGAATATTTTTGTTTGAGGATTTTCCTAGGGGAGGCAGAGTTGAGGGGGGCAGCGATGCTGACGCCATGGAGAACTCCATTGTGCTAAGTACAAGCAGAAAGCATGCACAGCACTCAGTGTGGGCTTCTTGTGGACTTAGGGATGTTACACAAAGAGGGAACTTGCTTTGTCTACAGAAGAGACCACTGGCCTACACGAGGGACGATGCTCTACAATCTTATTTCTTGCTAGAGGAGGTAAGGGCTCAGTTGGTTCTTCCCCTGGATTTAGTTTAGACACTAAGAGAAGTGCCTGCTGTCTGATTTGACTTGCTTCAGAATGTGAGCAGAGGCTCAGTGGAGCCTTCTCCTCTCAGTGGAGAACTGGTTTTCAGTTGATGATGCTAAGGTGACCGGAAGACTGGAAGCCTATTACTTAGCTTGCAGCTTATATAGGAAGGAGCCTTGGTGGAGAACATGTCCCAAATGGACATATATGACTTATAGTCACGCCCCTGTCGGGATTCCTGTAGGTGGTGGAACAGGGCTTCTGGAGGAATCTAGGTGGTGGTGGTGGTGGTGGTGGTGGTGGTGGTGGTGGTGGCGGTGGTGGCGGTGGTGGTGGTGGTGGTGGCGGTGGTGGCGGTGGTGGCGGTGGTGGTGGTGGTGGGGGTGGGGTGGGAGCAGGGGTGGGGTGGGAGCAGGGGTGGGGTGGGAGCAGGGGTGGGGTGAGGGCGGTGGTGGGGGCGGTGGTGGCGTGGTGGGGTTTCCAGTGCAGGGCGACTCCTGCTTTATTTGTTGAAACATTGAAGAGAATAGTGTCACACTGGCTTTTGAACCTTGTGGAAACCACAGTGACAACAACTCTCAAGAGGGGGTTTGGTTGCTGCTGTCCTGCTGCCTCAAAGCCTCTCCTGGGAAGACCAGAGTCAGCTGACATCAGATGGCCACAGTAATCCCCGTGAGTCAGGTGGGTCAATCCAAAAGACTCCCCTTGTGCACGGTGCTCATGATGGAAAATCTCTCTCTCTCTGTGTATATGTCTGTCTCTGTCTGTCTCTCTCTGTGTGTGTCTGTCAGTTTGTCTCTGTCTCTGTGTTTGTGTCTCTGTGTGTGTCTGTCAGTTTGTCTGTCTCTGTCTCTGTGTGTGTCTCTGTGTGTGTGTGCACACTGCACAACCCTTGTCCTTGGGGTGGGGCTCCTCGAATACCAGCTGAGTTCATGTTAGCGGCCAACTCTGTGGGGCCATGATAATTTCATGTGTTTTTTTCTTTCCTCAGTTTCCCCGGCTGCCATCCTGTGTTGTCACATGCTGTCTTTTTTCCCCTGCCCTTCTCTCCTGCTTCACCTCTGCCTCTCTCTACTTTGCCGTTCTTCATTCCCTTTCTCCTCCATTAGGCCCTTTCTCTCTTGAATTCGGCATGCTCCACAACCTGCTGGTAACACCTAAAAATGGTACCAGAAGGACTAAGAGTCAAGAAAGCTTGAGTCCTTGGGCCAGACAGATGGCTCAGTGGTTAAGAGCAGTGACTGCCCTCAGAGGACCCAGGTTCAATTCCCAGCACCAACATGGCAGCTCACAACTATCTGTAACTTCAGTTCTAGGGGACCTGACTCCCTCACTCAGACATACATGCTGGCAAAATATCAGTGCATATAAAATAAAAATAAATCACAAACCCCTCAAGTCCCCACTTTATTAAGGACAATGTGATACCTGTCTCATCCTTGCTAGGCTCAAGAAAACAATATACATGGCACTGAGATGGTTCAGAGTTAGCCAATGATGGGCCATGCGGTTAATCACATGGATCTAGAGGACTCAAGTCATACTTATTTAGTTGTATAATTTTTTAAAAAGTGTTAGTTTTTGTTAGCAAGACTATGACACATTAATGTGTAAAAACGATTTATGTGTAGCCAAGACTCAATGGATAGAGGCTCTAAGAACGGATATTTTATCTCCGCACCAAGCCGTTACTTATACTGTTCTCAGGGAAGAATGTAAATGGGGAAGGGACAGTTGCTTTGAAAGTCAGAACCCAATTGTCTGGAGAGACGTTGTCAGAGAAGTTAAAAGTAAGAAGAAACTTAGTGTTTACATCATTTACAAGATGAACAAATTCCTAGAAGGCAGGAGGTTTTGGTGCTGTATTGAAAATCTACTGTGTGCTGACTCTAAAGGGCTAGATGTGACAAGTGGGTCAGGAAGGAACACTCCAGGCTTGTTTGTGCCACTTTTATAGTTAATATCTTTTTGCTCTTGGACCTTGTTTAATGGCCCATAGGAGTTCTGGGTTGGATAATCAAGCACGGGTAGTGTTCGGTGTTTTGAGTCTGGGGGTAACTGACAGCAAATAGACTGTTAGTCTAAGTATCTCAAGGGTTGAAACATGCAATGGATATGGAGGTGACTTACCAATGGTCTTTTGAGACAGCCCTGTAAAGACACAGGAAAAAATGGAATAAGAAGGGAGAGTTTGTACGTGATTCTGGGCTCTGAATGCCAACACTCTCATCCACATACCTTCTCTGTGGGGAGTGAACTGCAAGCCTGAGATGGGCTGTAGCAAGCTGACTCTCTTGCTGTAAGTCTAAGCGCTAGAGCATGCTCTGGCAGAGGACAGCCCGATGCCCAAAAGCTTCCCTAAACCGTGAATGGCAGAGGTTCCATTTAAACCCTCGCATAAGACTAGAACACCCCTCCTCCCCTGCCTGCTGGAACTGATTTCTCCATTCCCTCTGTCTTCCATCATACTGTTGTTAAAAGTCCCTTGTGTGATGTTGGTAACATCACTGGAAACTTTCTACAGGGGCCCATCCTTCACTTTAGTATCAGTAAAATATGTATTCACAAGTCACAGATGACTCACTGAAATGCCAGATGGAGGAAAATCAAAACAAAAATAAAAAAAATAAAGAAAAAGAAAGATACTTCCAGAGCTTTGAAGTTTCCACCATTGAAGGCAGGAAAAGAACCTTTAGCTACTGCAGAAAAAGAGAATCAGACAAGAAACTTACGGATTGGTCCTGTAGCTCCAGCTGGAGGGAGAGAGAGAGATCATTACGTTAACTCATGTAAAGAAAATCCCTGAATGCCTGTCTCTCAGCTTTCATTCTAGCAGAACTATCATGGACAGAAGCTCTGGAAAGACAAGAGTGGCTCCGTGCACCGTGTGGCACCTGGAAGCGTGCAGGCTTCCCTTGTTTTGTGGTCCAGCCTTAGGCAATGGACAAAGACTCAGCCCATTTTAATTTGTAGACTGTGTTGTGTTTTTCTTCCTCCTTAGAGAACACCATCCTTTTCTGAATAGTGATTATACTGCCCCCTAAAGGACATTATTTTATGTTGGATTTGAGGTCATTACACTCCAAGCACGGCCTCTTTGCAAACTGTAATAAGATGCCTTGGAAACACAGCCCCAAGAAACTGGAGAAGTCCATCCCTACCCCTGCAAGTCCACTCCACCCCTGCAGGTCCACCCTCACCCCTGCAGATCTACCTTCACCCCTGCAGGTCCACCCTCACCCCTGCAGGTCCACTCCACCCCTGCAGGTCCACCCTCACCCCTGCAGGTCCACTATCCAAAGGGCTACAGTGGAGGACAGATACTCACGGATTGGTGCGGAGAATTGCACTGCAATGTGAATGAGGGAACATCAATGTGATTGGCAGATGCAGAATTTGCCACCAATATTTCCCAAAGAAACCACGAAACCACCAGAGGGAGAATGGAGAATACAAAGATGGCAAGTAATTTAGGAGAAAACCTCAAAGTTCTCATCAGAACAAGTTATTCAGGACTTAACTGAGAAATAAGTAAATAAAAACATAAAAAAAACTCCAGCAAAATAAAAATGTAAGAACCCTTTCTCTTAAACTCGTGACCTTTCAGGGCATTTGTCTTAGGTATTGCACTTCAGGAGGCATCATCAACTTTAAATGCAACCACAAAACGTGTCCAGGAGTGGGAGAGTACAGAGAGGACCCCAGATCCCAGACAAGGGTGAGAATGAAAGCAGAAAGACTCACTTATAGGTCCAATGGTTCCAGCTGAAACGGAAAAACAAGAACAAGCCGGTTAGTTCTTTAGCAGAGGAAAACGCTTTACATCAAAGTTCTTTCTGGGAAAGAGTCAGAAACATTCTAAAAGTTCAGTCCCACTTCAGTGGGCAGCCTAGCTGAGGTCAGCACCCTCCTGTGGAGAGCGCACTGCTGACACAGCCTTCCTTTTCACTGGCCAGCTGGAACCGGTTAGTTAGAGTCAATGGCCTCATCTTATCAAGACCACCATGGACTTCCTATCTTGGTGCGTGACCAGGCTTGTCACAGAGGAATGAGACAGACTGAAGACATTCTAGGTAGGCATTGTGGACAAAGACATTAGAAACCTAGACTCCCGTGCTCTGCAAAATAGCCTCCTTGTGCAAAGTGTGACTCACGAGCCCTGACTCTGACATTCCCTCCTCTCTCTCCTTCAGGATTAACCTGTCCCGGGTCTCATCAGCCTCAGAAATCACACAGTGAGCCCCGGGGTCCCTTCCCTTCTCCTGTCACCGGTCCCTTTGTGGGCTTCCGTGTAGCATCTCCACAGGGATGGAACAGCTGACTCAATTTTGGCCAACCGCATTCAGTTTTTATTTCTTTCCCAAGTTGCAGCCTGCAGGGTTCTGACAGATTTGTTAGAATACCATCCACAGTAGTCTGTAAGTTCCTCTTCTAGACTTGTGCTCATAGGCACACTCCATCACCTCCAGGTGGGACTCCCTGTAGGCCACAGAAGCCTCCTCCTGTTACTGGCGAGGAGATCGCTAGTCCTCTCACATGAACCACCAGAACTTCAGGTAGAGGAACATCCCTGCTTCTCACTTGACTGAGTCTGTTCCTAACACCAGGGTTATGAGGTTTTGTAGCGGGTCCCACAGGGATGCCCAGTGTATCACCGGCAGAGGAAGAGGAAAGACAGGCAGTGTTTGCAGGAAGAAGTAGATATTGTAGAACTTTGAACATTGTACTATTCTGCAAGGCAAGGCAGAGTAAATGAATACAGAGAGGAACTTACTGATGTGTCCCGAGTTGCCAGCTAAAACAAAAACATAAGACTGTAAGTTTGGAAGGAGCATAGTTTTGGTACATTTGTTTTTGGGGGGGGGTTTCGAGTCGAACATTCACCAAGGTCAGATTCACATAGGAGGATGCCAGGAAGTCAGTCTGCATTTCTTTTTGTGTTTAGAGATAGAGGTCACCACCTAAGGCCAGTTTCCCTCCTCTGGGTCTTCCCTGGTGCTTTTCACCAAATCTTCCTACAAATCTGTCTTTGATGAAGTACTTCATCTGATCCCAGAATTTTTCTTGCGCTTTTAAATGAATAAACTTGGACTTTGTTAGTAGAATTCTCACTGTGTTGCATAAAGCTGTGGAATTATTACTCAGAGGGCCTTAAGAAGGGAGCCCAGAGGAGCGCAGAGCGGTGCTTCCTGAATCTCAGTGTGTCTCCTTACCACCCTTTGCAAGCTCCCCCAGAGCGGGCCCAAGATTGGGATTATAGATCAGGGAGACGTACACAGAGGGTCTCGGGATTTGGTGCATTTTGTATTATCTGTAATAGAAATTGAGATCATTACTGAAAGCCACACGTGGTCTGCATTTCAGGTGCCTACCCCCAGCTAACACAAACCTACGCTCAGAGAGTAGGCCCAAGGGGACAGAGGCTGCGGGCAGGGGGACCAATGCAGCTGCTCCGAGGGTTTCCTCAAGAGAAAGGGGGGGGATCTTGGAAGAAGCAGGTGGTGGTGAATGTCATCAAGATACACTGTATGAAATGTTTAAAAGTTCATCAAACATTACAGAAAGGGCAGAAGTGTGGGAAGATCTGTCCACTCCAGATGTGTGGTGCAAAGACTTTTGACATTAGAGACCCAAGTGTCAGGTACAGTGACCTCTTGCACTTCATTTCCTCAAGTTTACAGTGGAAATTGTACCCTCGTGTCTTGGTACCACTTTGAGACCCCAGTGGGGGGAAAAGGCCAGAGTACAAACAAATGGGAAAACAGGAAATTCTGCTAAGAACAGCGTGAAGAGAAAACCCAGGGACTGTGAGGCACAGAGAGGAGCGTCTGTGGGTCCTCAGTGTGGAAGCAGAGAGGTGCACGGCTTGGGTACCTTGCCAAACCTAAAGAAAGTATCCTTGGGCAACAGGGGAGTTTCTGTGGAGATTCTTCCAAATGGGAACAGAAGCTGTTCTGTAGCATGTGTTAAGCGTCTACCCTAGGTGGACAGGCTGCTTACTGCTGGATGCCTGATGATAAGCATCCTTAGATATCTTCAGGGGCACACACACAAAGGAATACATATGGGAATGCACAGGTACACAAGCACACACACACATGCACACACACACACACATGCATGCACACTTGAAGTTTCTGTGTACGCACAGAGTCTCAGAACTGTGGATCTTTCAGTATGAGACATCCACAGGGATGTTGTCTACTTGAAGACTCCATCCCCTATCTAATAAATATTTCAGTTTAATAACTAAAATTAATATTCTAACCAAACAAAATATCCCTGTGGATGAACTAGCTTAGTGGGGATCATCCAGGAGTTCCTTTGAGGCTGTAAGGAAGGCAGTTAGCTTGTGCCTTTGCAGTTTTGTGCTGGAGCTAGGTCTAGGGGCTATGACCTGAGGTGGGGGGATGATGAGACTTTTTACTGATTTAGAATAGGTATCAGTTGGTCAGATTGGGTTTGACTCCTAAACAAGCTCATCTGCTTACAAGGCACCAAGACTGTGGTGCATTATGGGTAGAATGAGGGGTGGTCATGAACTACATTTTCAAATACTGTGATATACATTTGGGTAAGATGAAATAATTTTACCACTAGGAAAATGGGTTTAATATGAGTCCAGATGAGTCTTTTTCAGAACAGAAAATTATCTCCAGCACATAGGTCTGGGGAAAAAATACCAAACTGTCTAATTGGGATTGTTTTTTAAATTCACCTGGTTTCCTTATTTTAAAAGAATTCCCTTTTCTTCCCTTCATCTTTCCTTTATTTAGAAAACATGTTTATTTTGTTGAAATCTGACCCAGGAGACTCATTTAGACACCACCTCCGTCTTCCTCACTTTTGAGAGCCTTAAAACTGATTGTTGTAACTACTTATGTGACTGATTTAAATTGTCAGGACAAACTGAGACATCTGCCTGTTGGCTCACACAGCGGGGCCAGGTGGCCTGGCACAGTGCCTACAGAGCCTTGTCTCATGACTCTCACTGCACAGCTTATGTAGGATGTGGGCAGTAGCTTTTCACACAGCCAGCACAGAGTGTGGGTTCCCCTGGGGGGCTGTGGTTAGGCAAGATGGTGGCTACAAGACTCACCTGTGTTACAGCTTAAGGAGAGCATCTAAAGACACAAAGTGTAAAGATATAGCAGCTGCTAGACTTAAGAGTGTGTGGTCAAAGACATGAACAGGCTTAGGCAGGGAAGGGCCCATCACTGCCTTGGAGAGGAATGTCGTGAACACTGAAGGCTACAGAATCATGAGGTCCACATTAGGTCACCCCTGCCTTATCAGAAAACAGGCAACAAAGGGAGCAGTCCTCTGTCTTGTGTGGGAGTCTGAAGACGTCAGATATTGAAAATGTAAGAAAAACTTACTTGTTGGTCCTTGTGAGCCTAAAGCTGAAGAACGATCAAAAAACAAACAAACAAACAAGTTAGTATAGAGAAGATGGTGTCCACCATACCCACGTAATGTCCCGAGGCCACTGTAAGAGCTGCACCCACATCACGATGTGCCCAGCACGCATAGCACGTATCCCTCTGCTTGGTCACCACTGTGCTGGCTTGAGACTTCTCAAATACGGACTAAGTTCTCAAGCACACAGGGTCTGAGATTTCTTCCCTAGGGTACCACAGTCAGGTGGTCTTTGGACGCACCCCTAGGGAAGACTTCACACCTCCACAGACCCATACAGCTCTTGAGCCTTAATGTTGTACACCCTTTAGCCAATTACACAGTCCTTTGTGGGTAACGGTGACAAGGTGGCCATATCCTCATGAAATTTACCCGATGCCCGAGGGTAATCTTTGTCTTAAGGCTGTTGGCCAGGTGAACTAGCCGTAAGCTGATGTCCATGAACCCCTCTGCTTTCACATTGGGGACCCCCCCCCCCCCCGCCCATTGCCAGTGTCTCTCCACAGCTAGATAGTTCTGTATCATTTGTTGAAGAGAGAACAGGAATAAGCACTAGGGCTTTCCAAAGGTCACAGAGACTCTATTTTAAATGTCAACTCTAGAGCATATGACTACATATTAATTTGTGTGATGTAGACATTGTATAATAAGTACACATACAAATACCACCATGCTGTATACTATAAATAAGTACAGTTTGTATTTATTAAGAAAAAAAGACCCTAAACCCACCGTGCCTTTTGTAGCCCACTGAGTGCTGGCGGTTTAAAATTTCCACATCAACAGCTAAAGGAAAATGTCTTCCTTGATTCAGCATGCTCTTCCTAATTAAGTCCTTTCTCTGGAAGCCCCTGCCATCTTCACAGCACATGGCCTACTTCATTCTCCAGCTGCAGCGTCCAGCCACCTCATATCTCAGCTGCTTCGCACTCCACAGAAACCTTTCGAAGCATGGACTCCACTGTTCTCCTTCCCTGAACCTTCCTAGGTGCAGACCGCAGTGCTCAGGGCTTTCTCTGCTTTGTCTCAGAGTCTTCCGTGCTCTCCTGCTCTCTATCAGCAGCAGCTGCTGACATTGTAGCCTTTTTGTCTCAGAAGCTTGACGCTTTTTTTTTGGATGCAGAGGGGTATTTTCCCCAGAACCCTTTCATTGCCCACACCCTTTTGCAATGCAGATGTTAGTTCAGGTCCCCTGGCTCTGTAACTCCACCTTCTGCTGCTCTTGGGCACCACCCTAATCTACTTTCTCCGAAGTTCTGGTCTCCAATCTGAACAGGTTGAAATGTATTTGTGTGCAGGTTTATTTTTGTCTTAATTGACTAGAACCTGAATTTCAGGCTGGCTTGCTCATGCAGACCAGTCTGTGGTGAGTGCCACGCATATTAACGAAGCATGGGACTTTCGAGTATTATATGTTCCAATGTTCAGTTTCTCTAATTTCCTCTTACCTTTCCTTTTCCTACCAGCTTGGAAAATCCACCTCCTTCTCAAGTGAGCAAGAACATTTATGGTTACTATGGCCAGAGCTGTAAAATGCTAGGTCCATAGGGGGAAGGAGGAGGGAGCTAATTAATCATTTATATGTGCAAACCCCAGGAGGCCTGGGGGTGTAGACAAAGGCTGGCCCTTGCTGCCGGATCTTCCTCCTCCTCCTCCTCCTATCTGCTTCCTGTGTTCACAGTTTCCAACTTAATAGTTTTCAGACAATTCACCGTTATGATAGAATTTATAGAATCTAGAATTCAGCACTGGATTTTGAAGTGCGTAGTTCGGAAGTCGGAAGTGCATTTGCAAGGTAGTGAGTTCCTGTGGCACAAGGGGTGGGTCCAGCCTCCGGACAACCCATTGTACCACATTAACCACAGCAGTTACAACTCACTGTGCTGTTAATATATTCCTGTGCAAGAGCTTCAGGGGCCGGCTTGTCCCCTCAGAAGTGGCAGGACACACTGAAGATCTGAGTTTATTATTTCAGATATTTAAACCAGAAAAGATCTAGTTTGTTCCTATAAGAAATTTATGCTTTAAAGAATGATTTAATAAATAAATGAACCAGATTTATTAACTGTCTTAGAGTCAGGTGAGCAGCAGTTTAAATATTATTTTTGATTTAAAAAAGAAACTATCCTTTATATGACTGATTGCATAAAAATGAAACAAAGCTAAACACAATCTACCTTAATCCTTGTGGCAGTATGAATGGAATTGGCCCCATAACTTCATGGGGAGAGGCACCATTAGTACGTGTGGCTTATCCTGGAGTGGGCATGGCTTGTTGGAGAAAGTGTGTCACTGTGGGGGCAGGCTTTGAGATTGCCAACACTCAGGATACGGCCCATGATCTCTGTCCACTTCCTGTTGCCTACAAGCTGTAGGCTTTCAGCTGCTGTCTGCCTGCAGCTGCCATGATCTGGCCATAATGATAATGGACCGAGCCTCCGAGGCACCACAGTTACTGTTTTCCTTATGAGCTGTCATGGTCTTGGTTGTCCCTTCACAGCAATAGAAACCCTAAGACAGACAACGGCACCAGAAGTGAGGTACTGTCGTGATAGGCATGACCATGTGTTTGTTTGGAGGAATTTGGACTTTGATACTTTGGGTTTAGAAAGCAGAGGATGCTTTAAACACAAACTAGGCCATCGTAGCAGGAGCAGGGGAGATTGTTGTCCTAAGGATTATTTGAGCTATGAGGGGCTTAAAATGTTTTAGAGGAAAAATTTTTAGTGTGTTGCCTAGAGATCATTCTTGTGATATTTTGGTGAAGCAAGTCCTTTTGCCCTTGTCCAAAGAGTCTGCCTGAGGCTAAAATGAAGAGTTTTGGATTAATTCCACTGGCAGAAGAAATCTCAAAAGAGCCTAGTATAGACTCTCATGTCCTTACTAGTGTTCAGGCTTATAAAGATTTATAATGAAAAGGAGCAAGCTGAGTAGGGTACATAACAAATGTAAAGCTTGAGGAAAGAGAGTACCACAAAGTGGAATGGAGGAAAATTGATTAAGAAATACAGTAAAGGAATGGTGAGCTCAGAGCAAGTCCTGCCCGGCGAAGGAGAAAAACCTGAGCTGGGTGGGATCTAACTGAACAAGGTGGCCATTCCCCAGCCCCAGTAAGCAGCAGAACTTGGGAGCTTTGGCCACATGGTTCTGGTTTTAGAGCTAAAGATTGAAGAAATGGCTTATAGAATTTGCTTCTGTGCCTCAAGAAGGTTACTGAGGTCAGGCATGAGCCAGGGTGTCCCTGAGTGGAAGCCTAGTAGAAAGGATGTTGTGTGAAGCTGTGAGGTTGAAGTCTAGATTGCCTTGGAGAAACCAGCAATTAGAGATGCCAGCTTTTTGGGATACCTGCCAAAGACATACTGACAGGCAGTGGAACCAGCCAGAGAGGAAGAAGTGCATTTGAATCAATGAAGGTGAATGAAGTTGGACATCTGAAGAGCAATTTGACATCAGACATGGAGATGCAGAGTTTGGAGTTTACTCAGCAGGTCTTGGTTTGTTCCAGTATTTTCTCACTATGCCCCTTCCCTATGTTTTGGGATGGTAATGTATATCCTGTGCTATTATATGTGGGAAGTGTGTGATAAGCTTTTGTATTTTGATTTACAGGTGATTACAGTTAAGAGGTTGCATGAATCTCTGAAGAGACTTTGGACTAAAAAAGGATTGTTTAAGACTGTGCTAGACAAAGGGGACTTTTAAAATTGGAATAAGTGAATTTTGTATGATTATACAATCTTAGGGGACAGGAAGTGGAATGTGCTAGTGTAAATGGAATGGGCTCCTGTAACCTCATAAGGTGTGGTACTGTTAGGAGGTGTGGCTTTTATGGAGTAGGTATGGCCTTATCTAAGGAAGTGCATCACTGTGGGGACTTTCAGGTCTCCTATATCTCAGTGGACTTTAAGATGCCTGGAGGATGTAGGACTCTCAGCAACTGTCTGCCTGCACACTGCCATGTTTCAGCCATAAGGATACTGGACTAAACCTCTGAAACTATAAGTGAGCCACCACAGTTAACGGTCCCTTACAAGAGTTGATGGGTTCATGGTGTCTCTTCACAGCAATAGAAACCCTAACTCAGACAATGATAAAAGTCTACAGAGTATCTAAGGGCAGCTTTGAAGGTCAATGTAAACAGTGTTACTCATCAAATGATGTGTGGCTCATCATTGGAAAGCGTGATCATTTTCAGATTAACATTATTACAACTTGTGATAATTTAGAGTAAAAGCACAATTTGAATATTCGTGGACATAACTTTTGATTTCAAAAGCTTTGTACTGACAAAACAACATTTCTTAGGTTTCTGGGTCCTCTACAGCCCACTTCCTGCCTGTTTCTAAGTTTAAGAAAGATGTTATAGATTTGCTCAAGCACAGAAATACTTTTTGCCAACCAACACGACTTTCTCTATGCTTTTGTTAACTAGCTTTTCAATCACTTCCTTAAGCCTTATTAATCCTTAAAATTCGTCAGTGGTGGATGAGAAGCAGCAGAAACCAAGCAGGGTTAGGACAGTTCCCATCTGTGAGACCCAGGAAGGAGTGAGAAGGGAAAGGTGAGGGGCCCTTCTGGTGTGTTCTCCTGTAAATAAATGCATGGGAAGGGCTTATGGCATTGTGTGTGTGTGTTTATCCAAACCAGGATCCAGAGCAAATCAACTCCCCATATGGGGTTGCACTGCAGGGAGCTGGAGCATTAGTAGTGCTGCCAGCCTGACTTTGGGACATGTTTGGGAAGTGGGCACAGTCATTCATACAAGGCTTTGCAGTTCCTCACAACATGTTACACAATTTCTCACTTGCTGCATCCCCAATTCTCACTGCATCCCCTCATCCCTTTCTCCTCATTTACTCAGACCTCATTTTACAGGGTTGGGACTCAGTGTGATTCCTGAGAACTTGCCATCCTAATAAGACACAGAGAATTTGTATTTACTTTCAGTTCTATGGGTGAGTGTTGGGGTGTCTGTTTCTAGTGAACCAAGAAATGTGGGGAGAGTCTGGAAAGCTTCCAGGTCAGTTCAGGATAGTGGCCTTGTCATGTGTATGGGGCTGACGGTTGGCAGAGCTGAAGAAAAGCAAAGCAACTTACCAGGGTTGGATAGGCATACCACTGAAATAAAAATAAAAAATAAAAACAAAATCAGAGTGAGTGTCTCACGGCTGTGAGAGAACTTAGCCTCTGTAGATGTTGCCTTGAAGCAAGGCTGGAGGACAGGGGACAGGAGAGAGGGGAATCCCTTTTTCTGCCACTGGATGGGGGAAGTGATGTGATCAGGTTTTCTGCACCACCCTTCTTGGAAGCCCCTAGACAGGCATGTTTCCTGAGGAGCATGGGCAGTAGAGACAGCTAGAATCCACAAGACTAAAGATCAGACCCCTTAAAAGGACAAAGTAAAATTAACATATGTAGAAATTATAACCATATTATCCAAAGATCAGTTACAAGGATAAATAAAGAATAAACTCAAAGAAAGAGCTGTCAGTCTGAGGGGAGTTGATTCTTTCTGGATCCAAATAAGGATCCAGAGAGAATCGGCTCCCCATATGGGGTTGCACTTCAGGGAGCTGGAGCATTAGTAGTGCTGCCAGCCTGACTTGGCAACACTTTTGGGGAAGTGGGCACAGTCATTCATACAAAGGTTTGCAGTTCCTCACAACATGTGACACCATGTCTATCTTGAAGTGTCCTCCTCTAATCTTATTGA
The DNA here is from genome assembly GCA_033318265.1 of Phyllotis vaccarum. NCBI lineage: Eukaryota > Metazoa > Chordata > Mammalia > Rodentia > Cricetidae > Phyllotis > Phyllotis vaccarum. The sequence goes on from JARWLC010000010.1 coordinate 103,845,947, forward strand.
ATCCCCTCATCCCTTTCTCCTCATTTATTCAGTTCTTGTTTTACAGTTTTGGGAATCAGCGTGATTCCTGGGGACTTGCCATCCTAAGAAGATACAAGGAACTTGCATTTACTTTCTATTCTTTGGCTGAGTATTGGGGTGGCTCTTCTAGTGATCCTAGAAATGTCAACAGTTTCTAGAAAGCTTCCAGAGAAGTTCAGGAAAGTGTCTTTACATGTGTAGGGGGGCTGAGAATTTGCAGAGCTGAAGAACTGCAAAGCAACTTACCAGGATTGGAGGGGCATAGCGCTGAAATAAAAAAATAAAGTCAGTGAGTGTTTCATGCCTCTGAGAAAACTCAGACTCTTTAGAAGTTTCCTACAGAGGACAGGAAATAGTGACACCCCTTTTCTGTCATTGGTTGGGGACAGAGAGATGATCAAGTGTCTCTGCACCACCCTCCTTGCAAGCCCCAGACTCTCCTGTCTTTCCTGACTAACATGGGCAGTAGAGACAGCTAGATTCCATAAGACTAAAGGTCAGAACCCTTAAAAAGAACAAAGTAAAACTAATAAATGTAGAAAATATAACCATTTAACACAAAGATCAGTTAAATAGATAGAGAAAATGAACTCAGCCAAAGAACGAGCTGTCAGTCTGAGGGGAGTTATCCAGGGACTGCCTGCCTCTCGTTCACAGAGCTGGCTAGTTCTCTGTCTACTTCACATAAACTAGAGTTATCTGAAGGAAGTGACCTCAGTTGAGACAATGACTCGGTATGATCAAGGAGTAAGTCTTTTAATTAGTGATAGATGGTAGAGGGCCCAACCCATGGTTGGTGGTGCCATTCCTAAGCTGGTGGTCCTGGGTTCCATAAGAAAGCTGACTGATAAAGTCATGAGGAGCAAGCACATAGGCTTCACCCCTCCATGGCCTCTGATTTAATTCTTGCATACAGGTTCCTGCCCTGACTTTATGGCACTAGAGGAGAGATATCTTTGTTGGAGTAGGTGTACCCTTGTTGGAGGAAGTATGTCTCTGTGGGAATGGTTTTTGAGGTTTTCTATGCTCAGGACACTCCAGTGTCTCAGTCAACTTCCTGTTGACTGCAAGATTCTCAGCTACTGTCTTGTCTGCCTGCACACTGCCATGCTACAGCCATAAGAATACTGGACTAAACCTCTGAAACTATAAGTGAGCCACCACAGTTAATGGTCCTTTACAAGAGTTGATGGGTTCATGGTGTGTCTTCACAGCAATAGAAACCGTAATGTAGACAATGATAAAAGTCTACAGAGTATCTAAGGGCAGCTTTGAAGGTCAATGTAAACAATGTTACTCATCAAATGATGTGTGGCTCATCATTGGCAAGTGTGATCATTTTCAGGTTTACATTATCACAACTTATGATTTTCAAGCCACATTTTAAACTTGAAGTGATTAGTACTAGTCCAATTTTGAATATTCGTGGAAACAACTTTTCATTTCAAAAGCTCACTGTGTATTGAAGGGTCTTGGGGTCACTTGTCTACCCCTGAACTGTAGTGAAAACACAGGCTTAAGAATTTGAATTTGCTCCCCCCCTTTTTTTTTTTGCTGTCTGCCCTCCACCAAGTTAAATGCTCCCTGCCTGTTAAATATCCTCATCTGCAGCATCTGTTAGGCTCCTTTCTTTGCTCATGGCCTTCTCTAAGTACCCTGCTCCCCTGGCCTGTCCTCTACTGCACACTTCCTGCCTGTTTCTAAGTTTAAGAAAGATGTTATAGATTTGCTCAAGCACAGGAATGATTTTTGCCGTCCAACACTACTTTCTCTATGCTTTGGTTAACTAGCTTTTCAATCACTTCCTTAAGCCTTATTAATCCTTAAAATTCGTCAGTGGTGGATGAGAAGCAGCAGAAACCAAGCAGGGTTAGGACAGTTTTCATCTGTGAGACCCAGGAAGGAGTGAGAAGGGAAAGAGGAGGGGCCCTTCTGGTGTGTTCTCCTGAAGATAAATGCATGGGAAGGGCTTATGGCATTGTGTGTGTGTGTTTATCCAAACCAGGATCCAGAGCAAATCAACTCCCCATATGGGGTTGCACTGCAGGGAGCTGGAGCATTAGTAGTGCTGCCAGCCTGACTTGGGGACATGTTTGGGAAGTGGGCACAGTCATTCATACAGAGCCATGCAGTTCCTCACAACAGGTAACTTCATCTCTCTCTTGGTGCATCCCCAATTCTCACTGAATCCTCTCATCCCAATCTCCTCATTTACTCAGACACTGTTTCACAGGGTTGGGAATTGGTGTGATTCCTGAAGACTTGCCCTTGTATTTACTTTCAATTCCTTGGCTGAATATTGGGGTGTCTTTTTATAGTGAACTAAGAAATGTAGGGAGAGTCAGAAAAAGCTTCCAGGGCAGTACAGGAAAGTGGCATTGTCATGTGTATGAGTCTGACTGATGGCAGAAGTTAATAAAAGCAAACAACTTACCAGATTTAGATGGGCATACCACTGAAATCAAAAAACAAAACCAGAGTGAGTGTTTCAAGGCCATGAGATAACTCAGATTTTTATAAATCTTGCCTTGAAGCAAGGTTGGGAGACAGAGGACAGGAAAGAGTCACACCCCATTATGTGCAATTGGAGGCGGCAGTGAGGGAGGTCATCAGGTAGACCTGCCCCACCCTCCTTGCAAGCCCACAGACTCTGGTGTTTTTCAGGACGAACAAGAGCAGAACAGACAGCTGGAATCCACAAGAGTAAAGATCAGACCCATTGGAAAAGAACAAAGTAAAACTGACAAATGTAGAAAATATAAAGACTTTATCCCAAGATCAGTTACACAGATAAACAGAGAGAGTGAACTCAGCCTAAGAAAGAGCTGTCAGTCTGAGGGAGTTATCCAGGGACTGCCTCTCCTTCACTGAGCTGGCTAGTTCTCTGTCTACTTCACACAAACTAGAGTTATCTGAAGGAAGTGCCCGCAGTTGAGACAGGGACTATAAAAAGCAGCTGCAAGATTTTTACTTAGTGATAGATGGTAAAGGGCCCAACCTATGATGGGTGGGGCCATCCCTGGGCTGGTGGTCCTGGGTTCAATAAGAAAGCTGATTGATAAAGCCATGAGGAGCAAGCACATAGGCTTCACCCCTCCATGGCCTCTGATTTAATTCCTGCATACAGGTTCGTGCCCTGACTTCATGGCACGAGAGGAGGGATATCTTTGTTGGAGTAGGTGTAGCCTTATTGGAGGAAGTATGTCTCTGTGGGAATGGTCTTTGAGGTTTTCTATGCTCAGGACACTCCAGTGTCTCAGTCAACTTCCTGTTGACTGCAAGATTCTCAGCTACTGTCTTGTCTGCCTGCACACTGCCATGCTACAGCCATAAGGATACTGGACTAAACCTCTGAAACTATAAGTGAGCCACCACAGTTAATGGTCCCTTACAAGAGTTGATGGGTTGATGGTGTCTCTTCACAGCAATAGAAACCCTAACTCAGACAATGATAAAAGTCTACAGAGTATCTAAGGGCAGCTTTGAAGGTCAATGTAAACAGAGTTACTCATCAAATGATGTGTGGCTCATCATTGGAAAGCGTGATCATTTTCAGGTTTACATTATCACAACTTATGATTTTCAAGCCACATTTTAAAGTTGAAGAGATAATTTAAAGTACAAGCACTATTTTGAATATTCTTGGAAATCAGTTTTCATTCCAAAGCTCACTGGGTCCTCTACAGCCCACTTCCTGCCTGTTTCTAAGTTTAAGAAAGATGTTATAGCTTTGCTCAAGCACAGAAATACTTTTTGCCAACCAACACTACTTTCTCTATGCTTTTGTTAACCAGTTTTTCAATCACTTCCTTAAGCCTTATTAATCCTTAAAATTAGTCAGTGGTGGATGAGAAGCAGCAGAAACCAAGCAGGGTTAGAACAGTTTCCATCTGTGAGACTCAGGAAGGAGTGAGAAGGGAAAGAGGAGGGGCCCTTCTGGTGTGTTCTCCTGAAGATAAATGCATGGGAAGGGCTTATGGCATTGTGTGTGTGTGTGTTTATCCAAACAAGGATCCAGAGCGAATCAACTCCCCATATGGGGTTGCACTTCAGGGAGCTGGAGCATTAGTAGTGCTGCCAGCCTGACTTGGGGACATGTTTTGGAAGTGGGCACAGTCATTCATACAAGGCTTTGCAGTTCCTCACAACACGTGACTCAATTTCTCACTTGCTGCATCCCCAATTCTCACTGCATCCCCTCATCCCTTTCTCCTCATTTACTCAGACCTCATTTTATAGATTTGGGATTTGGTGTTATTCTTAGGGATTTTCAAACCTAATAAGCTTCAAGACATTTGAATTTACTTTTTTCTTTGGCTGACTATTTGGGTGCCAGTTATAGTTAACCAAGAAATGTGTGCTATTTCTGGAGCCCTTTGGACCAGTTCAGAAAATTAGCCTTGTAATGCATATGGGGCTGACTGTTGGCAGAACTGAACAAAAGTCAAGCAACTTACCAGGATTAGATGGGCATATCACTGAAAGCAAAAACAAAATCAGAGTGAGTGTTTTATGGCTGTGAGAGAACTTAAGACTCTGTAGATGTTGCCTTGAAGCAAGGCTGGAGGATAGGGACAGGAGAGAGTGACACCTGTTTTGGTACCACTGGATGAGAGCAGTGAAGCTATCAGGTTTTATGCACCACCCTCCTTGGAAGCCCCCAGACTGGTATGTTTCCTGAGGAGCATGGGCAGTAGAGATATATAGTAGAGAATCCACAAGACTAAAGATCAGAACCCTTAAAAATAGAACAGAGTACAACTAAAAAATGTAGAAAGTATAACCATTTTATCCAAAGATAGTTACATGGATAAATAAAGAATGAACTCAGCCAAAGAACGAGCTGTCAGTCTGAGGGGAGTTATCCAGGAATTGCCTGCATCTCCTTCACAGAGCTGGCTAGTTTTCTGTCTACTTCACATAAACTAGAGTTATCTGAAGGAAGTGACCTCAGTTGAGACAATGACTCGGTATGATCAAGGAGTAAGTCTTTTAATTAGTGATAGATGGTAGAGGGCCCAACCCATGGTTGGTGGTGCCATTCCTAAGCTGGTGGTCCTGGGTTCCATAAGAAAGCTGACTGATAAAGTCATGAGAAGCAAGCACATAGGCTTCACCCCTCCATGGCCTCTGATTTAATTCCTGCATACAGGTTCCTGCCCTGACTTTATGGCACTAGAGGAGAGATATCTTTGTTGGAGTAGGTGTACCCTTGTTGGAGGAAGTATGTCTCTGTGGGAATGGTCTTTGAGGTTTTCTATGCTCAGGACACTCCAGTGTCTCAGTCAACTTCCTGTTGACTGCAAGATTCTCAGCTACTGTCTTGTCTGCCTGCACACTGCCATGCTACAGCCATAAGGATACTGGACTAAACCTCTGAAACTATAAGTGAGCCACCACAGTTAATGGTCCTTTACAAGAGTTGATGGGTTCATGGTGTGTCTTCACAGCAATAGAAACCGTAATGTAGACAATGATAAAAGTCTACAGAGTATCTAAGGGCAGCTTTGAAGGTCAATGTAAACAGTGTTACTCATCAAATGATGTGTGGCTCATCATTGGCAAGTGTGATCATTTTCAGGTTTACATTATCACAACTTATGATTTTCAAGCCACATTTTAAACTTGAAGAGATAATTTAAAGTACAAGCACTATTTTGAATATTCTTGGAAATCAGTTTTCATTTCCAAAGCTCACTGTGTACTGAAAAAGATCATGTCTTGGGTCCTGGGGTCACTTGTCTACCTACCCCGGATTTGTAGTGAAAACACAGCTTTAGAATGTGAGTTTGGCCCCTTTTTAGCTGTCTGCCCTCCACCAAGTTAAATGCTCCCTGCCTGTTAAATTTCCTCATCTGCAGCATCTGTTAGGCTCCTTTCTTTGCTCATGGCCTTCTCTAAGTACCCTGTTCCCCTGGCCTGTCCTCTACTGCACACTTCCTGCCTGTTTCTAAGTTAAAGAAGGATTTTACAGCTTTGCTCAAGCACAGGAATGATTTTTGCTGTCCAACACTACTTTCTCTATGCTTTTGTTAACCAGTTTTTCAATCACTTCCTTAAGCCTTATTAATCCTTAAAATTAATCAGTGGTGGATGAGAAGCAGCAGAAACCAAGCAGGGTTAGGACAGTTTTCATCTGTGAGACCCAGGAAGGAGTGAGAAGGGAAAGGTGAGGGGCCCTTCTGGTGTGCTCTCCTGAAGATAAATGCATGGGAAGGGCTTATGGCATTGTGTGTGTGTGTTTATCCAAACCAGGATCCAGAGCAAATCAACTCCCCATATGGAGTTGCACTTCAGGGAGCTGGAGCATTAGTAGTGCTGCCAGCCTGACTTGGGGACATGTTTGGGAAGAGGGCACAGTCATTCATACAGAGCCATGCAGTTCCTCACAACATGTGACTTCATCTCTGTCTTGCTGCATCCCCAATTCTCACTTTTTCCTCTCATAACATTCTCTTCCTCATTTATCCAGACTTTATATTACAAACTTGAAATTGTGTGATTCCTGAGGACTTCCCATCCTATTAAGTCATGAGAAACTTACATTTACTTTCTGTTCTAAGGCAAATTATTGGGGTTTCACTGTGAAACAAGAAATGTGGAGGGTTTATGGAATGCTTGCAGGGCAGTTCAGGAAAGTGGACTTGTTGTACATGGGGCTAACTGTTGGCAGACCTGAAGAAAAGCCAAGCAACTCACCAGGAACTGGCCGGCATATTCCTGAAAGCAAAATAAAACACACAAAAAACCCAGAGTGAGTTTATCATGACTCTGAGAGAACTCAGACTCTGGATGTTGCATAGCGACAAAGCTGGGGGATAGAGGACAGGAAAGTGTGACACTCCCTTTTGTTTCATTGTTGGGGGACAGAGAGATGGTCAGGTTCTCTGCACTACCCTCTAGGCATGTCCCCACAGTCTGATGTGTTGTTGAGGAACATGGGCAGTAGAGACAGCTGGAATCCACAAGAGTAAAGATCAGACCCCTTAAAAGAACAAAGTAAAACTGACAAATGTGGAAAATATAATGATTTTATCTAAAGATCAGTTACGCGGATACATAGAGAATGAACTCAGCCAAAGAACGAGGTGTCAGTCTGAGGGAGTTATCCAGGGACTGCCTGCCTCTCCTTCATTGAGCTGGCTAGTTCTCTGTCGACTTCACACAAACTAGAGTTATCTGAAGGAAGTGCCCGCAGTTGAGACAGGGACTACAAAAAGCAGCTGCAAGATTTTTACTTAGTGATAGATGGTAAAGGGTCCAACCCATGGTGGGTGGTGCCATCCTTGAGCTGGTGGTCCTGGGTTCCATAAGAAAGCTGACTGATAAAGTCATGAGGAGCAAGCACATAGGCTTTACCCCTCCATGGCCTCTGATTTAATTCCTGCCTACAGGTTCCTGCCCTGACTTTATGGCACTAGAGGAGGGATATCTTTGTTGGAGTAGGTATAACCTTATTGAAGGAAGTGTGTCTCTGTGGGAATGGTCTTTGAGGTTTTCTATGCTCAGGACACTCCAGTGTCTCAGTCAACTTCCTGTTGACTGCAAGATTCTCAGCTACTGTCTTGTCTGCCTGCACACTGCCATGCTACAGCCATAAGGATACTGGACTAAACCTCTGAAACTATAAGTGAGCCACCACAGTTAATGGTCCTTTACAAGAGTTGATGGGTTCATGGTGTGTCTTCACAGCAATAGAAACCGTAATGTAGACAATGATAAAAGTCTACAGAGTATCTAAGGGCAGCTTTGAAGGTCAATGTAAACAGTGTTACTCATCAAATGATGTGTGGCTCATCATTGGCAAGTGTGATCATTTTCAGGTTTACATTATCACAACTTATGATTTTCAAGCCACATTTTAAACTTGAAGAGATAATTTAAAGTACAAGCACTATTTTGAATATTCTTGGAAATCAGTTTTCATTTCCAAAGCTCACTGTGTACTGAAAAAGATCATGTCTTGGGTCCTGGGGTCACTTGTCTACCTACCCCTGACTTGTAGTGAAAACACAGCTTTAGAATGTGAGTTTGGCCCCTTTTTAGCTGTCTGCCCTCCACCAAGTTAAATGCTCCCTGCCTGTTAAATTTCCTCATCTGCAGCATCTGTTAGGCTCCTTTCTTTGCTCATGGCCTTCTCTAAGTACCCTGTTCCCCTGGCCTGTCCTCTACTGCACACTTCCTGCCTGTTTCTAAGTTTAAGAAGGATTTTACAGCTTTGCTCAAGCACAGGAATGATTTTTGCTGTCCAACACTACTTTCTCTATGCTTTTGTTAACCAGTTTTTCAATCACTTCCTTAAGCCTTATTAATCCTTAAAATTCGTCAGTGGTGGATGAGAAGCAGCAGAAACCAAGCAGGGTTAGGACAGTTCCCATCTGTGAGACTCAGGAAGGAGTGAGAAGGGAAAGGTGAGGGGCCCTTCTGGTGTGCTCTCCTGAAGATAAATGCATGGGAAGGGCTTATGGCATTGTGTGTGTGTGTTTATCCAAACCAGGATCCAGAGCAAATCAACTCCCCATATGGGGTTGCACTTCAGGGAGCTGGAGCATTAGTAGCTGCCAGCCTATCTTGGTGACACTTTTGGGGAAGTGGGCACAGTCATTCATACAAAGGTTTGCAGTTCCTCACAACATGTGACACCATGTCTATCTTGAAGTGTCCTCCTCTAATCTTATTGAATCCCCTCATCCCTTTCTCCTCATTTATTCCGTTCTTGTTTTACAGTTTTGGGAATCAGCGTGATTCCTGGGGACTTGCCATCCTAAGAAGATACAAGGAACTTGCATTTACTTTCTATTCTTTGGCTGAGTTTGGGGTGGCTCTTCTAGTGATCCACGAAATTTTGGCTAGAAATTTTCTAGAAAGCTTCCAGGGAAGTTCAGGAAAGTGTCTTTACATGTGTAGTGGGCTGAGAATTTGCAGATCTGAAGAACTGCAAAGCAACTTACCAGGATTGGGTGGGCATATCACTGTAATCAAAAAAACAAAGTCAGTGAGTGTTTCATGACTCTGAAAAAACTTAGACTCTTTAGAAGTTTCCTACAGAGGACAGGAAATAGTGACACCCCTTTTCTGTCATTGGTTGTGGGCAGAGAGATGATCAAGTGTCTCTGCACCACCCTCCTTGCAAGCCCCAGACTCTCCTGTCTTTCCTGACTAACATGGGCAGTAGAGACAGCTAGAATCCACAAGACTAAAGATCAGAACCCTTAAAAAAAAACAAAGTAAAACTAATAAATGTAGAAAATATAATCATTTAATACAAAAATCAGTTACACAGATAAATAGAGAAATGAACTCAGCCAAAGAAAGATCTCTCAGTCTAAGGGGAGTTATCCAGGGACTGCCTGCCTCTCGTTCACAGAGCTCGCTAGTTCTCTGTCTATTTGATGGAAGGCAGATTTATCGGAAGTAAGGAAACTCAGTTGGGACAGAGACTGTATAAGATACAGATATAAGACATTTTCTTTTTGACTAATGATAGAGGGCCCTACCCATGATTGGTGGTGCCATCCTTGAGCTGGTGGTCCTGGGTTCCATAAGAAAACTGACTGATAAAGTTATGAGGAACAAGCATGTAGGCTTTACCCCTCCATGGCCTCTGATTTAATTCCTACCTACAGGTTCCTGCCCTGACTTTATGGCACTAGAGGAGGGATATCTTTGTTGGAGTAGGTATAGCCTTATTGAAGGAAGTTTGTCTCTGTGGGAATGGTCTTTGAGGTTTTCTATGCTCAGGACACTCCAGTGTCTCAGTCAACTTCCTGTTGACTGCAAGATTCTCAGCTACTGTCTTGTCTGCCTGCACACTGCCATGCTACAGCCATAAGGATACTGGACTAAACCTCTGAAACTATAAGTGAGCCACCACAGTTAATGGTCCTTTACAAGAGTTGATGGGCTCATGGTGTGTCTTCACAGCAATAGAAACCGTAATGTAGACAATGATAAAAGTCTACAGAGTATCTAAGGGCCGCTTTGAAGGTCAATGTAAACAGAGTTACTCATCAAATGATGTGTGGCTCATCATTGGAAAGCGTGATCATTTTCAGGTTTACATTATCACAACTTATGATTTTCAAGCCACATTTTAAACTTGAAGTGATAATTTAAAGTACAAGCACTATTTTGAATATTCTTGGAAATCAGTTTTCATTTCCAAAGCTCACTGTGTACTGAAAAAGATGTCTTACGGTCCTGGGGTCACTTGTCTACCCCTGACTTGTAGTGAAAACACAGCTTTAGAATGTGAGTTTGGCCCCTTTTTAGCTGTCTGCCCTCCACCAAGTTAAATGCTCCCTGCCTGTTAAATTTCCTCATCTGCAGCATCTGTTAGGCTCCTTTCTTTGCTCATGGCCTTCTCTAAGTACCCTGTTCCCCTGGCCTGTCCTCTACTGCACACTTCCTGCCTGTTTCTAAGTTTAAGAAGGATTTTACAGCTTTGCTCAAGCACAGGAATGATTTTTGCTGTCCAACACTACTTTCTCTATGCTTTTGTTAACTAGCTTTTCAATCACTTCCTTAAGCCTTATTAATCCTTAAAATTCGTCAGTGGTGGATGAGAAGCAGCAGAAACCAAGCAGGGTTAGGACAGTTCCCATCTGTGAGACTCAGGAAGGAGTGAGAAGGGAAAGGTGAGGGGCCCTTCTGGTGTGCTCTCCTGAAGATAAATGCATGGGAAGGGCTTATGGCATTGTGTGTGTGTGTTTATCCAAACCAGGATCCAGAGCAAATCAACTCCCCATATGGGGTTGCACTTCAGGGAGCTGGAGCATTAGTAGTGCTGCCAGCCTGACTTGGGGGACACATTTGGGGAAGTGGGCACAGTCATTCATACACAGCTATGCAGTTCCCCACAACATGTGGCACCATGTCTATCTTGAAGTGTCTTCCTCTAATCTTATTGAATCCCCTCATCCCTTTCTCCTCATTTATTCCGTTCTTGTTTTACAGTTTTGGGAATCAGCGTGATTCCTGGGCACTTGCCATCCTAAGAAGATACAAGGAACTTGCATTTACTTTCTATTCTTTGGCTGAGTATTGGGGTGGCTCTTCTAGTGATCCACAAAATTTTGGCTAGAAATTTTCTAGAAAGCTTTCAGGGAAGTTCAGGAAAGTGTCTTTACATGTGTAGTGGGCTGAGAATTTGCAGATCTGAAGAACTGCTAAGCAACTTACCAGGATTGGGTGGGCATATCACTGAAATCAAAAAAATAAAGTCAGTGAGTGTTTCATGACTCTGAGAAAACTTAGACTCTTTAGAAGTTTCCTACAGAGGACAGGAAATAGTGACACCCCTTTTTTGTCATTGGTTGGGGACAAAGAGATGATCAAGTGTCTCTGCACAACCCTCCTTGCAAGCCCCAGACTCTTCTGTTTTTCCTGACTAACATGGGCAGTAGAGACAGCTAGAATCCACAAGACTAAAGATCAGAACCCTTAAAAAAAAACAAAGTAAAACTAATAAATGTAGAAAATATAATCATTTAATACAAAAATCAGTTAAATAGATAAATAGAGAGAATGAACTCAACCAATGAAATAGCTGTCAGTCTGAGGAGAGTTATCCAGGGAGTAGCTGCCTCTTGCTCACAGAGCTGGCTAGTTCTCTATCTATTTGATGGAAGGCAGATTTATCGGAAGTAAGGAAACTCAGTTGGGACAGAGACTGTATAAGATACAGATATAAGACATTTTCTTTTTGACTAATGATAGAGGGCCCAACCCATGATTGGTGGTGCCATCCTTGAGCTGGTGGTCCTGGGTTCCATAAGAAAACTGACTGATAAAGTCATGAGGAGCAAGCACATAGGCTTTACCCCTCCATGGCCTCTGATTTAATTCCTGCCTACAGGTTCCTGCCCTGACTTTATGGCACTAGAGGAGGGATATCTTTGTTGGAGTAGGTGTACCCTTGTTGGAGGAAGTATGTCTCTGTGGGAATGGTCTTTGAGGTTTTCTATGCTCAGGACACTCCAGTGTCTCAGTCAACTTCCTGTTGACTGCAAGATTCTCAGCTACTGTCTTGTCTGCCTGCACACTGCCATGCTACAGCCATAAGGATACTGGACTAAACCTCTGAAACTATAAGTGAGCCACCACAGTTAATGGTCCTTTACAAGAGTTGATGGGTTCATGGTGTGTCTTCACAGCAATAGAAACCGTAATGTAGACAATGATAAAAGTCTACAGAGTATCTAAGGGCAGCTTTGAAGGTCAATGTAAACAGTGTTACTCATCAAATGATGTGTGGCTCATCATTGGCAAGTGTGATCATTTTCAGGTTTACATTATCACAACTTATGATTTTCAAGCCACATTTTAAACTTGAAGAGATAATTTAAAGTACAAGCACTATTTTGAATATTCTTGGAAATCAGTTTTCATTTCCAAAGCTCACTGTGTACTGAAAAAGATCATGTCTTGGGTCCTGGGGTCACTTGTCTACCTACCCCTGACTTGTAGTGAAAACACAGCTTTAGAATGTGAGTTTGGCCCCTTTTTAGCTGTCTGCCCTCCACCAAGTTAAATGCTCCCTGCCTGTTAAATTTCCTCATCTGCAGCATCTGTTAGGCTCCTTTCTTTGCTCATGGCCTTCTCTAAGTACCCTGTTCCCCTGGCCTGTCCTCTACTGCACACTTCCTGCCTGTTTCTAAGTTAAAGAAGGATTTTACAGCTTTGCTCAAGCACAGGAATGATTTTTGCCGTCCAACACTACTTTCTCTATGCTTTGGTTAACTAGCTTTTCAATCACTTCCTTAAGCCTTATTAATCCTTAAAATTCGTCAGTGGTGGATGAGAAGCAGCAGAAACCAAGCAGGGTTAGGACAGTTCCCATCTGTGAGACTCAGGAAGGAGTGAGAAGGGAAAGGTGAGGGGCCCTTCTGGTGTGCTCTCCTGAAGATAAATGCATGGGAAGGGCTTATGGCATTGTGTGTGTGTGTTTATCCAAACCAGGATCCAGAGCAAATCAACTCCCCATATGGGGTTGCACTTCAGGGAGCTGGAGCATTAGTAGTGCTGCCAGCCTGACTTGGGGGACACATTTGGGGAAGTGGGCACAGTCATTCATACAAAGGTTTGCAGTTCCTCACAACATGTGACACCATGTCTATCTTGAAGTGTCCTCCTCTAATCTTATTGAATCCCCTCATCCCTTTCTCCTCATTTATTCCGTTCTTGTTTTACAGTTTTGGGAATCAGCGTGATTCCTGGGCACTTGCCATCCTAAGAAGATACAAGGAACTTGCATTTACTTTCTATTCTTTGGCTGAGTATTGGGGTGGCTCTTCTAGTGATCCACAAAATTTTGGCTAGAAATTTTCTAGAAAGCTTTCAGGGAAGTTCAGGAAAATGTCTTTACATGTGTAGGGGGCTGAGAATTTGCAGATCTGAAGAACTGCTAAGCAACTTACCAGGATTGGGTGGGCATAGCACTGTAATCAAAAAAATAAAGTCAGTGAGTGTTTCATGACTCTGAGAAAACTCAGACTCTTTAGAAGTTTCCTACAGAGGACAGGAAATAGTGACACCCCTTTTCTGTCATTGGTTGTGGGCAGAGAGATGATCAAGTGTCTCTGCACAACCCTCCTTGCAAGCTCCAGACTCTCCTGTTTTTCCTGACTAACATGGGCAGTAGAGACAGCTAGAATCCACAAGACTAAAGATCAGAACCCTTAAAAAAACCAGAGTAAAACTAATAAATGTAGAAAATATAACCATTTAACACAAAGATCATTTAAATAGATAGAGAAAATGAACTCAGCCAAAGAAAGATCTCTCAGTCTGAGGGGAGTTATCCAGGGACTGGCTGCCTCTCCTTCACAGAGCTGGCTAGTTCTCTGTCTACTTCATATAAACTAGAATTATCTGAAGGAAGTGACCTCAGTTGAGACAATGACTCGGTATGATCAAGGAGTAAGTCTTTTAATTAGTGATAGATGGTAGAGGGCCCAACCCATGGTGGTTGGTGCCATTCCTGAGCTGGTGGTCCTGGTTTCCATAAGAAAGCTGATTGATAAAGCCATGAGGAGCAAGCACATAGGCTTCACCCCTCCATGGAGTTTGTATCAGCTCCTGCATACAGGTTCCTGCCCTGACTTCATGGTACTAGAGGAGGGATATCTTTGTTGGAGTAGGTGTAGCCTTATTGGAGGAAGTATGTCTCTGTGGAAATGGTCTTTGAGGTTTTCTATGCTCAGGACACTCCAGTGTCTCAGTCAACTTCCTGTTGATTGCAAGATTCTCAGCTACTGTCTTGTCTGCCTGCATACTGCCATGCTACAGCCATAAGGATACTGGACTAAACCTCTGAAACTATAAGTGAGCCACCACAGTTAATGGTCCTTTACAAGAGTTGATGGGTTCATGGTGTGTCTTCACAGCAATAGAAACCGTAATGTAGACAATGATAAAAGTCTACAGAGTATCTAAGGGCAGCTTTGAAGGTCAATGTAAACAGTGTTACTCATCAAATGATGTGTGGCTCATCATTGGAAAGCGTGATCATTTTCAGATTTACATTATCAAAATTTATGATTTTCAAGCCACATTTTAAACTTGAAGAGATAATTTAAAAGTACAAGCACTATTTTGAATATTCTTGGAAATCAGTTTTCATTTCAAAAGCTTTTTAGTGTCAGAAGAACATTTCTTATGGTCCTTGGTCCTTCACAGCCCACTTCCTGTGTGTTTCTATTTTTAAGGAGGATTTTATAGCTTTGTTCAAACACAGGAATGCTTTTTGCTAACAACACTACTTTCTCTATGCTTTTGTTAGCCAGTTTTTCAATCACTTCCTTAAGCCTTATTAATCCTTAAAATTCGTCAGTGGTGGATGAGAAGCAGCAGAAACCAAGCAGGGTTAGGACAGTTTCCATCTGTGAGACTCAGGAAGGAGTGAGAAGGGAAAGGTGAGGGGCCCTTCTGGTGTGTTCTCCTGAAGATAAATGCATGGGAAGGGCTTATGGCATTGTGTGTGTGTGTGTTTATCCAAACAAGGATCCAGAGCAAATCAACTCCCCATATGGGGTTGCACTGCAGGGAGCTGGAGCATTAGTAGTGCTGCCAGCCTGACTTGGGGACATGTTTGGGAAGTGGGCACAGTCATTCATACAAGGCTTTGCAGTTCATTGCAACATGTGAGTCCATCTCTCTCTTGGTGCATCCCCAATTCTCACTGCATCCCCTTGTTCCTTTATCCTTATTCATTCAGACATTGTTTTACAGGGTTGTGACTCGGTGTGATTCCTCAGGACTTGCCATCCTAATAAGACTGAAGGTACTTGCATTTACTTTCAATTCTTTGGCAGAGTATTGGGTTGTCTAGTGATAGTGAGCCAGGAATTGTGGGAAGTTTGTAAAGCTTCCAGGCTAGTTCAGAAAAGTGTCATTGTCATGTGTATGGGGCTGACTATTGGCAGAGCTGAAGAAAAGCAAAGCAACTTACCAGCCTTCGATGGGCATATCACTGAAAGCAAAAACAAAAACCAGAGTGAGTGTTTCATGC
The DNA here is from genome assembly GCA_033318265.1 of Phyllotis vaccarum. Lineage (NCBI taxonomy): Eukaryota > Metazoa > Chordata > Mammalia > Rodentia > Cricetidae > Phyllotis > Phyllotis vaccarum. Next base: position 103,861,479 of record JARWLC010000010.1, read on the forward strand.
TCTGAGTCAACTCAGACTCTGGATGTTGCCTTGAAGGTTGGGAGTGACACACCCTTTCTGCCATCATATGGGGGCAATGATGTAGTCAGCTTTCTCTGCCCAACCCTCCTTGGAAGCCCCCAGCCTGATGTGTTTCCAGAGGAACATGGGCAGCAGAGATATTCGAATCCACAAAAATAAATGTCAGACAAATGAAAAAAAAAACCCCAATGCAAACTAAAAGTAACGAATGTAGAGAATATAACCATTTTATCCAAAGATCAGTTACACAGATAAATAGAGAGAATGAACTCAGCCAAAGAAAGAGTTGTCAGTCGGAGGGGAGTTATCCAGGGACTGCCTCTCCTTCACTGAGCTGGCTTGTTCTCTGTCTACTTCACAGAAACTAGAGTTATCTGAAGGAAGTGACCTCAGTTGACACAATGACTCCGTAAGATCAAGGTGTAAGGCATAGAAAGTCATGAGGAGCAAGCACATAGGCTTTACCCCTCCATGGAGTTTGTATCAGCTCCTGCATACAGGTTACTGCCCTGACTTCATGGCACTAGAGGAGGGATATCTTTGTTGGAGTAGGTGTACCCTTGTTGGAGGAAGTGTGTCTCTGTGGGAATGGTCTTTGACGTTTTCTATGCTCAGGACACTCCAGTGTCTCAGTCAACTTCCTGTTGACTGCAAGATTCTCAGCTACTGTCTTGTCTGCCTGCACACTGCCATGCTACAGCCATAAGGATACTGGACTAAACCTCTGAAACTATAAGTGAGCCACCACAGTTCATGGTCCTTTACAAGATTGATGGGTTCATGGTGTCTCTTCACAGCAATAGAAACCCTAACTCAGACAATGATAAAAGTCTACAGAGTATCTAAGGGCAGCTTTGAAGGTCAATGTAAACAATGTTACTCATCAAATGATGTGTGGCTCATCATTGGAAAGCGTGATCATTTTCAGGTTTACATTATCACAACTTATGATTTTCAAGCCACATTTTAAAGTTGAAGAGATAATTTAAAGTACAAGCACTATTTTGAATATTCTTGGAAATCAGTTTTCATTCCAAAGCTCACTGGGTCCTCTACAGCCCACTTCCTGCCTGTTTCTAAGTTTAAGAAAGATGTTATAGCTTTGCTCAAGCACAGAAATACTTTTTGCCAACCAACACTACTTTCTCTATGCTTTTGTTAACCAGTTTTTCAATCACTTCCTTAAGCCTTATTAATCCTTAAAATTAGTCAGTGGTGGATGAGAAGCAGCAGAAACCAAGCAGGGTTAGGACAGTTTCCATCTGTGAGACTCAGGAAGGAGTGAGAAGGGAAAGGTGAGGGGCCCTTCTGGTGTGTTCTCCTGAAAATAAATGCATGGGAAGGGCTTATGGCATTGTGTGTGTGTGTGTTTATCCAAACAAGGATCCAGAGCAAATCAACTCCCCATATGGGGTTGCACTGCAGGGAGCTGGAGCATTAGTAGTGCTGCCAGCCTGACTTGGGGACATGTTTGGGAAGTGGGCACAGTCATTCATACAAGGCTTTGCAGTTCCTCGCAACATGTTACACAATTTCTCACTTGCTGCATCCCCAATTCTCACTGCATCCCTTCATCCCTTTCTCCTCATTTACTCAGACCTTTTTTTTTTTTTTTTTTTTTTTTTTTACAGGGTTGGGTCTTGTGTTTCCTGAGGACTTGCCATCCTAATAAGTGTTAGGGAACTTGTATTTACTTATTTACTTTCAGTTCTTTTGCTGAATATTGAGGTATCTGGTTATAGTGAACCAAGAAATGTGGGGACAGTGTGGAAAGCTTCCAGGTCAGTTCAGGATAGTGGCCTTTTCATGTGTATGGGGCTGACTCTTGGCAGAGCTGAAGAACTGCAAAGCAACTTACCAGGGTTGGATCGGCATTTTCCTGAAAGCAAAAAAAAAACAAAACCAGAGTGAGTGTTTCATGGCTGTGAGAGAACTCAGACTCTGGATGTTGCCTTGAAGCAAGGCTGGAGGACAGGGGACAGGAGAGAGTTACACACCCTTTTCTGCCATCAGATGGGGGCAGAGAGGTGGTCAGGTTTCTCTGCCCCACCCTCCTGGAAGACCCCAGACTTATGTGTTTTCTGAGATCATTGGTATTAGAGACAATTAGAATTCACAAGAGTAAAGATCCCATTAAAAAGAACAAAGTAAAACTAACAAATATAGAAACTATAACCATTTTATCTAAAGATCAGTTACGCGGATACATAGAGAATGAACTCAGCCAAAGAACGAGCTGTCAGTCTGAGGGGAGTTATCCAGGGACTGCCTCTCTTTCACAGAGCTGGCTAGTTCTCTGTCTACTTCACATAAACTAGAGTTATCCAAAGGAAGTGACCTCAGTTGAGACAATGACTCGGTATGATCAAGGAATAAGTCTTTTAATTAGTGATGGATGGTGGAGGGCCAAATCATGGTTGGTGGTGCTAATGCTGTGCCAGAGGTCCTGGTGCTTATTTGAAACCAGGCTGAGCAAGTAATATGGAGCAAGCCAGTAGTAGCACCCTCAATGGCCTCTGCTTCAGCTCCTGCCTTTAGGTTCCTGCTCTGTGTTAGTTCCTGTCCTCACTTCCTTCAGTGATGAACAGTGATGCTCAAATATAAGCACCATGGACCTTTCTCTTCAGGTTGGTGCCCTTACTAAGACATTCACCAAATGAATTAGTATTGGAGTAAATTTTATTTGTAATAAAGTTTGTTGTTTATTTTTATTGTAATATATTATATATAGGATTAATATCAGGGGGTATTTTAACACTCATGGATATAAATTAAGCCTTAGGGTGATTTTTGAAGATAGGATGATCTAGGTGATTGATGCGGACCTAATCTCTAAATCCACATGGATGCCAGCTATTGTAATAAATTTTATTTATAATATATATTAGATTATTTTTTATTAAAAATATTTTAACACTTAGATATAAATTAAACCTTATACTTAGATGATCTATTTTTAGATGATCTAGGCAATAGATGCTGATCTAATCTCTAAAAAGGCGAAAATAATAAACTCAGGATCCCAGCAGCCCTTTCCAACTAGGCTGGCCACTCCCCATTCAGGTTCCCAAGATTCCCGAGATACACCTTCCACCCTTATCAGATAACACCTGAATTCCACCACAAGTTACTTTTTTGTCTTTCACCAAGTTTGCGGTAATCAGAACAATTATCACCTGGAGCCTTCCTGTGCCCCAAACCCTGTGATCTGTGATGCTGTTATGTGGAAAAGTGCAGCTAAGGAGGATCGTCCATGACTGTGTTGATGGGAACTAACATTTAAGGGGATCATTTTGTTTCCATGATGATCTGTCTGTCCTAAGCCTTCTCAGGTCCTGCGTGTCCTCTGTGTCAGCGCTGACTTCTCACTGCTGTTCAAGGCTATGCTCTAACCCCACTGTACCCAACTGGATGGAAACAAAGACACAGTGAGTCCAGACTCTGCAGCAGCCCTTCCCATCCTTGGGTAAGACCAATGCCACTAGAAATCTCATTTTTTCCAGTTATGGCCTGGTTGTGTTTTTAGTTCTTTTTGTGTGTCCAAAAGAGGACAAGAGATGAGACAGAAGAAGGAGTGAGTGTGTGAGGGCAGAAGACCAGACAGATGGAGCTTGATAGAATTCTGTGAGCCAAGAAACATGGCAAAACTGCTAGCTGGAAAGCAGGGGAAGCCCCAGGGGTAGTACAGATCCACTGACACCCTGATTTGTTGTGTGTGGCTCACTTCTGACTACTGAAGTGTAAGTTGGTGCTGTGATAATCTGTTGCACGCAGCCCTCCCTCTGAAGAACTCCCAGTAAAGACATCCAAAGATCCACTTCCATTCACTTAACAGCAGATAACAGAAGTTAAAGGTGTTAAAGGAAGAGGTGGAGACACCAGATGAGATGAACCACTCAGGCTGTGGTTGAGAGAAGGGCATCCAGGCAGGACTTGCTTACAAGCTGGTGGCCAATGCTTGGAGAACCCGAATGGGAGGCTAGCTTGGGCTGCATAGTGAGACCACCTCACAAATGACTTGTCAAAGACATGGGTTTAATTGAAAGCAGATGAGAAATGATCAAAGAAGTCTTGAGCCCCGAGGCACAAAGGGATCCTTAACTTTTATTTTCACATGTACTATCGAGAGAGAAACTGTAGCTTGTTAGAGAGATGTAGTTGGAGGCGAAGGCATGGAATATTCACGGCAATTAAGGTAGGTAATTTTTTATAATTAAAGATTTGAGTCAACAAATTGGAAAATGTCGAGTCCTTAGTAGGATGAATGAAGCTGGTCCTACATGCAGGGTCATCATAGCTAATACACAGAATATCCGAACAAAGAGAGGTCTTAAAATATTTTTACTTAATAACAATCATCAAAATAGTAGATTTTTTATCAACAATAACAAAACCAAGAATGATCGGAAAAAACAAAGTGCTGAACAAAGAAAATGAATTTTCATTCTGTATTTAGTGAAATCATGAGACTGAGAAATCAGGGAACGTTCCGTCAAAGGGAAGTTGAATTCCTCACATCAGGCACTCAGAGGCCAACTGTGTTTGAGATGTACATCAATGAAGACTATGGCACCACAGTAAAACAGTTCTGTGGAGTCATTACTGACCGAGTGATTGTCTTTGCTTATAAACAGCCATTGGTGTGGGAAGCAAAGCTGATAGGAGATGGCCAGTTAAATGTTACTGTCCAGTAGAAAATGCTGATGGTCTCCATGAAAACAAACAACAATTATCGAATGTATACTACAAATTTAAGGCGAACAAAACAAATCCAGCCTAACAGCAAAGCCAAACATGACAGAAACATCATGGGTGGAGATTGCTGTTGTTTATGACTCATCAGAACAGCTGGCTTCTAAATAAGAAACTGGATCCTGCACATTATTTCCATAATAACTCTCCAGAAGCAAATTCAAAAATTATCCTGAGTAAGGCCTTGTCCGAACAAATGTAACATTTATAAGGACAAGACACAGCTTAAGACAGTAGCTTGTGGTGCTCGTGTGAGGAAAACCAAGAGAGAGACAGACTTGAGAGGAGAGGATTGCCAATCTGCATTACAGGGGTGGGGTGTGGAGGTGGGGTGTGTGTGGGGGTGGGGTGTGTGTGTGGGTGGGGTGTGTGGGGGTGGGGTGTGTGGGGGTGGGGTGTGTGAGTGGGTGGGGTGTGTGAGTGGGTGGGGTGTGTGTGGGGGTGGGGTGTGTGGGGGTGGGGTGTGTGTGGGGGTGGGGTGTGTGGGGGTGGGGTTTGTGAGTGGGTGGGGTGTGTGTGGGGGTGGGGTGTGTGGGGGTGGGGTGTGTGGGGGTGGGGTGTGTGAGTGGGTGGGGTGTGTGTGGGGGTGGGGCGTGTGTGGGGATGGGGTGTGTGTGAGGGTGGGGTGTGTGTGGGGGTGGAGTGTGTGTGGGGGTGGGGCGTGTGTGGGGGTGGGGTGTGTGAGGGTGGGGCGTGTGTGGGGGTGGGGTGTGTGAGTGGGTGGGGTGTGTGGGGGTGGGGTGTGTGAGTGGGTGGGGTGTGTGTGGGGGTGGGGTGTGTGGGGGTGGGGTGTGTGTGGGGGTGGGGTGTGTGGGGGTGGGGTTTGTGAGTGGGTGGGGTGTGTGTGGGGGTGGGGTGTGGGGGGGTGGGGTGTGTGTGGGGGTGGGGTGTGTGGGGGTGGGGTTTGTGAGTGGGTGGGGTGTGTGTGGGGGTGGGGTGTGTGTGGGGGTGGGGTGTGTGTGGGGGTGGGGTGTGTGGGGGTGGGGTTTGTGAGTGGGTGGGGTGTGTGTGGGGGTGGGGTGTGTGGGGGTGGGTGGGTTTGGGGCCAGCCAAGAGAATGACATCTCCTCTAATTCTCTTATGAGTAGGGAAATTTTAGTAGGAAAATGATAGAAAAATTGATGTGGGATGTCTTTCTGCATGCTGTGAATTAGCATTGGATATCAAAAAACTGTTTTGGCCTATGGCGGGGCAGCTTAGAGGCAGGTGGGAAATCCAAGCAGAGATAAAGGAGGAGGGTGAAGCCAAGAGATGCTTCGACCTGCCGCCCAAAAGCAAAATGTAATGGAACACAGGTAAAGTCACTAGCCACGTGGCAAGACATAGATTAATAGAAATGGGTTGAATTATGTTGTAAGAGCTAGTTAGTAATGAGCCTGAGCCATATAAGCCAAACAGTTTGTAATTAATATGAGCCTTTGTGTTATTTTGAGCTAAGTGGCTGTGGGCCGGTCAGGACCTTGGGGCCAGGCTGGGCCAGAAACTTTTTATTACAAATGGTGTTTCAATTTGGGGCTCTTGCATCCACATAAAGCCTGAGGAAGTTTCAAAAAGGTTCTAGAGCACAGAAGTGGAGCTTAAAACAGCTTCCAAGTTGTTTCTCTAGAGTGGGCTGTGGTACAGAGATGCTGTGGCTTGGTGTGTGGGCTTCAGTTACTCTATATTCACAAGTTGTGTTTTTTTTTATGCCACAACTGAGGTGCAAAAATTAAATTTCTGTATATTTCAGTATTATAGTTTTGAGGAAAATGCAAGTTGTAATAATGCCCAAAACAATGGCATTTCAGAAAATCTTATAAAAGAACAAATAATCCTACATTATATTCAGTGATAGATTATATAAATATCACAAGTCGACATCACAGACCATAATTCAGACCATAATTATAAGTCTGTAATGGGGACAAGGAATTTCAGCATTATTTTTGCCACGTGAAGGTGTTTACACACATTGATGTACACATTGAGGGTGTGTACATATACTGAAGATCGGTTTGCACATCGTACCAGGGTGCGAACACACATTGTGTTTTTACGCAGTGAGGGTGTTATATACACAGTGTTAATTATTTTTGTATCTTATTTTAAAACACTTAAAAAGAAGAAAAAACAAGGATATAAACAACGAGGCTTGCAAAGCAGAACAAGGCAGCCTTGGAAGGAAGCCACGGACACTCACCCTGGGAGCTGGTTGACTGTACCCCTAGGGAGTTTGCTGATACTTTTCTCTGAGCAGCAGATGGCGCTAAAATACAAACAGAAACTCGGGAGGTCAGTGGTGGGAATCGGGCTCCACATGCCTGTCAGTGCCTGCAAATGCTGTTGCTCTGAAACTGCTCGTTTTGGTGATGGTAATTCAACTGAGAGCCTGTGAATGGGTCATGTCAGCCTGGCAGGAGTCACTGGTCCAGGAGAGAACCTCAGTTGAGAAAATGACTCCATAAATGCGGAAGGTAAGCCTGTTGAACACTTTCTTAGATGCGGGGGGGAGGGGCGCCCACTGGGTGGGGCCATCCCTGGGCTGGTGGTCCCTGGTTCTATAAGAGCAGACTGAACAGACAGGCCATGGGGAACAAGCCGATAAGCAGCCCTCCTCTACAGCCTCCAGGTCCCTAACAGTGTGAGTCCTGTGTTAGCTTCCTTGGATGATGAACAGTGATGTGGGATTGCCAGTCAGAAAAGCTGTTTCTTTCCAAGCTGCTTTTGGTTGTGATGTTTCATTGCAGCAGTAAAAACCCTAAGACCAGGCCCTACAGGAGCACCTCTGCCAAGGAGCTGCAAAGCTGAGGCACGTATCTCCCCTGGCCTCTCCCCTCCCTCTCTCCTTTGGCTCTCTTCCTTTCTCCTCCACCCCTTTCTCCGCCTCATCATCTCCTCCTTTTCTTCTAGATGATCTGTGGCTGAGATTCTCCTAGTTTACCACTGGGAGAGCAGGTGACTCGTATGTGGCCAGTTTTCTTTCCTTAAACACAACTAAGGAAGGTGTGATGGTGCAGCCTAGTTTCAGGAAGGGAGACAATTCCTATTGGAAACCTTCTGGACACCAATGAACGCCTGGCAGGTTAGTGTCAGTGAGGACGGCTACCCAAACTTTACCATCAGAGAGCAGGTGGACGATGAACCAGAGGCAGCAGCATCTCTTTGTGGCTCGACTATGAGTTAAATGAACAAGCAGATGGAGGCTAGCCAAGGAAAGTAGTTTGTGGAAGAAAATACAAGCAATGGAGACATTGGATGGGATGAAATATAACAGGAGCTGATGAGAGTCGGGAGGGTTGGCAGAATAGTTTCTCGGTTGCCTGTGTGTGCCCAGCTCCATCACTGACCTGCACTGCCCACCCTGACCCTTCACTTTAGTTACTGACAGTGTCAGCAACTGACATTGAAACTCCAGTCTGCCTTAGAATGGCCCTGTAAGCACTATGGATCAGGCCGTGTCTGCCCCAACCCTGCTACCTCTGTATTTGACTTTATGTGGGTGCCAGGTATCTAACTCAGGCCCATGTGCGTTATGTGTTTGAAGTTTGTTATAAAATAAAACACTTAGGTACTATATATACATTTTCTTATAATAAGCATGCATTCAATTAAATCTTAAAATGTTACCATGGCAATCTTATCATGTGATTCATTTCAGTTAAACTAAGCTTTAAACATTGAATTTCACGCAACTAAACATCGTAACTTCCATAGTCAGTTGACCAGCTGATCAATATTTTTATGCCCAGAAATGATAAAAGGTAACTCACTAGAGCTTTGGCCCCCAAAACTTAGAATGATTAGGATTTATAGGACAACTTTAGGGTTAATTGCAAAGCCATTAGTCTTTATGAGTTTTAAATTTTGATTTATATACACATCAGTGACATGACTCCTGATTTAACTTTTCCCTATGGAATCATCCACAGTCAGGAACGAGCAATAGAAGTACCGAGTCATGGGAAAATGGAATTAGGGCCAAGAAATCCCATGTTTGGGTCTTCACTGAGTCATCTGTAATCCCACAGCTGTGGACAAGCCATTAATGTTTCTCGTGAATGAGTTTCCATTCTGTAAACTAGGAACAGGCTCTTGTAAATATACTGATTTATGTGAGCTGATCACCAAGACCCCCTCCCCAATGGTGTGTGTTCAGAGCTGCTGTGTTGGGTGGTTCCAGTTGTCCCAGCACGAAGACCCCTGCAAGCCCAGAGGGCTCCCAGTGTCCTCCACCATAAGCTGAGCTGGCTTGTGATTGCAGGGCAGCCCCGGGCAATTCATCTGCGTGTGTGAGGCTGTCTGAGTTGCTTGTAGAGAAAGGATGACAAGGGTCACTGTACAAAGGTTCTGTTGATTCTCTTCCAGGCTTAGTTTACAGTCTTAACTTTCACATACTGAGGTAGCTTCTTGCAGGGGCTGGCGTGCTTCGAGGAGTAACTGTCTCGGAGGAGGTGAGTCCCCAAGAGTTAGGAACCACAGTGACAACACCAGACAGTGACTATACTCCTTTGAACCTTGGGAACTTCACTGTCCAAAGCATATCATAGTGCAGTTAGTTTTTGGAGATCTGTCCCGCTATCAGGAAGATGCATTGAGCACTTGGAGTTTGTGCCAACTTTTATTTTTCTGCTTGTGTTGGAGTTTAATTGGCATAAGATTGTGTAGCTTCATGATGGTTTGATATAAAAGTCATAAAATGACCATATTTAAGCAACTAAGTACGTCATCATTTCACAGACTTTTTCTTGTCATGATGAGCATCTTTTCAACCCATTCACTGAGTGAACTACAAGTGGACATTAGTTATTGTTGCATGGATAAAGGAAACTCAGGACCAGATCTCTGGGAAAGACGAAGGTATCAGAGAGTAAACCCCACAGTCAGATCTCACCCAGCTGTCTTCCAGCTTCTTCAGCTCCTCCTGGCTTCTTCTGCCTGCTCTGTCTTTCTATGCCTGCCTTAAATACTCTCTTTGCTCAGTTAAGGCGTGGCACCACCACTGCCTGCCTGGGAGCCTGGAACTCCTTCTGTGAACTAAAATGACCTCAAACTCAGATTGGATTAAGGGCGTAGGTCACCACTCCTGGATATTCCCTCTGCTGGGGTTAAAGGTGTGAGTTACCACTGTCTGGTCCTCCTAGACTGACTGTGGGTAGATCCTTCTGATATCTCTGAATGTTTTTTTTATTGTATTTGAAAGTATCCCCACAAGTTATTTTGTCCTTTCTTCAGGACTTGGTCCCTTAGAACGAACGGCTGGCGCTGGCCTGTTCTTCTGCTCCTGGTCTTCAGTGATGCCCTTTCTCATCTATCAGTTTATTTTTATTTGCAAGCTTACTTGTTGAGATTTCATGTAGGAAGACTGTATTTACGTCATTATCTCCTGCTTCTGCTCTCCTCGACTCCTTTCACACCTTTCTCTTGCCTCAAATTCATGGTCTCTAAAAAATTATCTTTGTTGCATATATACAAATTGCCTTTCCTACTCCTCAAATTCTCTTATATTTAATTATTTCTCAGTCTGCCACTGAGAAAAGTCAGGTCAGGAACTCAAACTGGGAAGGAACTGGAGGCTGAATTCTCACACTTCAGGACCATCTCTACCAATATAGCATCGCTATATTGGTCATCAACTAATAAATGCACCACAGGCTTCCGACAGGCCAGTCTGAAGAGGCCTTCACCCTTGCTGTCCAGTTGGCATAAACAGCCAGCACAGACATTTTAATATGCAAGTCTTCCAAACCAGAACACACTATCTTCCCATTTTCTTGTGTTTCCCAATTTCTTTAACACAGTGTTTTGTTTTGTTTTGTTTTTTGTTTTTCCCCCGGGTAAGCAGAGCTTTCGCCTCCTTAGCTTTTCAGCTAGTCTGTTGCCAATGCAGAGAAATGCTGCTACTTTCTGAATGTTTCTTTTTGTGTGTGTGCTCCGCACTGCAATGCAGCTATGGTCTTGAGTTTTTGATGGAACATGGGGTTTTCCATGTTCAAGGTCAGATCTGCAAACAGATGTCCCTTCCTGATTTCTCTGCCTTTTGCCAAATTGCTCTGGGGTAGGGCTTCCAATAGTACATTAAATAGAAGTGGTGAGAGCTGACATTGTGACCACAGATCAGTTTTCCACCCGGAAGATGACATTAGCTTTAGAGCGGTCACTTGGTTGCTTTTTGGTGAGGCACCTTCATAGTGCACTTATCATGGAAGAATGGTAGAATTTGAAAATGCCTTTTCTACAAATCTAGATATTGTTATATGACTTTATTCCTTTTTATTTTTAAATCTCACTTTATTGATTTGCACTCAGGAATAATTCCCCCACTGATCATGCCAAATGATTCTTTTTTTTAAAAAAAAACCAATTTGGTCTGCTGGTATTTTGTCTGCTGTTTTTGCACATGGCTCTTCAGTGATGCAGCTGGCATCTTCTCCCCGGGCTTCTGCCTGGTTTTGGTGTCTGCAGCGGAGTCCCAAAGCACCTTCCTCAGTGTCGTGGCTTCAGAGACTGGGATTGTTTATGGAATGTGGGTGTGGGCATGGGTTTTGGAGGAAAGGATTTTCCAAATAGCTAATAGGAGCTCCTTCCAGATGCTTTCCTTGGGAGACTATGGAAGTGAGCCATTGAGAAGTACAGTTTCAGGAATCCCAGGGAAGGTATCTGAAGTGGCTCATGGGAAATGTTCTTGATGGAGTCTTTGGAACATCATCTGGCAGGTTATCTTCCCTGCTCCCAACCTCTTCACTCAGGGTGCTGATCACCTTTGCAGGTAAAAGAGTCAAATCTGTTGGGCCACGTTTCTTATGGCTGTCAGATGTGGGCAATAATTTGCCATGATCAGTGGGGGAATTATTCCTGGGTGCAAATCAATAAAGTGACATAAAATGAAATGCTGAGACTCCCTTGGGCCAGAAATGGTGGCCTTGGGGACCTTTCCTCAGCTTTGACTTTGTCCTGGTGAGAACTGGCAAGATTTTTAATGTCTTTATTCTAAAATTTTCTTCCTGGCCCCTGGAGTCCCACTTGATTCTCTCAGACATCCATCTGCACTGCTTGGCACAGACGAAGGCTCCCGGTCATCCAGCTCCTGTCAATGTCCAGATTACTCTGGGAATGGATTCATCTATCGATGGACTGAATCCAGACTTCTCTAAACAATTGATTTCTTGCCTTTTGTTGTTGGTAGGTGTTGAGTTTGTGTGCTCAGAGCTGGCGTCTTTGGGAGGTGGCTGGGTTACAGTGCTGTTTCTTGGCATCCATGAGGTCATAGCACTTCCCCACCAAAGCTGCTCCAAAGAGGCCGCCAGCTGAGAGCTCTGAAAGCAGGAGCTGCAGGTTAAAGTAGTTTTTCCTCAGTATTTTAATCCCGTAGCAGAAATCCATAACTGGTAACAGGATGGAGGGCATCGCTTGTGGCTCAGAAGTTCTTGAATTTGGAAAAGTACAAAGAACAGACTAGAAAAAGCTTAGATACTGTAAATGGAGCTTTGTGGGCACCGTGCCTGAGCTCTGCCGAGATGCTGGCCAGACTGGAGTAAAGATGTCTGTCTGGGATAGAAGCTCTTTTGGGGATTTTCTCTCCCATTGCTTCACAGCAGAAGGACGTGAGGCTGAGTTGAAGAGAGGTTGATTTGGGAGTTTCAAGGCTTCACACTTTTCAGGAAGTGTGACATGGCTGTTTCTGACTCCTTTAGGCAGACCCATGGTGAGAACTGGGGGGAGGGGCAGTAGAAAGATTTGGCAAGTGCCCTTGGGCCACAAAGGAGTGCTTAAAAGAGGTTAGAGTCCTTGAAAGAAGCTGACCACTTCCTGCCAGGACAATATGAAGGCTGTGGTGGGTGCCAAGACTCCTAGGGCTGCTTGGGGGATTATTTCTTCAGCATTTTTTTTTCTCTCAAACTTCCGGGCACTCAGAGGCCATCCAAAGGAGGGCGGCCCTCTTGTTCACACAGCGTGTGATGCTGTTTTGCAAGCATGCAAAATATAAGAGTTACACAGTTTAGAGACTTATTCCAAGACTTCCCAGGAGGCTCTGAGAATCTTTGGTGTGGGCTGTAGCTGGATGTCTGCATGTAGCCCATGAGAAGGACAAGTGTGAGGAGGTGGAAGCTTGTCTAAAGATGCAATGAGGCCCTTGGAACACCTGCTGAGGGAATCCACGGGTGGTGAGCAGACCAGTTTGGAGAGAGCCTGATGGGGCAGAGGTAGTATGGTGACTGGAAGGCCCAAGAGGCTCGAATGGTACCACCTGCCCACCCACCTGCACACTGATGCTGATGCTGATGCTGCTGGGCTGGGAACTGCCTCAGTCTGGGCTTCTTTCTGTTAGTTTCATTTTTCCCACTCAGAGTGAAACATTTGCCGTGCGCTGCTTTGTCTGGGAGCTATGTGAGTTTTTTAGTCTAATTTTTGAAGATACCCAGAGCTGAGAGCTTGCTTCAAATCTCAGGGAGAACATGGGACTTGGGTGTTTGACCTGTTCTGGAAGCAATTGGGTCTTCAGGGTCCTTTGGAACTAGATACATTTTATCTTTTTAAAATATACTTTGCACGTGAGCCTGTAGTTTGAATTCCGGCTCTGTTCCAGCAGATTGGATCCTTGTGCGCCCTGCCATGCTGTGCATCCCTGTGCGCCCTGCCATGCTGTGCATCCCTGTGCGCCCTGCCATGCTGTGCATCCCTGTGCGCCCTGCCATGCTGTGCATCCCTGTGCGCCCTGCCATGCTGTGCATCCCTGTGTGCCCTGCCATGCTGTGCATCCCTGTGCGCCCTGCCATGCTGTGCATCCCTGTGCGCCCTGCCATGCTGTGCATCCCTGTGCGCCCTGCCATGGTGTGCATCCCTGTGCGCCCTGCCATGGTGTGCATCCCTGTGCGCCCTGCCATGGTGTGCATCCCTGTGCGCCCTGCCATGCTGTGCATCCCTGTGCGCCCTGCCATGCTGTGCATCCCTGTGCGCCCTGCCATGGTGTGCATCCCTGTGCGCCCTGCCATGGTGTGCATCTTGCCACAGCTTCAAAGCAACTGGATCAAGGCTTCATGAGTGAAACATCCACGTCAGCAGCCAAGCTCAGGTCGTTTCTTTCAGAGGTGTTTCGTTTTATCGCATGAAGGATCACATGGGCCTTACCAATCCTCACATTAGGAGGAAGATTGATGTCTCCTGTGGTTTTGCCATAAATATGCTTACCTCAGTCATCAAATGAAATGTCTAGAGGATTGAAGAAGAATCTAAGGCTCTTAATGTCTTCTAAACAGGCTTATGTATTCACTTCTTAACAAGCCAATGTCTGATTTATTTACCGCTTTCTGTTGAACACGAAGTTCTGGATCCTAAAGGGAATGAAGCATAATGAGCCTCTGACCTGACTGCACGCAGCATGTCTGTCATGTCTGAGTTTCATGGGAAACGGGGCTCTGCTTACCTCTTCCTCTTTTTGGTCTCGCACAGACGCCTTGTGTGAGAGAAAGAGAAAACAGACCGAGAGTTACCAACAGTTCCTAAAGAGACAGACTCATCGCTAGCCCACATCACTAAAGGGTTCAGCACTTTCCCAGACCTTCCCATTTGCTTATTTTAATTTCAGAAAACAAAAAGGTTCAGAAGTTCTGTGCTGTCCACTCTTGTTGGTCATGAATCATAAGGGTGGAGAAGAAGGGGCAGAGGACATATATGGAGGGTGCATGCAGCAAACTGAGCAACATCAGCATTTGGAGATTTATGATTGGTGTGTGTGCGTGCGCACTTGTGTGCATGTGTGTGTGCATGTGTGTGTGTGTGTGTGTGTGTATGTGTGCATGCGCTCGTGTGCATGTGTGTGTATATGTGTGTGCGTGCGCTCGTGTGCATGTGTGTGTGCATGTGTGTGTGCGTGTATGTGTGCATGTGCTCGTGTGCATGTGTGTGCATGTGTGTGTGTGTGTGTGTATGTGCGTTTAATTGCTTCTACAACACAAAGCTTCAAGACTCTTTATAGATTGGTCGGTGGGCCCAGTTTGGTGGCTTCAAGCAGGAACAAGAGGCAAACCCAGCAGTTCCTGATGAGATCTAGATGTGACTGCCCCGGAGAGTGAGCAGAGGGCACATCCATAGGCAGCCACTGAGAGAAAGCTTTGAGAAAAAACAGTTGAGTGCCGAGGTGTCAGAAGTCTGTGTGAATCCCCTGTGGAAAACCTCAGTGCCTTAGAGTCCCTTCACAGTCATCAAGTTTCTGAAGATGTTTTATTTCAAATTATCTTTGTAATTACTCTGTATTCACTCCAGCCTACATGTCTCAATTTGGTGGATAACCTAACTATAAATAATGCTTGATATTAAAATTTAGCATTTAATAATCCTCTTTTCTCTTAAGTGGATGTACTTAGGAGTTAGATTCTGGATACTGGAGTCATGAGCCTGACTCAGAACCCGGTTCTCTCTTAGTATCAGAGCATGGGCAAGTATCAGGTGTCTTTAAATTATTAACTTCATTTTCTAAAACAGGGTTCATAAGTTTTCTGTGTCTTATTTTATTATATAGCTTTCAAAGTATCTTTTCAGTATGCCGCTTAACGTTCACAACAATCTATAAAATATGTATTCTAGCATGTAAAGTTATTCTGTGTGTGGGATAGGGGCTTTACCTCCTTTCATGTCTGTGCTCCTAACCACTGAGCTATCCCTCCACCCTTTACCCTATCTGAGCATTGTTTCATAAAGATCCTTACACATTTTGGGGGTAGGAGTAAGCAAGATGTGGAAATTATTTTAATGGTCTTAAGAGATAGAAATATTTGCCCTTTCTGAGGAAAATGCATAGTTGTCACACGTTTGCACATGCATGAGCATAGAGCAGAGTCTGTGCTGCGTGTACACAGGACACTGGGAGGGATAAGCAGCTAGTTTCCTAAGGAACACATTCACCAATTGCCTGAGGTTCTAATCTTTTGTTCCTACCATCCTCATGGTCCAGAAGCCCAGCACCTAGGGAGAAAGGAGAGAGAGCTCTGTGATTGTGATTCATGATCATCAATGGGGCTTCACTTACACATCTAACAGTTCATGTAAACACACATTTCCAGGGCAGGGAAACACTTGGGTTGACTGTGAACAGACAGTTTATAATGCTGGCTGGGTCAGGTGACTAGGAAGGGGCTATCACAGCTGTGCCAGCTCCCCTTCTCACACAGTGTCCTGGGCTGGCTCTCAGAGACACTGCTAGCCTTCTTTCCCATCACAGTAACCTTGGTGGGAGGGACCTACTCTCACCATCCTGGCCATTAGAGCCCACTGTTCAGCTGCCTTATGGAAGTCTTTCCACAGCAAGACTTAGACTGTCCCTTGAGCCATCTGTCTAAACCCCAAAGGGCCTACTGATCCTAAGGCTTAGTGTCACTGCTGCCACTGAGAGGAGCCTGGGAACCATAATCAGGCACTGCTCATCTATTCTAGGAGGTCTTTGACAGAATGCCCTTAGAAATGCACAAGTGTAGTTTGTGGGATGATATACTTTATCAAGTCTGGAAGCATGTGGGTAAGGCCGGCACACACCGAGAACCCACATGCACTAAGCAGTCACCCGAGGCGTTAGATACTCACTCTGTTCTGAAGGGTATCTGGCAATCCCTGTGGAAGGATTGGGAAAAAGTTTCTGTTAGCTATTGACAGAGGTGTTCTTCCTGACCCAACCTGTTATACCCCCCACCGCCTCCCCCCAGCTCCCCTCCCCCCGCCCCACTCCCCGCTTCCCCCCTCCCTGTCCGCCCTCTTCCCTTCCTTTCCAGCATCTCCAGCTAGCCCTGTCAATGCTTCTGAGGGTTCACAGATGGGAGTGGTGGGTGAGGAGGATCCTGGGACCTTGCTTTTGTGGCCCTGGCCCATTACTCTTGTAGGCATCACCAAGTGCTTGCTGGGCCTTCTACCAGCCTCTTGGTTTCCTACTCTTTCAGACTTGAGCGCTTTCCTTTGGAACTGAGATCACACTCTGAGCACACTGGCTAAGGCTGTAGCTAGCAGGGCTGCATCTCAGCTTCCTTCCTCCCAAGCCTTTCATGGGGAGTCACCACGGTTACTCACGACATTGCTTACGCCGCGTCCATCTCACTATAAGAATAGCCAGGATAACAAGGCTCAGCAGAGTCAGGACGACAGCCAAAATTACTTCTGAAAGACAAAGACACCTATATTATAGCCTTTGGGACACGCCTGTACCACAGGCCGGAGACAGTTCTGACCCTCTCCCCTCTGCTCCGCCTCTTCAACTGAGTTACTGTTGTTTTGAGATGGGGTATCACATAACCCAAACTGGCTTTGAGCTCACTATGTATCTGAGGCTGGCTCTGACTCATGATCCTTCTGCAAACCTTGCCGTCCACAGACAGGAATTCTGAGCCGCCTGGACTTGTCTTCCTGATCCAGACCAGAGTTTGCTCTAGAGCCCTGGCTGCTATAACCCTTGCTTTAGAGTGAACAAGCAGAGGGACGCCCTCCTCTGTGGAGCACAAGAAGGTTGGGGAGGTCAGTGGTCTGGCAAAGCAGTCCTGAAGTCTGAAGGTGATATTAACATGAGCCATAGGACGGGTGTTTCTTATCAACGATGCAGACCTTGGGCTTGTCTCCCACTGAGCCAAATGATAAGGTAGATATTTGTGAATTTTATCACAGACTGAAGGAGAGAATGCACACTAGGACTGCTTGTATATTTATATGGTTTATTTGTATTTAATATTTAACATAGAGCGGATAAGTAAGACATTGAATGTGGGGCACATCTATAGTAACTACAAGTCTGTTGGTGACAGTAGAGACACTAGATATCAAAGACTGAATGACTAATAGATTACTCCACAGTCAAGGCTACTTAAAATCCACATCACAGTGCAACCCCCAACTAGCAGGTCCAGTGAACATCTACTGAGTCTTTCTTAGATGTTTGACAATCTGTTGCCAAACCCCTTACCTTTGAGGTTTGCTCTGAATAAACCTCCAAAGTCAGTAGCCAGTCTCTGTCAGAGTGTTAGACTCTGGTGAAAGTGAGACAGTCTTAGATGGTGGGTGATGTGGGGCTTCCTTCTCTACACCGTGAACATCATTCTTTAATAAAGGGGCTGTTTGGGCCTATGGCAGGGCATCTTGGAAAGAGGTGGGAAATTTAGGTACAGATAAAGGGGAAGGAGGGAGGCATCGAGAGAGACATGATCCAGCTGATCCAAAAATAAGATATATAAAAAAAAAAGCCACATGGCAAGACAGATTGATGAAAATGAGTTAAATTAAGATGCAAGAGCCAGCCAACAATGTGCCTGAGCCATAGGCTAAACAACATATAATTAATATAAGTGTCTAAGTTATTTTAGGGGACAAAGCAGCTACAGGTAGGTCTGGACCTTGGGGCTAGGCCAGGCCGAACACTCATACCACAGGTGGGCTCAGGGGAAGTCCCTTTGCTTGGTGTCAGAAATGCTCTTCAAGGGGGCATTTGGAAGGTGATATGGAGAAAAGGGGGGGTCCTTATTTCAGTGTTGAAACAGATCTTGGGGTGAACAGTACTGTAAGGAGGGTGGCGGGGCCTATGACATGCTCTAGCCTCGTGGACAGAGCTTACTCTGTCTTTGAGTTTGAACTTCAGAAAGCCAGAAAAGATTGCTCTGTGGATGAGGGGCCATGGACTTTCCCTCAGCTTCCCAGAGGAATCACTCAGAATTAAGAAAGTGAGCCAGTTCCATTAATGTTCCCAAGACAAAACTCTTGACAGAGTAGGTATCAAGGAAACTCCAGAGAGGGAGCTTACTCTTACCAAAGAAATGATGCATCTTCTGGCTAGTGCTGCCAGTGAGTACCACGTCATCTGGGTTCTTTGTCAGAGAGAGATCAAGATAAAACAAGTGCTCAGGACCGCCTCTGAACTGTGAGAACCCGGAGTGTCAGAGAGACCCTTGTAGACAAGGGTGCAGAGGGTCTCCCAGGAATTGTATGGCTTAGGTTCATCAGACCTAAGCAGGATATGGTCTGTGAAGGTTCCGGAATCAGTGTCATAACAAAGTCTCAGAACTTTCGAGAGACAGGAAAGTTCCTAGAGGTGAGGGCTCCTGAGAGGCCAGACTTAAGACCATTTTGGTGGCTCTTGAATTCACATACGAAACTATGCTATTGGCCTTTACAACAGTTTCTAATAGTTTGGACACTGCCTCAAGAGCTGGTGTCTATTTCATGTAGAGAATCTTTGGAAGAGTAGCTTTAAAAATGTTTCATTGTAAAAAAAAAAAAACCAAAAACCTTCCTATATTTAAAAATAAGAGCCTTTAAATAAAGATGACCAGAAGAAGTGAAGGCATTGAGTCACATGACAGGGTTGGGAGGTGTGTGGTATTGAAGACTGGACCACCAAATGGGGTTTCACACACCATATAGACAACAAAGTAATAGGCACCTCTGTTAGCCCCAAGGCTGAGCAGCAGTCAGCTGACAGCACACAAGCAGCCCCCAGTAAGCCTCATTCCCACCAGTAACCTTCATCCACTCCCCACCCCCCCCAGTAACACCTTTATCTTTCAAGATGGCAGAGAACCAACAAATGGCTGTGTGTCTGATTATGGACCCATGTGACATGCACAAAGCCATGCTTTCTTTCAGTCTGCAGAGGTGTCTCCTAGGACAGCATACAGCCCTAGAAGAGGAGGGTTGCCTTCTAGCACCAAATGCCCACCTTCAGGACTTTAAGTCAGCCCTCATGGTTACAGTTCTTACTCAGTATTTATGGTGTAAGTTGGTGAGAAAGTTATTTAGAAAGTTTCAAATCTATAAATTTAAATTACTAGAGTCTCATTAGTGATTAAAAATTTTTGTTAAGATGTGGCATGGGTCCACTATAAAATTATTAGGACATTATATGTATAGTGTATGTATTGAGGTGTGAGTGTGGTGTATGCACATGTATGTGCTAGTGTGTGGAGGCCACAGGAAGGTGTCATCATCATTCTCTACATTTTTTCCTTTGAGCGAGGGTCTTTCCTAAGTTCAGGTTTTAGGCGAGGCTGGCAGCCGGAAACCCCAGGCAGTTCAGTACCTGCTGCGGCTGGAGGTCCACGGGCCTACACAGGACTTGTTCCCTACACCGGGGTGGGATGGAAACCCCATGCTTATACAGCAGGAGCGCTTATGAGCTATGCCATCTCTCCAGCCCCTCAACTGTATAACTTTGATTGTGATAATAGCACATTGTAATAGAATTAGGGATTTGGTTGCATAACATTTTACAAAATGGATTGTTACTCAGCTTGGTGTCCAAGTTTCAAGTTTCTCTTGTGTGCTCTTCAAATCTTTTGTCAGGATAATCAAGTGCTTACAGAAGGGACCCTGTGCAGTGGCAACATGGAGACTCACGCAGTGAGGGTACCTGTTGTTATTAGGGGCAGATGACATGGGTGAGTGTATCCAGTATCAGGTAGACAGAGGAGGCTGTAGTCTTCACAGAT
>JARWLC010000010.1:103886679-104104179 GCA_033318265.1 Phyllotis vaccarum
GCACACATACATACTTACACATGCACACATTCACGCAACGCACATACACACATACACACACTCACACAGACACATACATACATATGTATATATATGTATATATATTTAAACTTTTGTCATGCTATCAATGGTTATATAGAATACTACCTAATTATAGAAAAAGGATTCATCTAGCTTCCTGTGAATGATTTCAACTTTGAGTTTCTATCGGGTAATTAGGAATTAAGTGTTTGGTGTTTGTACTCTGGATGTACATAACAAATATTGGTCCATTAGCCTCTTTGAGATCTGCTGCATATGACATTTAAAATGTTTAGGTCTTCTGCAGTGAACCATGACCTTTCCCAAAGTAGGATGGAACCCCACAATGATGATTCTACCAAGAATATGATAACATCACCAATCTGACAAATTGGCTTTGAATTGCAAATAGCTCAGAACGATTTCAAGGTGGCTAGCTGGAGGGGCCAGCTTCATCGTCTCACAAGCCCGAGACCGGGAAACAAATGATCCAGCTACCTCTCTCAGGTCTCGACAATTAACCCAAATTTTCTTTTTAGGGTTCCCTAAAGATGTTGTCACTTCCAGACAGTAGGGACTAATTTTAAGAAGAAGCTACTCACATTCCCAAGAGATGGGATGGGTGGTTTTTGGTTGTTCTATGGGTGGTGAATATTTGTCATTGTCTGGGTGGTTGGTTACGGTTGTTATTGGTAGTTGTCAGGAAGAAAGCTGTACAAAGATTAGATTCATGGTTCTTGTTTTGAAAAAAGGGAGACACGGGATAAAAGGTAGATTATTGAGTCTACTTTTAAAGACAACTATCTGTTCTAAATATGTTACATTGCTATGGATTTTTGTATACTTAAGGTTATTTTGTCAAAATATATTGTACATGCATTTTAAATCTTGTTTAAGGTATTATATGTATACAGCACATTTAATCATGTAATACAAATTATTAGTCCTTGAAATTTATTATTACCAACCATTTAGGATAATTAAGAAATGCAAAGTTAATAGTCACTTATTACAATCAAACTTGTAGTCATATTAGATATGTTTTCAAGGTCAAACAGAAATATATTTTAGATAGACAGGTTGTCTTTAAATACTTCAGTATAGAATGTGGCATTTAAGAAGTTTTAATAACACAGTTTTTTTTTTTTTTAATGTCAATAAGACATGTCTTCTCCTGGCAGCACCAATCTACTTCAGAGATGATGAGGGGCATCAGAGAAACTCCATGTGGGGTTGACTTTCCTTGTGGCAAATGTTAGCCACTGGCAGGAAAGTGCTATTGTCCCTGACAGCATGGTGTCCACAATGGACAAGCAGGACACACAAGAACAGTCTTGCCAGGACAAGGTAGGAATGTCTTTAAGGATATCCTGCTTCACAGAGAAGTCTGTCAGACATGTTAGGCCTACAGACCTAAGAAGGATGCCCCAATGCTGCAGGGGAACCTTGGGTGACTGTCCCGCCAGCCAGCTGTTTCTATCGTTTCTCATAGTTTTTTGGAAGTTGCTTACTTTCACTTCCTAGTGACTCAGTTATTATTCCTTCTTGAGTTTCTGAGTGGGGTGAAAACTAGACAGTTATAGTTTTCATTATTACTAGACTCGGAAAAGAATCTTACTATAAAGGTGAAGTCTAAAAGGTTGAGAGACAGAAAAAGATAGTTTTGGGTGGTTATACAACTTAGAAAATGAATCAGGTCGCACATTTTGGACTTCCCGAGATAGGATAGATAATGGACTATTTTCTCTGAATTTGTCACATGTTAGTGGACTAGACATTGCTGATGCACCTAAATATATTGCATATAGACATTGTACTTATTTACATAATTTTCCCCATGTTAGTTATAATCTTCTTGTTTTATTTTAAACAAAGGGGAATGTGGTGATATTTTCTTTGTGCTCTATCAAATAAAACTTGTCTGAAGATCAGAGGGTGGAGCCAGCCACTAGTTAGGTCTGGTGGTCTGTGCCAAGAGGAGATAGGAAGTGACATGCTGGGCAGAGGGAGGGGACAGAGCTCAGCCCTCTTTGGTCTGAGGAGTCATAGATATAAAAGGTGATGGTGGCTGCTCCTTTGCTTCTCTGATCTTTAAGCGTTTACCCCTATATCTGGCTCTGGGTTTTTATTAAGACCAATTAAGATTTGCACTACAAAATTATGCTTTTGCTTTCACAGGAAAAGGAAAAAGTACATGGGTTTTGGTAATTTGGATTCAATGGGTTCTAAATATGTTTGTCATCATTTAAGGGAATTGGTTACAAATTACTATTGGTTAAGGTAATAAAAACTGTTAATCTCAAATGTTTCACATCAATATGGGTTTTTATATATTGATGTTGATACAAACCTTAGGCTATTTCCATTATTATATATATGTTATATATATGCATAGATAATATAAACTATGTGCACATATACACGGCATATTGTTATATATGCATGCATAACTCTGCTCTTATTTGAAATGCTGTACCTATACAATGTTCTGAACTGCTGGAAGAAACCCAAGGACTCTGATGAAAACTTGCATATTGTTTGAGAAGCGAGAGAGAGGAAAGGAGACTGGATAATAGGGAAAAAGAGTTTGCCAGTGTCTGCCTGACCCAGAGGGATGAGGAAGCTGGACCTGCAAGACCATGGAAGTTAGAGACGGCCAGAATGAGCTGTGCTGCATTTGACGGGAAACTGTAAAATATGTTGGAAATTTGACCGTATGGGGTTCGTTCTGGTTAGTTTTGTTCATTTAGAAAATTAACTGGTGTCTCTTCACTGCCAAGTGTTTCTGTTTAAAATAGGGTCATGGTCTTTAAGGGAGAAGGGAACACTGAGGCCTAAAAATACAGGCTAATCATCACATCACAGCCCTCCTCAGAAATTACAGGATTAAAGATCTTAATTATTTAGAGTTTCATAAGAGAAGCCCAAACTTGTTCCTTAAAATTTTCAATGTCACATCTGTAGTCTAACAGGAAACTTCAGTCTAGCTGCTAATATAGCGTCTATGGATAGAGAAAAATATTTGTAAGAAAAGCAGAACCTAAAAGGTCCATTTGATTAATGTATCTATGGGATAACATGATGGCCTGATTGTTGTTACCAAGCTTAGATGTAGTTTTCAGTATTAAAACTAAGTTTGCTTAGCTCAGATATATTTAATATATAATGATTCTCAAACCTGTCAATGATCTTATGAATATGACATTTAAATTATTTGATAAAATTTACTATGACAAATAGAGACTCTCAGCTCCCAGCAATGACTCCCAAGTTTCCCAAAGAAGATATGAAACAACCCAATGATGCCACCTGGATTATTGGTAACACTGACCACTGGGCAAGATGCCCAGATTCAACACCTGCTGCCAGGACCCAGCCTAGACCATGGACAAGCAAGACACTGAGAACATAAGGCCAATCTCTCCTGAGTTCCTCCTCCACTGGGAAAACTTGTACCTTATGGGCCTGGCAGCCAAAGACTGATACTGTCCTGCCAACATTATATGAAGAGCACAGAAGCCCGGGGCGGCTCATTGGGCCGGGACTTGATAGATTTTTAGAAGGTGTTTCAGCTACACTTCTGCTCACTCAGACAGGATTTATATTTGCGGGTCTCTGATGCTATTGACAGTTGGCCAGGTGTAACTGTCGGCTGAGCAGCGTCAGACTGCAAGGGTGGTTTGTTAGTTCATTGACCAATACTTTGATTAGTTAAAGCTACTAGGTCTCTTAAAAAGAAAAGGCAAAAGGTTTGCCTTACTTACAAGCTTCATAATAATGGATAAATACTTTCAAACATGATTTAAAGTGACTGCTTTTAATAGCAACTGCTTATCTCTGATAAATGAATGAAAAAAAGACAAAAGTCTTTTCAAAGGCTTTAAGTGATATAAAAGTCTAAAGACATAAAGGCTTAGATCATATTGGCTTGAGAAAATGTTTTGAGAAATATGGAATTTATGAGGCTAAAAATGGCTTAAGATATATGAAAATATTCAAGATTTCTTCCCTTTCCAAATGCTGTCATTGTGTTGAAATTTCAAAAGTTTGGAGTTTAACATTAATAGAATTCCGACAGGTGAATAGACTAATGACTGCTTACTGTTTGGGTCACAAGCTCATGATTTTAGATTTCTTTTGGTTGTTTTATGAATATAAACTTACAGATGCTTTACATTAGGCCACAGACACTTCAGTCCACTCTCCACCTGGCTTTCTGGACAGAAGGAAGATGTACATGCTCTTAACCCAAATCTGTAGCTTTTGCTGGGACTCAGATGCTCCCCCTCCCCGCCCCCTCCCCCCCCCCCCCCGCTGTTTCATAGACAGCAATTACCTGCCTTTCCTACAACATGCATTTCAGTACAAATTGATAATACTGATATATCTAAAACTTTTTCGTCTTTTTACAAAGTGGAAATTCACATAAACTTCAAAGAATTATAAAACTTGGATCCACTTCTCACAGGTCAAAAGGATCGCAGATGAATACAGCCTAGGCTTTCCTACCTGTCCATTTCTAAGGATCATAGTTTTCTTTCTCCTGGTCATGGGATTCCTCTCCCTTCCTCAATTACTGAGACTACGGGTCTGAAAGTTCCAAATAAGTTTATACATTTTAACTTCTCTTTCCTAGTTTGTATCTGTCTCAACAGGTTCCCACTTGGCTGACAGATACATCCAACCATCAGTTTCTGAGAGTAACCTTCTCCAGATGACTATGAGCCCTAAGCTTGCTGAAAGCTGATATTGACCAATCCAGCCAATGTAAATGCTGTCTCTTCAGCTGGTCAATGAACCCAATGCTTCTACATTCCCTCCTTGCCTTTGACTAATGTTCTAGGCTTCCAGTGCCCTGACAACACTGTCCTAATGTAAGCAGGAAGTAATTACAGGAGCAAATGCATCACTCCTTGTCTCTCCCCCACCCAGAATGTTAGATCAAAGGGATTTTTTTTTTTTTGTCATAGGGAACCTGAGATAACAGTAACTGGTCCCCATTCTCATCTTCTAGATAAGGAACTCTGTCAGCCATCAAAGGCCTTTGACCCTTCTGCTTCTGCTAATTGCTGTTGGTTTTTGTGTCATGGATGCCTTAACTAAATAATATTTCTTGTCTTGGTACCATTAAGCTAACCAATGCTAAGGCCCCCCTATCAGCCTCTGGATCAAACTCTCTTGCAACAGCTGAATGAGGGAAGGTTCACTTTGCTGTTGGTAACAGGAAATGGTCTCTGTTTAGAACAACCTCCATATGGCTATTTCTGCCTCTGTAATCTCAGAATCCAATGAGAATCAGCTTCCTGGTTCCCCTGGAGGATACCTCACGGGCATGTGCCTCTGGCTTGACCCCTTACATTAATACTCAGGGTTTAGATCAAAAAACTCTTGTGCCCTGGTTCAGTTGGTCCTCAGGATAGTCTACGACCCTGATGATAAAGTCTTACCAATTATAAACGTCTCCAAGACTTGAGATGATGCACTTTCTCAAAATGGGGGCGAGAGGACCGAGCAGACGCCATAACAGGCATCTTCTCTCAGAGATCAGGCCTCAATTTCAGTTTCCTGATTGTGAATAAACAGTTTCTTACTAAAAGAGCCACCAAAGAGGACAATCAGTCTCCAACAGTAAGGATAAGAAGGCCTTGTACAAGCAGTCTAGGCCTGAACCATAAACAGCCAAACCCTGGGACTTGACCAGGTCTGTTCCAAAATGGAAAACTGTAGCCCTGGTCAATTAGAATGATTGTCACCTTCTTGAGCCGGTCACACCTACTGACCTGCCTTAGGACCCCCCCTTGACTATACTTAAAAGGAGCGCACACATCGCTCTTGGGGTTTTGTTCATTTTACCTTTGTGTGGGATGACATGCCACAGCATGCTGAAGTAATAAACAGTCTTGTCGATTGCATACGTGGGCGGTGGTCTTTGTGGGACTTCTCCCGGACTCTACACCTCTCTCTAACGAGATAGAGTGCAAGAGCCCAGGCGGCAGCCCCCACTTCTGCTTCTCCGAGAAGGTGGCAGTTAATCCAACCGTAGCTCACCTGCCCCTCCCCCCACCCTGCTTCCCCAGGAAGTGCGCGGCTTCTTCCACGGGTGTCCACCAGGGGGCACTCACTTTCCATCGGACTGTGTGAGGGCAGCGGGGGGGGGGGGGGAGGAGGAGGAGGAGGAGGAGGAGGAAGGAAGGCAGAAAGCTTTGAGGCAAAATGTAGATAAAGGGAAACAGATCAAAATGAGGGCTAAGCTAAGGCCGAGCGTCACAGCTAATAATAAATCTCCATGTCATCATTTCGGAGCTGTCTGGTCCAGAAGAAAGCTGGCTGCTCTCTTCCCTGTGTGATATTAATCTTCACAGCCGTGAGAATTCCAGTTTCCTCCTTAGCAGCCATGGAGGCTCTGGATCTGACCTCAGTGTGTTGTGCTAAAGAATATAAAACCAGGTAAACTGAGTCAACACATCAGGAAGAGAAGCCTCGCCTCCATTCTGTCACATCACCAGTTACCAGGAGACTCTGCTCCTGGAGATGTCCACAGCACCACAGCCTTCTACAGCTCTGGGAAATGTGAGACAGAGGTGAAGTCACCTGAGTGGACACAGTTCAATCACCTTGTACATCTACACCATTAAGCTGTGGTGCAGTGAGTCCAGATTAAAAGTGGCTGGTTCTCAGCATCTTAGCTTCCTAACAGCCCCGTAAGGAGAGGTGAAGCCCCCCCTTCCCCACCCCCATAATGCTCAGCACTGTGGCCGGATAAAAGTGTGTCAGCTGCAGCTGCAGCTGGATCAAGCATTTAAAATGGTAAGTGAAAAAGAAACTGCTGGTTTCAAAGAAGACCCTCACATTGCATTTCTAACTAGCAACTGATGATGCTGTTCACGTCTGATGCTGATTGGCTACTCAGCACTGACCTTCCTCAACACAGCACCAAAGTAGTGAATCTGTTTCTTTTGACAGGGGGTGTAAATGGAAAAAGGAGATAGTTTCCATGGTGTGAGACCACCACCTCTCCTCTAGCATGGTGTGTCTGTGGCTTCCCAGAAGCCCCTGCGTGGCAGCTGTGATCCTGATGCTGATGGTGCTGAGCCCTCCCGTGGCTCTGGACAGGGACCCCCGACGTAAGTGCACATCTCAGGTGCTGAGCTGGTGGGGATGGGGGAGGAAGGAGCTGACTCCTCACTGTCCAGGTCAAGTTCTTTGAATCTACTGATATTTTCTGTGATCACCCACAGTCCCACAGTCCTCACATGAAATCAAACTGTTTCCCCAAACAGAAGCCTGGATGTTGGTGTTCTTTCAGATTCATATAAGAGCCCCCCCCCCCAATATCCATCATTGCTTTTCAGGTTCTTCCAGTAACATCTCCAGCCTCATATTCCCTCAGGGGCTCAATTAATAATCATGATGTTAAATAAATAATCATGATGTACAGAGCTTCATTGTGTTGGGCTATGCCAGACAACGGGGTTTCTCTTTAAAAACAGAACTGCATATGCGCATATGTGTATTTGTATTCTATTCTGTATGTATGCTTCTGAAGCTTTAAGTACAAAAATAGTCTAATATTAAAGTAATCAAAAGGTTTCTCCAAAAACATCACAAAGTCACCGAAAATGAGAGGGCATCCCAGCGACGATTCTTGTGTACCATCTGCAGGCTGTGAGTCTGCTGCCGGGGGACCAGTGAGGCTGAGCCCAGGGCTCACTCTGTCTCTCTCCCTGATCCAGTGTCTGTGTAGCCTGTTCCCGTGTGGGAGCTGGGCGGGGGGGGGGGGGGGGGGGGGGGGGGGGCTAGTTCCCTTTCTCCTTAGGAGCACACAGCAGCTAAGGGAGCCTTCAAGGCAATGGACCCTGTGAGCTGTTTTGAAGTGCATGAGGCCTCTCCTGAGAACTTGGGGTGGGTTAGAGTCCACTTTGGTTTTCTCTTCACATTCCTGTACTTTAATTTTTCTCCTGCATTCTCTGGCCTTGGACCATGAAAGAGGCTTGAACTTCATCACCTCTCTTCAGGTCAGATTTGACAAATGAATCTGGTGTTCAGTTTTAAAAAGATCTGGTTTGTGATTCAGATAAGAGATTGTGGGTCAGTGTTAGGATTGTGGTTTTCATTTCCAAGAACTTCTCCAGGATTTTTTTATTACTTAGGAAAAAAAAAATCAAGAGCCTGTGTCACCCACAAGGCTTTTAAGTGCTTGGCTCCCATGATTGCTCACCTCCCTGCCGTACCCTCACATTCTACCCTCCACGGTCTTTGTTTTTCTGAGTAGGTTCATGAACTCTCGCAAGATTTTACACATGGAGTCACCTCACCACACATGTGCTCCCTCCCTAAACACTTGCAGTCACCACCCTTTTCCTGAGTTCACCTTAACCACCCTTGACACATAACCATCACTCCCCAGAGTGCTTCTCTGGTTCCTTCCTCCAGAATCCCTGCACGTTCCTGTCAACAGAGCCCGCCCTTCTCTCCTGACGTTTCTCATTCTGGCAGAGTTCCTTGGTCCTTCCCCTTTGACTTCTCACTTTCAGAAATTTAAGCTGCAGAAGTGAGGGGCGACCATTGCTTTCCCCTCCCCCAGATTCCCAGAGGCAGCACAGGCCTGGGCTATGGCCAGCCCTAAGGAACCTTTAAAGAGGTTTGAATGTGAAGGTGGGAATCAGTCACAGGCTCAGGCACAGCCTTG
Source organism: Phyllotis vaccarum (assembly GCA_033318265.1). Lineage (NCBI taxonomy): Eukaryota > Metazoa > Chordata > Mammalia > Rodentia > Cricetidae > Phyllotis > Phyllotis vaccarum. The sequence continues at coordinate 103,895,390 of JARWLC010000010.1, forward strand.
ACCTGTTATTTGGGTTCTCCATTGCAGCCCTCAGGCTGAGCAGGACATTATGGGCCTGGGATCAGAAGGCGCCGCTGCTCCACAGACCCCTCTGCCTCTGGAATAACAACACCCAGTGGGTACTGAGCTTTGAGGAGGTGACCTGGCTATAGGTGCTACTACTAGTCTCTTCTGGTTGGTCATGGCAGGGTTGTTCTGTTTAAACTCACTGGACCCTTCTCTGTGGGTCAACAGCAACACTTCTGGTCTCTCTGAGCAGCAGAGAGTATTCCTATGTGGGAGACGGAGAGAGACATGCCACCATTTTTCAGACGGTTTTTGTTTTAATTTGGGAACATAGTGTTTGATGGACCTGGAGCTCACCCAGCAGGGAAGGAAAGGCTGGCAGCTGGTGAGGCCTCGGTCCTCCTCTGTCTCCCCATCATGGGGTTGCAGGTGTGAAGTCTAGAAATAAAACTCAGATTCTGGGGTTAACAAGGCAAGTGCTTTGCTCTTGAGACATCTCCACAGCAGAGATTCCCCCCTCCCCACCTCCCCCAAGACTGGGAGAAGTAGGAGATGGAATGAGTGGCTGATCAACTCCTGCACCCATTTGGGATTTGGTCATAGACAAAGACTAAGAATAAGGGGAGAGATGAGCTAGGAGAAGAGTAGAGTGTTTGAACTTTTCCTGGCAGGTTAATTGGGGTCTGTAGACGGAGTTTTACTTACAAGGCACCAGTCCTAGATTAATATTTATTAGAATATAAATCAACACTCACGATACAGGTAACATCTTATAGTGGTGCCTGAACAGGGACTGGAGTATCTGAGCGATGGACGAGCGATGGACAAACGATGGATTCCAAATCGGTCTCTCTAGCAGCCAGGAACCAGGAAGAGACATCCCCATGTCCCAGCAGCCCCTTATCAATGGGGTTGACCACACCTCCTTCAGGTTGGCCACACCTCCTCCAGGAGCCCGGGACCTTGGATAAGCATCTTCGGACCTTATCAGTGGACACCTGAATCCCACCACATCTCCCCCTCTTGTCTAACTAAGAAGGTTCTAAACTAAGACTATGTACATTAGGAATTATTATGAGGTAGTATTTAGGAGAGGATAAAGTATAAATTACAACCAAAACCTAACCTATATAAAGTACATCAGATATTTCTAGAATATTGGTAGATGGTAGGGTGTATACTTCAAAAGGTTCATCTGGGAAAGTGAAAATTCAACACCAGAATGTTCCTTGCTAAGGGATAATAGGGTAGTAACCTTAAATACCTAGTCTTCAACCTTTTCAAGACCTGAGAAGGAAGATGTATCACCTGAAAGTCAGAAGTACATGGAAGCAGTGGCTTCCAAAATTTGGGAGAGGACAGCAACACAGCTATCTGGACAACCACCTATGGTTTTGTGCACCGTTGGAGCATCTATCATATTGGCTACAGGCCTATAGTATTTGACAGATCTTCTCACAAGCAGGGCAATTTTGGAGGGACTGTCTTATCCTGTCCAGGCAGGTTTCGTCAGTCTCCATTCATCAACTTGTTCATCTGGCTTGGACACCATGTGTGTACTGTCAATAATCAAGGTAAGGACAGTTCCTTACTCAACCGGCCATTCTCTGCCAAAAGGACCAACTCCAATGGAGTATCCTCGATGCTCATACCATCTCAGGAAAGGATCAGTGACACCAGGAGTCGTCGTGCCTCTCATGGCCGAATTTCAAATGTTAAATGCCATATTCTCTGGGTCTATGAAGTGGTTGAAGATTCCTGTCTATCTATGATATTCTAACCTGTATCTGAGATGACTGGGATATGGTACCTTAAGTAATGTTGACTGCAGTTTTTATCGTCTTAAGGAATAAACCCTGTATTAAAAATTAGAATACCTATATAAGGGGTGTACAATCTCTGAACAATGACTTTTAGTATGACTATCAAACATTAGCCAGGGGTATATTACCATGTAAAGTGGCCACAGCATTTTAGACATGTATATACATATATATCATCTAAACAGAGGTATATAAAACATCTTGTGCATATATCATAACTAGTGCAATTATACATTATATCTAGTATAGTTAAATGGAGGTAATAATTGTATAGTGGACATGACAATAATGTGCAAATATTTTAAACAGAGGTAGAAGCATATATAAAATACAGCAATTACAGATTCAATTTTACATAATAGTTACAGATTCAGATTTATATCGAAGTACAAGTTGCTTTGGTTATATAAAGCAATTTCAGATTGAACTTTGTACCAATGTACAAATTATCACAATTAAACATATAAAATGATTTCACATTTGTATCAATATACAAATATCTATGCCAGTGCAAATTGTCTTTAGCTTAGCCCATACATTCAGCTAGAATTGTATATAGGTAGGCAGAACAATCTACCTTTATCTATCCTATCTATCCCCTTTCTCTTCTTCAAAAGAGATCTTTGATACTATATTATAGTTCTGTCCTCCACCCAATTTTCACTTAAAACTATTCTATTAGAATAATAATTACCCACAACCCTCAGAGCACAAAACTTACTGGGAAAGGGGGCGTAGTCTTTCATAAGGTTGCTTCCTGCTGGCTTAAGGGCGATGGCATCTCTTTGGGATGCTGTAAAAGCTAAAACAATGGTTAGGTCTTAATGGACTGACTATATACATTTATAACCATTCTCAGAATAGTGGTTAACTCCATCTGGAATTCTAATTAGAAGTGTGATTAGGAGGATAATCATAGAGAGCTATCTTGCAGCCATTTTTGAATAGTCTATTTTCTGAAAACAATCACTGATTGGTGTGCCCCAGGTTCTTGATTTTTCTATTTTTGCCTCTGTCTGTCTGTCTACCTGTCTGTTACTCTCTCTCATACTCTCCCTTTTATTCTTGCTTCACTAGTAGGAGTTGTTGTGGTGGTGGCCCCATCTCCGTTCCAGATTCTTTGTAGATAGCTGATAGGAGGCAATGTTATTTACAATGGAAAACTTAAGCATCGTTGATACTCAAAAAAGATAATCATATCTTCTATGACTTCAGGAGATTGTATGCAGACAAGATGTCTGAAAGGTACAGATACAGAGAGAAACAAGGTTTAAGATGAAGTCACAATAATAGGGGTCCTTTCCTTTTTTAATTTTCTCTCTCTCTCTCTCTCTCTCTCTCTCTCTCTCTCTCTCTCTCTCTGTGTGTGTGTGTGTGTGTGTGTGTGTGTGTGTGTGTGTGTGTGTGTGTAGTGTGTATGAGAGAGATGAGAGACTTATGGGTTTGAAGTGTCTTGTCCTGAGAGAAAGCCACTTGTGCAGATGATGCTTCTGTCTCCACAGCACGCTTCTTGCAACAAGTTAAAAGTGAATGCCATTTCTCCAGTGGGATGGAGCAGGTGCGGTACGTGCAGCGGCACATCTATAACCAGGAGGAACACTTGCGATTTGACAGCAGCGTGGGCAAGTACCAAGCGGTGACCCAGCTGGGAGAGATCCAAGCAAAGTACTGGAACAGCCAGAAGGACTTCCTGGAGCAGAAGCGGGCGAAGGTGGACACGTTCTGCAGACACAATTACGCCCTTGTGGAGATATTAACTGTGCAGCAGAGAGGTGAGGAAGGGGGTGGAGAGGGAGGGTGGGAGGGGAGAGATGTGAGGAGCACCCAGAGTGAGTGTGGGACGGTGAGGCTGTTGATTGACAGGAGTACTTATCAGGAATCCATCTGACCTGTGACAGGTGGATCCAAGCTGTGACTCTCTGAAGGTTGCATTAATCTTTTAAATTTACAAGAAGTGATAAAAGTTACAGACATATTAATATTACCACTGTTTGTAATTTGTATTGAAAATGCTCCTGTAGAAAAGGCAGCTAACAGGTCTGTAAACAGCTGGAGTGGTCTCATGTCTTTGAGCCATAGCAAAGGCTATGGCTTTGGGTTAAAAGCGTGAATACTCTTTCTTCTGCCCAGAGGACTGGACTATCTATCTATCTATCTATCTATCTATCTATCTATCTATCTATCTATCTATCTATCTATCTACCTACCTACCTACCTACCTACCTACCTACCTACCTATCTATCTATCTATCTATCTATCTATCTATCTATCTATCTACCTACCTACCTATCTGTCACCTATCTATTACTACCTATCATCTATCTATCCATTTATTTATCTACTCTATTCTATTTGTCTATTTATCTATCTAGGACAGAGATGTTTCCAGCATGATCAGAAGCATTTTAAAGCTATACTTAGAAAACAACCAAGGAAATTCAAATTATTGAGCCTGTGCCTATGGTGACATAAGCAATCCTTTAGTAGAACTATATTAATAGCTTATCAAAATTAAAACTCTGAACTTCTTTTTTCCTTTTCTTTTTTCTCTGTGTTTCTCTGTGTGGCCCTGTCTGTCCTGGAACTAGCTCTATAGACCAGACTGGGCTTGAACTCACAGAGATCCACCTGGCTCTGCCTCCTGAGCGCTGGCATTAAAGGTGTGCACCACCACTGCCCCAAACTCTGAACTTTCCAAGTCTTAATATAACAATAGTATAGAGAGGGAAGAAATCGGAAACAGCTCTAAATGTTCGCATACGTTAAATCACTTCCTTAGACCTTTACAGCTTGCATTTACACACTTTACTTTCTTAGATCTCACAACTCAAACTTCAAACCTTTTATTTTTGTACCGTGAGACACAGATGGTTGGTGACTGAGATCAGTCAAAACAAGATCCTTTAAGTAAAGGAATAGTTTAAAAAAGTTACGTTGAAATCTGTTTTGTGAGTTTGTCTTCCAGTGTGAAGTAAGTCAGCAAGGTAGACTGACTGTTCAGTGTCCGCCTTTCCAGGCGGGAAACCTGATGGCTCTGGGAAAGTGAGGCCTGAGTTTCCATATGAAATAAACTGAGCTGGCAGCTGAAGCCTTGATAGGAGGTGCTGGGTGCCTGTGCCGCTGCCAAAGCAATAAAACAGAGTTCTTTTCCCAGTGGTTAGTGTTACCACAAGCCAGGAGGAGTTGCTTATGCCCAGTGGATTTCTTTGGAGAACTTAGGGTTGCCTCTGGGAGTTGTCATTTCGGCTGTCATGAAGAGCTTTATAATCAAACATTTTAAATGCCACATTTAGATGATCTCAGGAGTTTGAGAACCATATATTAAGTATACCTGATTTTAAACAAACTAATTGTTTTTAGTTACTTGCTTTGGAATTAACCTTGAAAACATATACAGGAGGCCGAATAAAGCTTGCCCTTTTTAATGAATTACATTCGTAATTAATTATGACTATGAGTATGCGTAGTAGAAGTTTCTGGCTTGTCCTAGCCCCAGGGTCAGGACCCACCCACTGCTGCCCTTCTGCTGCTTAACCCCAAATAATGTCGCATATGTTTGTATCAGTGACATACTGTTTGGCCTGTAGCTCAGACTTATTGCTAGTATCTCTTTCAACTTAAACCAATTCTATCTGTCTATGTCTTGCCATGTGACTTGAGGCTTTACCTGTTTCTTTACATCTTGCCTCTTGGGCGGCTGGATCACATCTCTTGTGACTCTGCCCTCCTGCTTGGATTTCCTGCCATAGGCCCAGACAGTCCCTTTGTTAGCCAATGGTATTCACAGCATACAGAAAGACATCCCATATCAAGCATAATTCTGAGAACATTAAAGTACTGATCATTTGTGAGGTTACTAACCACTAACTTGAATGTCTCAATGGGAGCGGTGGAGCGTGCTCTTATTCTCTGCACTCGGGAGGCAGAGGCAGGAGGAGGATCTCTGAGTTCAAGGCCAGCCTGGTCTACAGAGTGAGTTCCAGGACATCCAGGACTATACTGAGAAACTCTGTCTTGAAAAACAAAACAAAACTAATTAAAAATCCTTTAGTATCAAAATAAAACTTTAAATCATAATTAGAGAAACTGGGAGCTTTATAAGACCATAAATACAGTTGACATAGAGACTGGAAACCTTACTTTCCTGATCCTTTTATAGTGTACCATTACAGGATGGAAGGAAAAGTGTCAGCTGAGAACCAACTCCCAAGACCAACTTCTCAGCACAAAGATTTATTTTCCCCAGAGGAACAGAAGGCAGGGATTCAGAGACAGAGACAGGAGATAGAGACAAAGGGGAGGGGGAAGGGGAGGAGCACCTGTCCTAGAGCCACAGAGGACCGCCTCTGGATAGAGGAGACAGACACGGCACACCGGGAAATGGCTGTTTATAAAAGTTAGAAAGGGTGTTAGGATGAGGCGTTTAATTTTAATTGGGCATGTTAATTAAGTGAGCCAAAAGGGGACTTTTGAGTTCTGTATTTCAATAATTTGATATCTGGACTTTGGTAGTCTTAGGAGGAGGAGGTGGCCAAATAAGGAAATAGGCCCTGATGGGTACCTTTAGGGAGTGTAATCCAACAGCAAGGTAGAAGGAATGGGAGGAAGGCAAGGCTGCTGGGGCATACTCACCATGCTTGAGCTGGCTGGAGTCCCTTCACAGAATTTTTTTTTGTACATCTTAGTTAGGGCTTCTACTGCTGTAAAGAGACATCATGACCACGGCAACTCTTATTAGGAAAACATTTAATTGGGGTGGGCTTACAGTTTTAGGGGTTTAGTCTATTATCGTGGCAGGAGATGGTGGTCAGGATGTGCGCTGGAGAAGCAGCCAAATGTCCTACTTCTTGCCTTGCAGACAACAGGAAGTGGTCTGTGACACTGGGCAGTATCTTGAGCACACTAGAGACCTCAAAGCCCACCTCCACAGTGACACACTTCCTCCAACAAAGCCACACCCACCTCAACAAGGCCACACCCACCCCAACAAGACCACACCCACTTCAACAAGGCCACACCTCCTAATTGTGCCACTTCCTTCACGGACCGTTTTCTTTTAAACCACCACATTGTATGACACAGTTTATTCAAATAGCTAAAGGTTAACAGAACTAGCAAAGACAAAGAGGGTAGACACACATCTCCAAGTCAGTTTCTGTTAACCTGAATAGACCTGTAGAACCGTAGGAATTTATCTTTATATAAAAATCCATCCTAATTCCAAATATTTTGGAGACCAGATGTTGTCTCCTTAGTGTAAAAGGGGGATAAAATAACGAGCAGAGGGCACAACCGCACTAAGAAGTTTCATGGCTGCTGCCTTGGTTTATGCCATGTGATCATCTTTATCAAGATGGTGGTGAAGCTCATAGCACATACCGTTCTTTAACCTTAGAATAGCTGGCTGCCAGCCACAAGGCTGCTTCCACCATGATGAGGTCATCAGCTGAGGTGGAGGTGAGCTGTATGGTTGCTGTTTAAATCATCAATTTTCCTAAAGAAGAACCTAATCAAGGTTACACATAGTAAATTATGATTGCACATGTATAGACTTTTAAAGTATCAGTCTTTTGGTGCAAGTTTTAAGCTAACTTTTTCTCATAGGTTTTGCAAAATTTTAATCATACCCAATACACTCACAAATCCTGGAGTTTACACAACAGATTTTAGAGACTTGTTTTGTTTTGGTTTTGAGCAGAAACAAAGAAATAATGAACATAAAAGATTTTCAAGTTTGGAAAGTAGAAAAATCTTAGAGTTAAAAGACATTTAGAAGCGAGAGCAGAGGAAATTCAGACACAAGGGATTTGGGATCATTTGCTTGTACGTTTGCAGTTGTTCCAGTTTGTGAGAATTTAGAGATGGAGTGCGCCATCCTAGGCCATTGAGCTCCGGGGAGGCCAGGCTGTTTCACTGAGCCAGCAGGCTTTAAAGAAATCTCTGGGTCCAAGGAGGAAAGGAGAAATGGCCACACAATGAAGTCTACTGCAAGGAGGGTTTCAATATTGTAGAAGTCCAGAGAGAGCTGAGAGGGACCAGCAGAGCATATCGGGGGAGAGGACTAAGTGTCTTAAGAGAGATCTGGAGGGAAAAGGAAGCTCCAGGAACCAGAGAGACACTGAGTAGGTGAAGGCAGGAGAAAAGCAGCTGAGGAGCTGGAGTCTAGAACTTGGGGTCAGATATGGTCGGTGGCAGAAGCCAGTACAAAGAAACAATCCATCCTCTCCTCAGGAGAGTCTACAGCAGCCTGGTTCAGTCAGAAGAGGCCGAGACCCTTGGAAGGAGCTCATATATGCCCTTTTTGGGTTTCAGCACAGGATGAATGAAACTGAGGGTATGACCACATGGTTGAAGAGAAGGATTTTATTGTAGATGTGAGGGAGAGAACACCCAGTAGCATCTGGAAGAATCCAGACTGAACTGGGCCACGGGGGAGGTGGGGGAGTAAGACAGGAAGAAGGGCAAAGGGATCTGTCAACCCTGGGGCCTGATCTCCTGGGAAGCTGGAGGATCTACACTGAGTAAGTTAATACTCTGCTGTTCTGGGGAGCACTTCCCGGACCAGGGTGGCATTGTGGAATGTCCCCTTCTGGCCCTCCGTCTTGGGAAGCACACAACTGAGGAGAAATATTCTAATCTCCTGATTTTTATTAACACAATGTTTTGTAAAAATTGAAAATATTTAAACTCAATAATGGAAAGTTGATTCAAGCTATAAAATAAAAGCCTTACAATTTTTCTCGGATCCAAGGGGCCCTGCTATCAGGATTAACATCACCAGAAGGAAGGTTTGGGAGGTCTGCCTGGACTTCAGCCTGCATGGATGGGGACCCAGGGGCAGCCATCCCGGAGCACAGCTCCACCCTCATGACTTACTCCCCCTCCCCTCTCCTCCAGTGGAGCCCCAGGTCACTGTGTACCCCACAAAGACGCAGCCCCTGGAGCATCACAACCTCCTGGTCTGCTCTGTGAGTGGCTTCTACCCCGGACACATTGAAGTCAGATGGTTCCGGAATGACCAGGAGGAAACGGCTGGGATCGTGTCCACGGGCCTGATCCCCAATGGAGACTGGACCTTCCAGACCCTGGTGATGCTGGAGACGGTTCCTCGGAGTGGAGAGGTTTATACCTGCCAGGTGGAGCATCCCAGCCTGAGCAGCCCTGTCACCGTGGAGTGGAGTGAGTGGGAAGCTCGGGATCCGGGAATCTCCGCCCACCGGGAGGGCGGGCTTATCCCTGGCTGTCAGTTTTTTCTAACCCTGTGAATCTCCGCCCACCGGGAGGGGCGTGGCTTATCCCTGGCTGTCAGTTTTCTCTAACCCTGTGAATCTCCGCCCACCGGGAGGGGCGTGGCTTATCCCTGGCTGTCAGTTTTCTCTAACCCTGTGAGTCTCCGCCCACTGCTTCTACAGCACCTTTGCCCCCTGGGAAGCAGTTTTGCCAACACACACTCTTCTGAGCCTCCAGTGACATCACAGGCCCAGGGACCTGCTTGGCCCTGGCTGCAGCCTCTGCCTCTGGCTGGGCTGTGTTTCTGCTGCTGCTCATGATGATGGACAAGGAGCAGCTCAGGGTCATGGCTGACCTCAGGGATGCCCAGTCTCAGCTCTGTCCCCCTCAGAGGCTTCCTGTCAGGTCAGGGCCGCCATGTTAAGTCTCTTGTTGTGAACCTCTTGCTGTTGACTGCTTTCTGACATCACCGGGACTGTTCAATTCCAGCTCTTCTAGAACAGGCTTCTTCCCCAGTCTCTAAGCTCTGAATCTCAGTGGAAATGGGCTTTGAGATGAAAACCTCTAAACATGGCTTCCTTTCCCAGAGGCACAGTCCACATCTGCACAGAACAAGATGCTGAGTGGAGTCGGGGGCTTCGTGCTGGGTCTGCTCTTTCTCTCAGTGGGGCTGTTCATCTACTTCAGGAACCAGAAAGGTAAGGAGCCTGCTGGTGACCAGGACTCCATAGTGTTCAGGGAGGAGCCGTGGCTTGTGCTCTGGGTGTCAGTGGCCCTGTGACCTCAGGTTTAAACATCTGGATATGGGGAAAGTTCAGGGGATTCTGACTTGAGAACTGGGAACAGGGCAGAAATGAAGAAAGAGCCACAGGGCTGGTGTGTGCCTGAGGCTTCCTGAGCTCCCCACACCCTCTGCCCTGGCTCTTGTGCAGGGTGTTTCCAGGAAAATCTCAGATAGTAGCTCAGAATCTGGGGCCAGCTCTGCCTCCGTGCACCTAAGTGTCTCTTTTATTGTCTTTTCTAGGACAGTCTGGACTTCAGCCGACAGGTAACACCCTTCAGTCTTCCCTCAGAGACTGATCTGTTTTCCCTACAGTGTGTGGGCTGGGGTGCGATGGAGACCAGGCAGAAACACTGGGGAAGGTCACAGGGTCTAGTCAGGCAATTTGCCCTGAGGCAGCTCTGACTCTGTTCTCTCTGCTCCTGGCCATGCTCTCAGGAGATGCCTGAGGTGTGAGAGCAGCCACTGCAGGGTTAGATCTGAAAATGCCCCTGTCTCCTGTGTTCTGCAGGACTTCTGAGCTGAGGGCTGGAGACAGAAGGAAAGACCTCCTCTGCCTCTTTGCCATGACAACCTCTCCTTCCTGGCTGGAGGTCCTCCATCCACACTGCTTTCCCAGGACAGGACTCCTCCTGACTCTGGACCCTGCAGACCTGTGCTCCCTGCTCAGACCCTGTCCCCAGCCTGACATCCCCTGGGACAGTAGTCCCTCCATCCCCTCCCCTTTGCCTGGCGCATCTGAGTTCACCTGCTGCCCCAATGCTGGATTGTTTTATGTCAGTTTCACACAAGTTAATCACGAGCATGGAGGGAAACTCAACTGAGAAAATTTGTTAATAAGACTAAGCTTTAGGCAAGTCTGTAGGACATTTTCTTAATGATTGATGGTTGAGTGTGGGTGGTGCCACCTCTGGGGTTTTGGTCCTGGGCTCTGTAAGAAAACAGGCTGACAGAGCCATGAGGAGCAAGACAAGAAGCAGCCTTCCTCCATGGCCTTCCTCGTGCCTGCCCTTCATGAGTTCCTGTCCCCATTTCCTGCAGTAATGCACTGTGTGATTGAATGAGTGTAACTGGTCCCCACAAGCTCCTAGGGAGGGCACTGTTAGAGGTGCACCTTTGTAGGAGTAGGTATGGCCCCCTTGGAGTCACCGTGGAGGCAGATTTGGAGGTCTCATATATGCTCAAGCCATACCCAGTGACTCAGTTTACTTCCTGTTGTCTGTTACAATAAGGTTTCCTGGCCTGGGCGGCCAGAGATCCAGACCCACAGACCTGTAGTGCTGGACCACTTAGCTGCCTGCTGCTGCTTAGTCCCCCCAAAATGACTCAGACATTTAATATTAACTTCATGCAGTTTGGTCTATGGCTCAGGCACATTGCTAGCTAGCTCTTTCATCTTAACCCATTTCTATTAATTTGTCTGCCACGTGGCCCGTGGCTCACCTGTGCTCCTTATCTGTTGCTCCTTTGGGCGGCTGGCTGGATCTGTCTCTGACTCCACTACTCCTTTCCTACCTATTCTGATTCCCTTGCCTACTTCTTCTATGGTGCCTGTCATGGGCCAAAACAGCTCTTTTATTTAAAGATTGATATTCACAGCATACAGAAAGGCATTCCCACATCAGTTGTCTACACGGCAAGATGTAGGACTCTCAGCTCCTTCTCCAGCACCAGGTCTGCCTCCCTCCCTGCTGCCGCGTCTCATGGTGATGACAATGGACTAAACCTCTGAAAATATAGGTCACCCCAATGAAACGTTTTTCCTTTAGAAGAGTTTCTGTGGTCATGGTATTCTTTGGCAAGGCTATGCAGGGCTTGAATTTCTCAAGGACATAGAGAGGGGTGATAAGATTTGCACACAGGCAGTATCTGCCAGCTTTGGTTTGTGACACAAAGTAGGAGTGGCTAGTCAGGGTTTTTCTGCTGGGGGTCAAGTAAAGATTAAATCATCAAAGCAATCAGGGCGAAAATGTGGCTTTTCTAAATGCGGTTAGGCATAAGGTCAGCAAAAAAAAACCATGAACGAAGTAAAGTCCTGTGCTGTTTCCATTAGGCCCTCCTCACTGCAGCTTTTCTGAAGGGTGAGGTGAGGTGAGCATCCTTGGTTGCTAGGTGACCTGAGTAAACAATGGAGGGAGATGTGTAGCCTTTGTTTTGCTGTAACCCTGTCCCAGAAGATTGTTAAAGTGTATCTTTTACTGTGGGACAAAGAGAAGATAATGCTCAATTTGCACAAGAAATGGGACCTGTCACCCTCTAGCTGCTCTGGCCCAGTAGTGCAGCATTTCAGAGGAAATGTGTTTACTCTTGCAGCTACAATGGCTGTAGAATGAAATTTCAGACCCCTGCAGTTGGTGGTCCTGACCCACAGACTTGCAGTCTCAGACTGACTAGCCCCATATAATCACACAAAGGCTTATATTAATTAAATGTTGTTTGGCCTATGGCTCAGGCACATTGCTTGCTAGCTCTTACATCTTAATTCAACCCATTTTCATTAATCTGTCTGCCACGTGGCCCGTGGCTCACCTGTGTTCCTTACATGTTGATTCGTGGGTGGCTGGATTTTACCTCTTCTGACTCCGCCCTTCTTCCCCTATCTAGGCTCCAATTTCCCCACCTACTAAGATGCTCTGCCATAGGCCATAACAGTCTCTTTATTAAAGAATGATATTCAAAGCATACAGAAAGACATCCCACATCAGTTGGCTGACTACCTTTTTTCTTATATCACAAAAAAGAAATCTTTAAGTTAGGATCCTGTGTTAATGAATCCAGGTGCAAGTAAGCATAGGGAGTTAAGGGCGTTAGCTCCGAATCAGTCTCTAATTGTAGTGATGGTGAGCTCAGGGCACACCAGTGTGTCATCTGTGTATAGCTGTCCTTGGATGTCTGAGAATGACTCTGTCCAGATGTCTACTGGCAAAGATAAGTTGGGCAAAGATAAGTTGGGGAAGGGCAGACACTGAATCTACTCTAGGCAAAGAAACAAAGACTTGATTTGTGAGAAAAGAGAACTTGTCTCTGTGACTGTTTTCACACATAGCTAGGGGAAGTTATCAATATGCCCCCAGATGTATGGGGGAAATTGTGCCCAATAAATGATCAACTACAGTGCCAAAGGTTCCTGGGAAATGAATCCCAAGGAAATAGCAAATAGGAAAGCTACAATTGCATTAGAAATCCTCTGCAGGAAGCAGCTAACACATTCAAAGTCAACTAACACCCAAACTCCCTGAGTTCTGACTTTACCTCCCCCAGGGCCCTCGGCTCTGAGGAGTCGGCCTTGTCAGCGCCACTAAGTTTCTACTTCATATTTCTGGGGCGTCCAGTGCTTTATAGGGTTGCTGTGGTCACGGTGTCTCATCCCAGCAATAGTCACCCTGAGATACTTCCCTACATTCTTCACATAGACACAGAACGAAAGTCATCTGCTTCATAGAGTTTCAAAATGAAGAAGTAGCAAAGAGAAAGGGATGGGCCTCAGCAAGACACTGTTTATGTCTAAGGCAGATAACATGCAGGAAATAAATCTGTTCCTATGTTACTTTTCCTTGTCAATTAGAATAATCTTGGACATCCAAAACAGCATTGAGTCTTTAACAAAGAACCTGTCAAGCAAGTTAGAGCTGTCTCAGTTAACATGGTATGATGCTGGGTGTGGTGTGGGCTTAACACCCCAGCGCTGGGGAGGTTGACACAGATCTCTGGAGCTCCCTGGGCCATTGGTCAAGTTTAATGTGTGTTCTGAAGTGTCTGTGGGAGGGCATGGGGAAGAACCTCCTCTCTGTTGTCCATAGATGTTAACTGTATTCTATGACCTTTCTCTATTTCTTCTCAAACCTATGTGTATTTAAAAACACACTGTAACCTGTTGAGAGGTTTCTTCTGTCTGTATCTGTCTTTACTGAGTATCTGTTTTATTCTTTGATTGCATGAGATGAATTTTAAACTGCTATGTCAGCTGCCAGTGTGGCTTTCCTTAACGCACGGCACTAGCACATGGCAGCTGGCTCTATCCTGCAAGCAGCTGCCAGGAGATGCATCTCTGTACTGTGGCTGGCGTGAGACTGGGAGGCTAGGAAGCCATGTTTAGCTCTATTTTTGTATGTTTGAAAACTCTTTCTTAAGCTTTCTCAGGTTTATGTGGATCTGGTGCTGTTTGTAGGTGGGGTTTCCTGTCCTGTCAACTCACTTCCAAATCCCCACCTAGAGACTTATTACTATACACGATCAGCCAATAGCTTGGGCTTATTGCTGACTAGCTCTCACAAAATTAAATTAACCTGTATTTATTATCAACACTCTACCACGTGGCGGTATCTTTTTTCAGCATGGCATATTTATCTTGCTTTCTCTGAGTCTGGCCCGTGACTCCCTACGACTCTGCCCTCCTTCTTCCCATTATCCCCTCCTAACCTCTTCCTGCCTAGCTTCTGGCCAGTCAGCTCTTTATTAACAACCAGAGTAACATATCTTTGAAGTACACAGAAGGATTATTTCATAGCGATAGGACATAACAATAAATTACTAGATTTGTAGAAAAGGTAAATTCAGCTGGGCAGTAGTGGCTCATGCCTTTAATCCCTGCACTCCTGAGGCAGAGGCAGACCTTTGTGAGTAGGAGGCCAGCCTGGCCTGCAGAGCTGGTTCAAGGACAGCCAGGACTACACAGAGAAACCCTGTCTTGAAAAACTAACAGAAAAAAAAAGAAAGAAAAAGAAAATAAAAGGTAAATTCACTGGACTGAACAGGGAGATGATATGCAAATGCCTCCCTCCATACTTGGTCCTTGAGGCAAGGTCTCACATAGCTCAGGCTGGCACCTGATGTGAGATGCCTTTTTGTATGTTGTGAATGTGCTTTATTATTCGTTAATTTAAAAAAAGAAAACTGTTTTGGCCTAAGGCAAAGCAGCTTAGAGGCAGGTGAAAATTCCAACCGTAGATAAAAAGAGGGCGTGTTGGGACACTGAGGGGCAAAAGAATTTAGGGAAAGCCACGGGGCCACATGGCAATACACAGACTAGTAAAAACAGGTTGAGCTAAGATAAGATCTAGCTAGCAATGAGCCTAAGCTGCAAGCTAACCATGCGCCTTTGTGGGATTATTGGGGGCTAAGTGGCTGCAGGTCCAGACTTCTGGTCAAACCCGCAAAACTTCTGACTACAAATGGTGTCCGATGTGGGACAATAGGAAAGTCTTAAAAATATTCTAAACACACAAAAGCAGAGCAGCGCTAGCCTCGCAATCTCATGTCAACCACAAAGACTAGTTTCCCAACAGCCACCGGCAAAATGTAGCCAGACTCCCCGTGAGCTAAGCCGATTCCAGTCTCTTTCAAGAGCCACAGTACAGATAGGCTTCTTCTAGCCACCGCCTTTAAGTTTGAGAGCACAGCTGTGGGTTTAAACACATAGCTCCACGATATTTAATATTGCTTCCCAAAATTTGAGACTTAAGTGTGAGTCCGTCGTGTTAAAAAGTCGGGCAGAGCCAACAGCCAAAGCAATGCTTTACAGATTAACAATTTCAAAACCCTCCTAGTTAAAAAAATGTTTGAAGATGCACAATAAAACAAATTTAGATTTAAAAAATTCTCTAAAGTCAGAATAAATATAAAAAGTACATAGACAAATAAAATAAAGAAGTCCTTAAAAATGTAAGTCACATAGATAAAAATAAAAATACAGTTTAAATTATGTCTATTATTGTTTTATTTTAATTTTTAACTGTTAATAAGCTCACTACAAAAAACCATTTAATTATAAAAGCTACGAAATTAACCCAAAATATATTTTAAAGATATCTTGACCTTAAAATTAAATCTAAAGATTTGCTGCTTTAAAAAATTTTCTGCTTTTGTTTCCACAAAAGATAAAAGCCTATAGATTACTTCCAGGCTAATATAACTGGATCAAAAAAGCCCCCCAAAATCTCTAATAAAATATATTTCTACTCTTGTTTAAAATATTATGTTTATGTAATTCATTTAAAATTGTAATATATATTTTAAAATGCAGATTAATCATCTATGATAATCAAACCTATAGTCATTTAGTTAAGTTTTTAGATATACAAAGATATACTTCAATTAGATAAATAATCTTCAAACACTCCAAAGACCTACATAATATGGCATTTAAATTATTTAAAAAATCTTAGACTTTTCTAGATATTGATATGTGCCTGCTCCTGGCAGCACCAATCTACTTCAAGAAGATGATGGGCAGCAAAGAAACTCCCTATGGAGTTGGCTTTCTTTGTTTTTTCAAGACAGGGTTTCTCTGTGTAGCCCTGGCTGTCTTAGAACTCAGTTTTTAGCCCAGGCTGGCCTCAAATTCACAGAGACCCAGCTGCTTCTGTTTCCCAAGTGTTGGGATTAAAGATGTGTACCACTTTAATAAAAGTGCCTTAATAAATTTTTTTTTTTAAAGAATGGAAAAAATCCTGCTGAATCTTTCCTGGATTCTCAAATACAAAGTAAAATCTACACCTTAGATTCTGTCCTCTGTGATTTCTAACTCCATTAGACAGAAGCCTTGAGGTAATTTGGTCGGAAATAATTAACAATCACATACTTCTATTTCCATAGAGTTGATGATGTGAGGATTATATTATGGTAGTATAAAGAAAAGGAGAGGGGGGCCAGTTAAGTTCAGATTGTATCAACTAGGATGGTGGCTCCGAGGAGGAGGACATGGTGTTGTGGGTCAGCTGTCATAAAGCTGGGGTGGGGTGAGGGAGCCTTGAGGGTTCCCTGGACTAAACTGTAAATGGACAATAATCCAGCTGTGTTGGGGTGTGTGGGTCTCTAACTGTCTGACATGGGCTGTACACCCAGCTGTGTTGGGGTGTGTGGGTCTCTAACTGTCCAGCAAGAACAACTACTTGAAAGCTTTTCTGAAGTGACACACTTGTCCTTGAACTTTGTTGGAGGGAAATGATGCACTGGGGGATGTCTCTTGTTTGTTTAGTAATTCATTTAAACACGTCTTCTATTTCTAACCTTCCTCTCTTACACTCAGCTTCAACATAAAACAACCTGAGCCATGCTCTGAGCACATGTGATCCCAGCTCTGGGGGCTTCAAGGGCAGCTTGGGACTCATGCGGAACCCTGTCCTGAAGCAAACCTGTGAGCCTGGCCAAATGGCTGCTCAATTCTCCGTACATAAAAGAACAGTTTTCCTCCAGTTTCTCGAGCAGCATTTTCAGACTCAGCAGTAAGAAAACTTCGGTGAACAGGGCTCTAGTCCGTTCCAGAAGCTTCCAGCATTGGATTAACAGCAGCACCCAGAACCACCGCAACGCACCCTTCAGTCACCTCACATCAAATGTTGTACAGGTCCACAGAGCGCATGAACATCGCTGCCTCTCTGCCTTTCTTGAGTTTTATTTCTTTTATATTCAAACATACATGTGGTGTATATGTGTACGTGTGTGTGTATGTGTGTACATGCGTGCGCACATTAGAGGATAACCCTTAGTCATCTGTTCCCCACCATGTGAACTTCAAGGATCAAACTTGGATCAGGATTAGCTGCAAACACTATCTAGCCAGCCTGAGAAGGTCTGTTTTCAATCCTACAAGGTCATTTTTAGTACCTTTGGAGTTAGCATCCTATTTGTCAAGTGCCTGGTTATTTATTTCAAATATATGATTTTAAATTAAAAACCATTTTACGTGTTTTGCTTGCTTTGCATCTGTGTGCCATGTGCGTCCTGATGCCCCGGGAGGTCGGAAGAGTCACCACATGGGCACTGGGAATTGGACCAGGGTCCTCTGGAAGAACAGCCAATGCTTATCACGGCTGAGCCATCTCGCCAGGCCCGTTAACTATAAGAGCTAACGAGACACGGAGAAGAATGAACCAAGACTCTTCTGGAAGCCAGAATTGTGAGGTAGGAACAGACTTCAGATGTGTAGAAAGGATATCCAGGGAAACAGGTTGCAAAGAGGAGAAACAGAGTGGTGTCCAAAAGCTCACTGGTGAAGAAGAGGTGGCCATGGAGGCAGTAGCCAGCGCAGGAGGGAAACTCCTCACACCTCCACACCTTTCCTGCCTCCTGAACCCCTGGCTGAGTCACCATCTCAAGAAGGGGTCGGTTTCAGGAAATCCCCAGGCTTGTTCCGATCTGCGTTGGCAGGGGACTGAAATGGACTTATGCTCATAAATCCTAGGGAGTTTCCACACCTGGGCCAGCGTTTGCCACTGGGCTAGAAAGATGCTTAAAACTCACGAATCAGCCTTTTGCTCCAGAGTGCTGTAACAAAGTAGAGCGGGAAATGACCCTGAAAACAGAGGCTGCTCTGGACTCTGCACAAAACTAGCGATAAAAATCTTCGTTGCAAATTTCATTGGCTTCCTCAAGTCACTCTTAGGAAACTCGACCCACAACGGCTGGGCAGAGTTTGCTGTCTGTGCCCTCAGCTGCAGCCGGCTGCTGCTTTAGAATGCCACTAATTAGGATGTACCAAAGTCTATCAGACATATTCTACTTCTGTTTTAACAGCAGCTTTGCATCGTTCAAAGACTGTATTCTTTTCCAAACGATAGAATTAGATACTAAAATTTGAGGTCAAAGAGATGGCTTATTCCCAGCACCTCCATGGCAGCTCAGAACCATCTGTAACGCCAGTTCTGGGGATCTGACCCCCTCTTGTGGCCTCCACAGGAACTGCACTCACGTGGAATACAGACGTGCGTGTAGGCAAAACACCCACATCCATCAACAAAAAGACATAAAAATTAAAATAATAAGTATAATTGTAACGTATATTAACTATGTCCCAGCTTATTCATGGGATGTCTGGTATTTGCTCAAATCGAATTCTCTTGTTGAAGAGCCCTCAGGAATTTTTATTATCATCGATCACACTCCATGAGAACAGGAAGTGTGAGTTTCAGATACTTTTAATGAACCTCCTTATCTCCAGGTCCATGAGACAAGTGAAGGAACTGAGCCCACAAGGAGTGTGACCCCATCTGTGTCCGAAGCAAACCGTGAGTGTAGACGTCTGGAGAACACAACAGAAGCAGTATCGCCTCCCCCACCCCTCACCCCGGGGCTTCTCAGCGGTATCCAAGGTAACTGTCATTCATCATAGTGCTTATTCATAGAAGCTAATTTGGATCTTTAGAAAAACTAAGTCACACCTGCAAAAGCATTTTCAACATCCAGTCACTGCGATGTCCGCACGCACCATATTGATTCTGACCTCACAGTTCTGCACCGACGCAGATGTGCGGGCTGTCTCTTCAGTCTCAGAGTTCTGTTTCCTCCCTCTTTGCCTGGTCATTTTTTATTTTAGCATCAGGCACTGTAAAAGTTATCTTGTTAAACTTTGTTCTGGAATAAAGCTAAGATACTTTATCCAAAGTCCCCTGGCCTTCGGACCCAGTCCACGGAGTGTTCAGGGTTTCCTGGTCTAGCCAACAGCAGTCGTGCACGTTTAAGCCGGGCCGCTATTTCTTCTGGGTATTTCTTATCGTCCACAGCTTTGATTGGAGTGAAATAAAATGAGCTTTTATCTCCCCTGCTGACACACTTACCAAGAATTAAAAGTATTTTTCCATATTAATTTTTTATTATTTTTAAGTGTGTGTGTGTATGTGTATATGTGTGCATGTGTATGTGTGTGTATGTGTGCGTGTGTATGTGTGTGTGTGTGTGTGTGTATGTGTGCGTGTGTATGTGTATGTGTGTGTGTGCAAACACTGGGACGAGGCTGGGCCAGAAACCTATTACTACGTTAATTAATCATTAATAATTCATGTCTTCCTGAATCTGATAGCATATTTTCTACCTGCTTACACACTAGTGACATTATTATTATTTAGGGCCATGCTCATGCATAATGTGCTCTGAGCACATTCTGTCAGTGTTGTCTATATTCCATATATTATAGACCAGCAATGTGCCAGTTAGTGTTAGTCAGTTTGACTCAAGCCAGTGTCATCTGAGAAGAGGGACCCTCGGCAGAGGAGCTGGGCCGCCTCCATCAAACTGGCCTGTAGGGGAGACTGTAGGACATCTCCACAATTGATGATGGTGTGGGAGGGCCCACTCACAGCCCACTGCCGCTTAGCACCAAATAATCACACAAAGGCTTATATTAATTTCATGCTGTTTGGCCTATGGCTCAGGCACATTGCTAGCTAGCTTTTCCATCTTAACTCAACCCATTTCCATTAATCTGTCTGCCATGTGGCCTGTGGCTCACCTGTGTTCCTTACATGTTGATTCTTGGGCAGCTGGATCATGTCTCTCCTGACTCCGCCCTCCTTCCCCTATCTATGCTCCGATTTCCCCGCCTACTTCTACAATGCCTGCCATAGGCCAAGACAGTTCTTTTATTATTCACAGCATACAGAAAGACATCCCATATCATATTTACATCATCAAAGAGAGGAAGACTATTAACAATCGTAAAACCATGCATAGCACAAACTGTCTCTTCTGTTAATGGTCTGAGAAACTTAATGTTCAGAAACTGACCATAGAGCCCCATGGAGTCTCGGGTAAGAGGCCCCCAACCAGAGGTCCCTGTGCCTGCCAGGGGGACAGGAGTCCTGGAGTTTACAGATGACACGCTGCAGTACCTGCCCATTGAACTCTTGTGCCCATCACTTGGGACTGCGCTTGAAGTCAGGATAGAGTGATCCCAAGAAGCTGTTCTGGGCGAAGGAGAAGATGTGGGTCTCATCAGTCATGTTGTAGAAGGGAAGGCCATTGTCCTCCTGACCTAAGAAGACTGCAGTCTTCAGTGGACGTGTATCCAGATGCACAGGCTCTTCCAGAGAAACGCTTTGGGAACAGAAGGTCAGAGCCCTGTGTTTGTCCCCTTCTTCCCCGAGACTCTGAATTTCCTCACTGATTCTCTGGGTGCTGCATCCTGAGTGTTCAGCTCATAAACACCTAGTGTCCAGTTTTCCATGTCCCTGACATCCACCTCCCAGTAGCATCTCCCCGACAGTGTGACGAGCTTGTGGTCCACTTGTCATCACCGAGGGATGAATCTGTCATCCCTTCTCCACTACTCTCTTCTGACTTTGAGCCAGACTTGCCCTGGAGAGGCACTTCATGATTTATCATTACAGAAACTGGGGAGAAGAGGGGGGAGGGGGAGGGGAGGGGGGAGGAGGGGGGAGGGAGAAGAGGGGGAGGAGGGGGAGGGGGAGGGGAGGGGCGAAGGGAGGAGGAGGGGGAGGAAGAGAGAGAAGGGGAGGAGGAAGAGGGGGAGGAGGGGGAGGAGGGGGAGGAGGAGGGGAGGATGGTAAGGGGGAGGGGGAGGAGGGGGAGGAGGAGGGGGAGGATGGTGAGGGGGAGGGGGAGGAGGGGGAGGAGGAGGGGGAGGAGGGGGAGGACGGGGAGGGGGAGGAGGGGGAGGGGAGGGGGAAGAGGGAGGAGGAGGGGGAGGAGGGGGGAGGAGGGAGAAGACTAAGTCACAATTGCAGTGTTTGTATACCAATAACTCTGTTCAAGGTTAGCACTGTGTCAGGAGGCTAGTGGACAAGTGAAGTCTTAAGGAAACTGAGTGTGGAGAGCTGGTCTGGTAATGCTCTTGATGTGTTCGGCCGAGTTCTCACAGCATGTTCTGTCTTGTCTAAGAGTCTTGGGAGAACATGAGTGAGCTGGGACTTGGTAAATCAGAGCCCTGTTCCTCTGTTATGGAAGGGCTGTCACAAGCCGGCCTCCCAGAACAAAACTGAGTGTTCCTGCCACTCAGAGCAGCGTTTCCTTCGTTAGGCATCTCCTCGGTAAGGAGCCATGCTGTCACCTGAGTCCCACAGACAGGAATACGGGCAGTGTGGGGACAAGGGAGCAGATCAGTGTGGCTGAGGCTGGCAGTGGCTTGCAGCAGAGTCACACAGCACATTTGCTTTCCTTCCTCTCCACTTAGCCTGTCAGGAAGACACAAGACACCACAGGGCCAACACCACAGTGTTCAGCTCTTCACCTGGCATGCGCAAGGCTTGACACCCATCTCCAAAATGAGAAAGGAAATGACAGAAGCAGCAAATGCGGAGGGTCGAGGCAAATTGACTCACCCAGCTGAAAGAGTTCCTTCCTCCAGTCTGGAAGAGAGCAGAGCAGGTGGATGGTGGAGCTGCACCCAAGGGACTGGAAATGAGATGGTGCCCCCCCCCTCCCGTCCCCCTGCTGCACACCATGCTTTCTCCATCCACTTGCTTCCTCATTGAGTCCTGCAGACTTTCTATTGTCTAGAAACTCTTGCAGGGCAGGTGGATGTGTGTTGTCTCAGGGACTGCTCCCTAGAGACTCAGGGCTGGGCGGGGAGGGGGTTTAAGGGAGGGATAGGGTGAGGATAGGGTATGAGTGAGGATGGGGTGAGGGTAGGGATGGTGTCTGAGTGAGGATGAGGGTGGGGATGAAGCAGGGGTTGAGCTGAGGTAGAGGTAGGGATGAGGGTGGAGTGGGCGCTAAGTTCCTCTTGCTCAGACATGGCAGCTGTTAGGCGGTAGGCACAGGCACAGCACTATGGTCTCTTATTGAACCTCCCTCCACAAAGAAATTTAGCATCTAATATGTAGAGCCGTGAGGACAGAAGTCCAGAAGAGCAGCTGGAAATGTAGCTCATTCTCTGCATTCTGAGGTGAAATAGAATGGCTGATCCCTAAGCTCATGTGTCCCTACCTTCAGTGCTCAACACCTTTCTTCAGAACCACAGGAAGCTTTAAAAATAATTTATTTTTAAATTTTATTTTATGTGTCTCCCTGAATGTTTGTATTGCACTATATGAGTGCAGTGCCATCAGAGGCCAGAAGAGGGCGCTGGATCCCTGGAGTTACAGATGGTTGTGTATTGCATAAATTCTATTTGGTATTATAATAAAAACCTGGGGCTAGATATTGGGGAAACCTGAAATATCAGAGAAACAGAGAAACAAGCTACAGTCAAGTCTCACCTAGCTAACTCCTCAGCTGGTCTTCATGAATCCTGCAGACTCCAACCTCTCTCCTCCGCCCAGCTACCTTAATTCCTCATCCACATTCCTAAAGCTGGGATTAAAGGTGTGGACCACCACTCCCTCACCTTCTTGGCTTGGCTCTGTCCTCTAATATTTCAGGCATTTTTTAAAATTAAATATATATCACCACAGTTTTGAGCTGCTACATATGAGCCGTAAGAACTAAACTCAGGTTCTTTGCAAGAATACCTGTTGTTCCTGAGGCGCCTCCCCAGCCAAGGCTGGAACATCTCAGAACAAACCCTTAAAGTCTCGGCAGAAGTTACTTATTGACCTTTTTCAGTTTGCAAGGCGGCAGCCATTAACATGTGCATACGTGAGCACATGTGTGTTTACGTTTTTAGGAATTATGCCTATTTTTTTTAGAGTTGCTGGCAAGATTCAATGCCCATGAGCCACTTACCAAGGGTACAGCAGGGCTCTCCTCAAATCTGCAACAGACAGACCCAAGACAGCTGAATACTGACCCACGGCCCCACCCTTCCCCGTTTTCTGCTCACTTTTCCACACCAGTCATTATTAAACCTTTAGTGCCTCATCCCCATCCCACGAGGGTACGGAGGGAAAGCCGGCATCAGGACGCCTGGTCTCTTACCTCTTCTGTACAGTGCCTTTTGCTGATCTGAAAGAAATAACATGATGAGTGGGTGCAGTGTCAGGAAAGAGAAGCCGTCGCTATAGAGGAGGAGAAGCCACACTCCCCCAGGTCGGCCTGGAGGTCATCTGAGTAAAGGGAAGGCATACAGTCCATCAAACTGGGTCTCAGCTACCCTGGGTCTGGAGAGCAGCTAAATGAATTGGGGTTGGCTTTTCCTTAGGGGCCCCATAATTAAGGAGATGAGCACCCACAAATGGCCACTGTAAGCTGATAAGGTGCTGTGGAAGTTTAAGGCGTCTTGGGGCTTCTTCTCAAGGAGGTTCTTGGCTGATTCAGGAAGAGAATCAGGCACAGGAGAAACAGTGAGCCCTCTGGAGGGTGCAGAGGGGTGGGGTGTGAAAGCATAGAACTGTGAAGGCACAGGCTGTGGTTTGAGGCCACACTCCAGAGGCCTGGTGCCCAGTCCCCTTATGATCCTCTGCAATAACCACCTGCTCTATGGAACACCTGATGCCTCCTCAGACCCTTCACCCCCAGACTTCTGACCTACTCTGCTCTCCCCGTTTATGCCTCTGTTCTTCAGAGCAGCTTTCATTTCCTCCCTCATCTCTTGCATTTCATGCGATTCTTTGGACCTTTTCTCCATCTCATGCCTTTTGGCTCTTTCCAGCCAGCGAGGCTGGTCCCACTGAGCAGGACCAGAGCAAGCAAGCCAGAGATATTCTCCATGGAGACTTCATGGTGGGGGGAAAGGGCTCTGACAGGGTGCATGCAGACAGTCAGGAACCAGCCTGGAGGAAGTTTCCTTTCGCCCCTCCCTCCCTCTCCTCCCCCGCCCAGGAGTTTGCTTCTCATTGACCTGGGAGGTAGATGGTCTTTGCTTTCTCCTGGTCATGGTGGGGATTTTGGATGGAACAGATCACATCGCCCACAGCTCTGTCTGTGACCAAAAGAGACACTTCCACACGGAAGAACCCATCTCTGCCTTGGGTCTGTGACTCAGAGGAGGGAGTTAAAGTGTTCCCCACGGTGCCTTTCCACTGCACGGTGGGTTTTGGGAACCAGCCACTTGAGGAGCATGACACTCTGATCCCATTGTTCTCAGGTCCTGTCATTGGAACCAGCCGGACAGAGCCTAACCCTGAGGAGAAAAGACACCCGCTTGAGGCCAGAGTGCTTGAGGGAAGCTGAACATCGCCATACTGAGGAGCATCCTGGAACTCAGAGATAAGATGAGGCTACCCCGAGACTCAGTTTTATCTCAGCTCACTGTCTTTGCATGTGTTTGGACTGGGAGAAATTAAGGGTAATTCTAGGAAAAGTTAAAACTTGAAAATGGGTCTAATTGTATTTTCTGTCTTGATTTACAGGCAGGTGGGTCCCTGGGGCTCACTGACCACCCAGCCTAGCTGAGTTGAGACTCGTACTCAGAAAACATGAACAGTGACCTGAGGCTGACCCGTGCCATCACACACACACAAACACACATATATGTGCACACCCCCCCCCCCCTTAGGTTCAGAAATGTGAAGTCTGTGACGTTAACTTCTGATGGGAACAGTGTTTCCTTTCAACGGACACTGTGGTAATATCAACATGTCCAGGATCATAGGCAGTTCCAGGTTGGCCATAGGAGGGTTACAGACATCTTATATCGCAACCAACAACTCCGTGTCAAGTTCACATACCTATGACACGCAGCTCCATGGAAACCTCTTGGGATGTGAAGCCATGTGTAACTTGACTGACAGTGATACAGGTCACCGTCAGAGGCCTGGACCTGTCGTATCTGTAGAGCCACACTCCCTGTGGTGATGGCATCTCTCACCACCTGGGTCTTGCCTCAGTACTCTGGCATCTGTACATCTACTTGCTCCTGTCCATTATGGAACACCAGCACAGCAGGTGTGAGTTGGGCACAGTACAAGCAGATGTGCATGTGGGATGCACTCTGTACAGGTGACAGCTGGCAAGGCAGGGTGGCATCAGTCCCAAGCAGGACCATAATAGGCTCAGCTTGACCCCTCGCAGAAAACAAAGACACTTCTGGGGACCAGAGACAGATTGTGGAAGCAAGTTAGAGATATGAGACTTCAAACAAGCAAACAAATAATTTCACATTTTTATACTTAGGGAATTAGCCACATTTTTCTTTGTGTTACTTTTTAAAAGTATTAAATTTAAATTAAATTAAATGGATAGTGGTAGCATTCCTTTAATCCCATCACTTGGGAGGCAGAGACAGGTGGATCTCTGTAAGTTGAGACCAATCTGGTCTACAGAGCAAGTCCCAGGATAGCCAGAGCTGAATGTATTACAGTTTAATAGATAAAATTGTAATAGTTATATAAATGTGTATAAATATCTTGATTTCTGTATATATGTGGGTATGTATATATATGTGTGTGTGAGTGTGTGTGGGTATGTGTCTGTGTGTGTCCCTGGGACTTTTAAAACATCAACACTTGTTCAGAAATGTCAGCTTCATCAGTGTTTAGAATCTACTGAAATACACGACCTTATCTCATATAGTATACTTTAGGAAATAGACATTCTTCAGGTATGTCAACATAGCCAAGATTACAAATCAACAGGGAGGGGGAGAGAGAGAGAGAGAGAGAGAGAGAGAGAGAGAGAGAGAGAGAGAGAGAGAGAGAGAGAGCTATAAATCTAAAATGAAGTGACTTAGGGTTGAGAAGAGTTCAGGCAGGGAGCCACTGGGGAGCTCCGTATGAACTTAGCATAGGTATCCCTGGCCGTCAGCCCAGGGAGAGTGATGGTCTAGGCAGGAACACTACAGTGACATTGCTAGACGGGGGCCAGGCTCTTTTCATGTCCACATTGCTTCCGAATGTGGGGTGCCTCTGTGACTTGGAGGATGTGTTTTCTCATTCACCTAGCACTGGGCGTCAGTGTACATATACATACATATATAATTTATAAAAACGATTTAACTTCGGGTGAATTGAAAAATAGTGTAGAGAATCATGGTTTCACATGAATGCAGTTATCAGTTTCGGCAATGGAAGACTTCCAACTATTTTAGGACATACGGTTAGCTATACCCTGTTTATTTCTTTTTAACAGTTTGTACCATTATGTCAAGCTTCTCCTAACGGGTAACATTTGCCACACTTCCACCTTATTACTACAATCTTGCAATAGATTTCACATACAAATGCACACATATGCATACACATATGAACTGATATATCCAATACATACACAGGCCCCCTCCCCCACACAGGTGTTTTTATACAAAAATTTACCGTATTTTGAACCAGCATTTATGGACATTAGTGCCTGATGGTAGACCAGTTGTCTAGCATGTACAGTGCCCTGGGTTTCATCTGGATTTTTATATTTACCACGTGACATTCAGATTCAGGAGCTAATACCTGACTGTATCATTTACATGATCTCCTTTCTGAGTTCTCTCCAGAGTCTGGGAACTTTATCCAGAGGGTGTTTTTGCTTTATGAAGGAAGGACCAGTGTCCCAAAAGGCATACATGATTTATTCACAGGAATTCTGAATCCCAACTCTTTGCTGTCTTCTGCACACACAATCCCCAATGCATGCCTTCCCTGCCACGGGGGGCCACCCCACCCTCGACCCATAAGCCAAACTAACCACCTCCCCTTTAAACTACTTCTTAGCTGGTAGCTGGCCACGGCTGCGAGGAGGAACCTGACACACGCTGTGAACCTCACAAAGGATTTCTCAACAAACAGACACAAGAGGCTGTAGCAGGCGATACCCGCCCACACTCAGTGAAGGTGTGGGTAAATGCCACAGCTCTGAGTTGAACACCTTCTTGGATGAGTGTTTGCATTTTCTTGAGAGAGGCCATTGGAAACAAATCAATGAAGACAGAGCAGGGGGTAGAAGAACACTGACCTCCTGAGACGCTGGTGGACACCAGGAGGAGAGGAAAGAGCAAAGCAGGTAGAGCCCTTCATCTCCAGAGCGGAAGGTCAAGGCCGGGCTCGTCTGTAGGCAGAGAACAGGTGGAAGTTCTCGGGGAAAATCCTTAGTTCAAAAACTTAACATTATTCACAGATTTCTAACTGTGTCTCCCACAAAACCCTTAAGACAAAATTCTCCAACATCATTCCTTCCCAAGGCCTTTCACATACTCTCTTTATTCTGAAGGGCATCTGTTTCCTCACTGGCACGGGAAACTGCCAAGCCTTATCTGTGCGGGGGAAGAGGAGGACTCTCCTGCCTTTTGTGGGTCCATGGTCTCACAGGGGAACGTGGAACTGGATTCCCTGTTTTCAGCATAGGGGCATTGGAATCACACAAGAAAGTAGACTGTTCCCGCATCCAGTCCACCATCTTCCTTCGCTTATTTGTTTATTCTTTTATTTGTCCATTTACTTATTTCCCAATAAAGGGGCCATTTCTCACCACATCCTCATGACTTCAATCCGCCTTTCTTCAGGTCCACACCTCCCTTGGACAGACCTGCTGACAGGCACAAACTCTTCACTCACCGTCTGGACAGAGCTGTGGGTTCCTGGAAGCTCCTGGGAGCCTCAGGCACCTAAAGCCTGGCCCTGGAGACCATCCACACCTGTGTTACTGTGGTCAGCACTAAAGGGTGTGGCTGCTGGTGCTGGGGCATCAGATTTTCAGAGATGTTCTTCTCAAGGAGGTCCCCAGGCTCTGACTTTACAGCTTCTTCTAGAGGAGCTCTCCCCAGCTCAGAGTCACTTCAAGAGTGGTAATAACATCCCGGGGATTTTGCCCTGGGCTGAGCCATAGAGTGAACCCCTGTAAGCCACTGTGGAGACTTCTCACCATAAGCTGCCTCCCACCTTACCAGGGAGAATCAGTCAAGTCTGATGTTCAGATCCGAGCGTCACTTGCACAGCTAATAGATTTAGAGCCTAAAGCCAGGTGTGTTTCTTTTCCATGTACTCCACGACTGACTTCTGACAGTACGTGGAGAGCCTCAGCGGCAAGAAGAAGACCATGTCTCTCACAAAAAACTGAAGAACAGAACAGAGAGTTCTGCAGACTCTCGACAGATTTGCATTTTAAGAAATGTATTTTATGTGTGTGGGTGCCCTGACTGAACGTATGTGTGTGCACCACGTGTGTGCAGAGTCCAAGACAGAAGGGATGTCAGAGGCCTTGAATCTGAGCTACAGGCAGTTGTGAACTTCCATGTGGCTGCTGGAAACTAAACCTGGGTTCTCTACAAGAGCAGCCAGTGTTCCCAGCCGCCTTGCCATCTCTCCAGCACCCCAATTTTAGGTTTTTATACTCTACTGTATATTGTCACCCCTTTGCAACTGCTGAAAGTCATGTTTTAGTGACTATCTCCCCTTAAAAGGGAATAATTTTCTTCAAATGATTTCTCTTGAAAGATCATTTTTCATTTTAAAGTTAGCATCGTGATATATATCTATATAATTTCTATATAACTTTGTTAGAAAATATCTGTCTGTACTTGTAACATTGTCCTATGACTCATGACTTGCTTGTGGATGTTCAATCTTAGATCTAGACTTTCAAAGATACAGTGTTTTCTTCTCTTTTAAAAATTATTTCAAATTATGTGTGTGTGTTGTGCATCTCCTCTCTCTCTCTCTCTCTCTCTCTCTCTCTCTCTCTCTCTCTCTGTATTTGTGCATGTGAAAACAAATGCCCTTGGAGTCCAGAAGAGGTCATTGATCCCATGGAGCTCTATGTCATTCCCTCCAGCCAAATTAAAGCTTTCTCGACTCTGTCATTCTGAATAAGAACATAATTGTTCTGGAACTGGCTGAGGACTGTCCATGCTGTGTACACACCAATTGGATGAGGGGGGATTTAATCAATGTCCATGGAGAAAAATTTCTAGGCCTGAGTGAATGAGAATTAGAGAGTTGAAATGTGTTCACATCTTTTCAATTCTTTTTTTTTTTTAAATGAATGAGAGAATTGACCAGGAGATGACAATGTATCAGGGCATCATATAAACTCATGTCCAGGAGATGACAATGTATCAGGGCATCAGATAAACTCATGTCCAGGAGATGACAATGTATCAGGGCATCAGATAAACTCATGTCTAGGAGATGACAATGTATCAGAGCATCAGATAAACTCATGTGCATGCAGCCAACCATATGATGGAACTTGTTAGCACTTAGCTAATGGCTGCTACAGACACCCTTGTTTCTCATATGTGGTAAAGGAGTGTACCATCTCAGGGAGAGGTCAGAGGTCTCCGACAGTCTCAGAACTGATCTCAAGATTATCAAAGCATTTGCCATTATCTCTATCAAGTGATAGAGCACAGGGTATACAGCGAGCCTGACCTTTGGAAGCAGCTGGTTGGGTGTATTCTGGCTTATCTTCTGCTCAGTTAACCTGGAGTTTAATTATATTCAGACGTATCTTCCTCCCACTCCCTGGGCACATTTGTTGTTCTTTTCAAAGCTGGCTCAGGCTCTGGCTTCCACTTTACACTCCCATGGCTGTGTTCTTCCGGGAGGCTGAATCTTCCGGAGTTGGTTCTCCCTCTTTGGCCTAGATCTGTTCCACTTCACTTGGGACCAAGTTTCTGTTCCCTTAAGAGCGTGTGGCACTGCTCCTGGGACAACTCTGGGAAGATGGATTGTTCCACAGAGTGTTTTGTCCTCCGTAACTGGCCACAGTATTGGGCAAATATTACTGGAGAGATTATAACATTTAGATAAAATGATGTAGTCAAGTTTCCCGATGTTCCCTTTATGCAAAAAAGGAGGGAGTGAGCCCAGGAGAGCTCAGATAAGATTTAAAGGCCAACTCATACACACTCTTAAAATCAGCGTGTTCATTATTTGGGGATGCTAGATCCTCTCTGCATTCTCCCTGCACCCCGGCATTGCTGCTTTATGTGGGTACTGGTCACACGGGTTCACTAGCAGACCCCATTTGTAAGGGCATGAAGATGAGATGTGGCAGGAAGAGAAAAGGAATGATTGCAGATAAAAAATGAAAAACTATCAGGAGTTCTTGTAGGAGTCACACAGCTGCCTTTATTGTTCAGGTAACCTCCACTCGGGGATTAAAAAGGCCAATTTGGGGAAGAATTACAAAGACTGTGGTGTTTTGAATGAGAATGTCCCAGCATGTATGACTAAGTGCTTAGTCCCAAATTTGTGGAACTGTTTGGAAGGATTAGGAGGTGTGGTCCTGTGGGAACAAGTGTGTTACTGGGGTGGTTGGGCCTTGAGGAGTCAAAATTTCATGTCTCATGTCACAGCTCTCTCTGCGCCGTCCTGGTAGATGTAAGCTCTGAGCTACTGCTCCAGCGCAGTGCCTGCAGCACATGCCTTCCAGCTATGATGGTCATGGACTCTCCCTCTGAAACCACGAGCCCCAGATGAAATGCTTTCTAAGTTACCTGGGTCACAGTGTTTTGTCACAGCGACACATCAGTAACTAAGATTGTTTAAGGAAGTTTCTATAGAAAACTGTCTTAGGCATGGAAATATGTTCTTTGGTATACCAAATACATGGCATAGATAGGTATCAAATGCCATATGAGGAATTTAAATATTAGCATTTCTCCTGTCTCCTTTCTGTTGTCCTTACATGACCCAGCTAGATCGCATGGCAGGCTTTGGTCTAATTTTTCATTAAACTTTTTTTTTTAACAGATGTTTTGCCTGCATAGTATGCCCATGCACCATGTGTGTGCCTGGTGCCCTCAGAGACTAACAGAAGAAATCCATCCCCTGGAACTGGAGTTACAGACGGTTGTGAGCCACCATGTGGGTACTGGGAATTGAACTCAGGGCTTCTGGAAGAGCAGCCAGTGCTCTTAACCACTGAGCCATCTCTCCAGCCCCTGCTCTGATTTGTAGTGAAGGCACCAGATCTTCTGGAACTGTGGATTACAGTTAGTCCTTTCTCTCATGATAAAAAAAAAAAGAAACTCTTTTCTCCCACTTACAGGTGAGGTGCTTTGCTTCTCTGGAGCTTCTGCATCAGACATTTCATAAAAAAAAAAAAAATAAAAAATAAAAAATTCCAGGGCTCAGATGAGTGCCATCTCTCTCCAGATCTAGGTTTTTCTTCTTATATCCTCACGATGGCCCAGACAGTGATGGGTAAAGCTATTTTGCACAAGTGAGGCACAGTCCCCAGCAAGAGGGACAGCAGAAAGATGCAAAGGGAAAGAAGTTGCCATCGCTGTGCAACACCAAGACAGTGATGGGCTGACTCTGGGAGAGGTGTCCCTCATTGTGAGCAACAGAAATGGTTCCCGCTCCATGAGGAGCCCTTTTGGACAACAGCAGGTGAAACCATCCTATGCCAGGGCAATGCTGCTTGGTGAGGGGACCTGAGAAAGCGCGGGGATTCAGGAAGTGGGGTGCACTGGGCTTGCATGATGATCTTTCTTTGTTTTTTATTTTTCAAAGCCTCTTGTCAGAGGGAAGCCCCAGTGTGGCGTTTATCATTCTTGAGACTTTCCTGATTGCTGTGGTGGTTTTGGTCTGGAAGGAAACAGAAGAGATTACAGAATGCCAAGGATGAAGAGAGAAAGGAGAGGTATTGCCGGAGTCAGATAGAGGCTGTCAACAAACCGTGGATCCCAGAACCCTACAGAAAAGCACACAGTAGAATTCAGCAGAGAGAAAATCATCAGGTGTGAAAAAACATCCACACAATTTTCAATTAAGATATGTTTGTGAATATAGGATAGAAGAGGCAATTACCATCTTAAGTAATAGATAATATAACCTAGAAACAAATGCTAAAAATTTGAAAAAAATGACTTTTCAATTTGACTTTGCTACTATAGAAACAGTCAAGAAAGAACTTGGGGAGTCCTCTCTCTGCCCTTACGCATAGAGGCGTCCCCCACCGTGCCATGCACTCAGTGTCTTACCGGCTGCTCGCCCTTTTCAGTGCGAAGGAAGACACTGCATTGGCAAGGTGCCCTCCCTCCAATCTGTACCATGCCTCACCCTCATCAACGCTCTGCCTTATCTCCTCCTGTTCATTGTTTCAGTGAGAGGGTCCTCCATCCAAGATAGCTAAGTAAAACCGAATCTTGACACCAGCAGTGGACACATTGTTATCTGCATTCATAGCCTGGGGACCAACAGTTGCTGAAGAATGACCAACTGCCTGTCTAGTTCTGTTCACCCACATACCGTTTGTACGGCGTTTCACCTTGATCAGGTCAACAGCCATGGCGAGAGGTAGCACCAGGACAGGCAGGGTCATCCATAACAAAGCTATCTTGGAGTCTGAAATGCAAACCCCAGAAGGTTATGCGGCTAGAAAAATATGAAGATGGCTCTTTTCACAGAAGCAGCCTGAGGGCTGGATCTCTGCAGGAACATGTTGGCTCAGTTTCCCCGTTTCACAGAAACCAAGAGAACCAGGCAAACTTAGCTTTGGTGCCTCTGCCTCAATTCCCTCTCTTTTCCCAATTACATCACAGAGTCACTGGAGTAACTATTATGGCAAAACAAAGTCTCTCAGGCTCTAACTACAAAGGTTTTGAGGAAAACTAATTTCTAGTGCAGAAAAAAAAATCACAACAGGAGAGAGAGAGAGAGAGAGAGAGAGAGAGAGAGAGAGAGAGAGAGAGAGAGAGAGAGAGAGACTCTCAGAGGAATGTTGTTCTTAGGTTCTTAGGCGAACCAAAGATAAATTTTGCAGATGACATATATTTAATTTTAAAAGATTTTTTTAAAAAAGAATCCCACCAAAGAGAAGAAGATAGAACAGGAAAAGAGGACAAGAGAAGGAAAATTGGAAGAGGAAGAGGAGGAGAAGGAGGAAGAAGAATAAGGGAGGGGGCGCAGCAGCTGCAGCAGGCTCACTGTGGGGTGCACACCTGTAATCCCAGCACTTGGGGGCAGGAGGATCAGAAGTCCCAGGCCAGCCCAAGCCCACGAAACCTCCTTTCAAACAAAATCGCAGAGCCCTGTGCATAATCTCAATCCTCTTTGACGCATATTTCCCTCCAGGCAGTTACCGACCTGAGAGAGGAAACCTCACAGCTTTCTCCTCCCCCTGGGGGAGGCTGATGGAGCAGGTCACATTCACCACGGAGCTGTTTGTGACCAGCAGGAGCGTCTCCACTTGAAACAGCCCCTGGCTCCCTTGGTGAAAGGCCTCGGAAACCGACGCTATTGTCCTTCCGTCTCTGTCCTTCCACTGCACGTGTGGCCGTGGGAACCACCCATCGGATGTACATTTCAGCTGCATGCCTCCATCCTTCCGGACCTCCCGGATGATCTGTGGGGTGGAACCCACCGCTGGAGACAGAGACCAAGGAAGAGAGTGGCTTGGGGAAGACGGAAGAGCTCTGAGGCAAAGCCCTCCCTGGAGCTGGGACTGGCTACAGAGTTTCTTGTTCTGTTTTTCCACTTTCTATTCCAAAGTCTTCTGGGAGTAGGAGGTAAGAA
Organism: Phyllotis vaccarum; assembly: GCA_033318265.1. Lineage (NCBI taxonomy): Eukaryota > Metazoa > Chordata > Mammalia > Rodentia > Cricetidae > Phyllotis > Phyllotis vaccarum. The sequence goes on from JARWLC010000010.1 coordinate 103,929,233, forward strand.
GGTGACATTTCATTATATATATATTGTATCTCTTTCCTCCTGGCACTGACAACGAGGTGGCTTTGATCAGTCATGGGACACATGAACAGCATGGAAGAAACTGGGCAGAAGTTCCTCAAAGCAGAGGCAGAAAGTGATGTAGTAACCTTGTAGGCACTTTACACACCTGCTCACTAATTTAGACAGGAACTTGGAGAGAGAAATATGAGGGCTACAAGACTCAGTCATGTCCTAGACGGCCTATGCAGACCTTGGGGAGCTGCTCTAGGGATGGATTTTATCTGCATCATCTGAGCACACCCAGACAGATTCGGTGTATGTGTTAAATCTATCCGAGTCTTTAAATGATTATACTTTCTGGAAATTACAGAGTTCCCAGAATCTCAGTAGCACTGTGAAATAATAAATCTTGCATAAAATTGTGGAGAATATTCTCAGATTTTCAGGAATCTCTGGTTACTTTATGTTGGTGCTTGAGAGCTCTACTTTCCTGGTGGTTCTGTACTTAAAATTTTAAATCATGATAAAGTCTGGTGCTGCCAATCTGGCCAAGAACTCATAGTGGTGATGCTTGTAGCCTCAAGAGAGACCCTGACTCAGACTGTCTTCCAAATTCTTTGTCTCTGTACACGTAGATCACACAGCTCTCAGCCCTCATTGGAGAAGGTTCTTTGTGCAGTGGATGGCGGTTAAGACAGAAGCAAACCACCGTCAAAGTGCAGATAAGAGTCAGTGGGGTGCTCAGTCACACATGGGACATCTGTATTCCCACCACCCCAAGCCAGCCATGGCTAAGTAACCACGGTGGAAGAAGGAAGAAGGAAGGCTGTAAGAGTCAGGAGGTCGGGGTGGACACGGTACTGACTGACAGTATCTGAACGTGACCACTATACTCAGGAACTCACAGCTGTGCTGCGGTTGCCTACACAAGACCTGCACAAGATCAAGCCAGTAACATTCCAGCAGGGAAGTGGGAGGGGATCATGAGCCCTGTCACTAACTGAGGAACAGTGGCTTCAGGGGAGGGGCAAGTTCTCTTAAAGGGTGTGGCTCCTGGTAGGCTGACCATTCTCCAGTGGATGGCTCCGGGCCCATGAGATATGAACAGCACAACTGGAGCTGACAGGTTATTACATTTTTAAAGAGATGATAGGAAGTTTGGGGGGGGCAAGTTCTCTTAAAGGGTGTGGCTCCTGGTAGGCTGACCATTCTCCAGTGGATGGCTCCGGGCCCATGAGATATGAACAGCACAACTGGAGCTGACAGGTTATTACATTTTTAAAGAGATGATAGGAAGTTTGGGGGGGGGGGTGAAGAAGGGAGGGTGGATCTTGGAGGAGGGAGTTGGAGGGTGAATATGATCAACATAATGTGGTTTGAATTTCTAGAGAATTAGTAAAAAATATTTATTAAAATACTTCAAATCAGTATGCCTAAAGTTGTGTTCTTGAAGTATCAATCCATGATGGTTGCTGTACTGAAGTTCAATATAAACTTGAAAAGGAATGGGCATGGTATTTTGGGTGCCAGAGAAATCTCCCAGGAACCAGCAAGATGGAGTCCTTACCCATCACCTGCACATCCACACGGGCCTCCTGGTAGACACCATCTTTTCCAAAAAGGCACCGATACTGCCCATCATCCGAAGGTCTGGCACCGTGTATCCGAAGGGTCAGTTTTCCCTCGTGAATAGCATCAATCATCACCTCGGTCCTTCCTCTGTATTCTGCCATCTGATCCCCAGCCGTGTGGGCCCCGCCCACATATACATGGACTGGAGGGTGATAGTGGGATCGGACCCACCTCACCTCCATGCTCTGAGCGTCAGTTTGAGGGGACAGGTGACAAGTTAATTCTATGCTCTCTCCAACTCGGACAAGCATGGGCTGGGAAGGTCCAGTCACCCTTGAGAAAGCTGTTAAACAAACCAGACAGAGAACAAGGATTGAACGAGAACTCCACAAACACGGACATCTCCTGTGAGGTTCCGAACCCGTGAGTACCCCAGAAGAGGTCTAAGACTCAGGGTCACCCTGGAGGAGGGTGGGACTTATTGTCTCAGGGTGGATGCCACCTGTCCTTGTCTAAAGAAGAGCATAACTAGTCTGAAAAGAACACTAGTTAAAACCCGGGCTTCACACCAGTAGTGGAACAATTTTACTGCTAAAACTCTCAGAATAAAATGGACGCTCCATCACTTCAAATCTGGCTGACTTTACACACTGAATCAATCCGTGCCTCAGAGTTTTGAACTGTAAAATGTATCTATTGCTTATCAAACCCTAAGATTGTTGTGGGATTGAGCGAAGGTTCTCTACAGTGTGAGCAGATGTTAGATTTGGAGATGTGAGGGTACAGGAACCCATACCACCCTCTGGCCAGGCGCTTAAAGTGAGTGGCAGGTGGGTGTGTGGCAATAGAATTACGGAAGCCCTTCTCTATGTCAGCGCCTGAAGGAGGCTTGGGAAAGGTACGTGCCCTGCACTCCCCTTCTCGTGCCAGCCTAACCAGGAGAGCTTTGCCTCCCTCCTCAGGGGCTCAGGAGGGGTCCAGGTTGCTACCATGTTCTTCCCTCTTCTCCGGAGGGGTGTGCTGAGAATCTCACTCACCCAGCTCTGACTGGAGTTTCTCTGAAGAAAGAAGAAGAAGAAGAAGAAGAAGAACATTTTAAGGAATTTGGTCTAAAGGAAAGAAACTATTTCCAGAAATAAAGGCAAGCTTTGAATTTAAGAACTCAACTTATTTAAAAAATATAAAAATAATTCTTGCCCACAGATCGTTGATACAGATTTTACCTTTTTTAATTTTACAACAAAAGCTGCCAATTCTATCTCCATCAATTTAGTTTGCTTCATCTGATATTAAGTGCTAGTAAAAACACATGTGATTTTTATAAATAGATGCTAAGTATAAAATATATGGCCACAAACAAGTATCACTTAGAATTTCAAATCGATTCAGCACTAATGTAACATTTACTTTTAACTCTTAGTGCATCTGCTTACATCGACAACACACCCAGAGAATCCTAAAATCTCTCACTTTAATGTAAGATATTTAAAGTCAATATTCATCACATAATAGCAACGTCTAGATTGGAATGTCAGCTGACCCTATAATATATATACTTTTTTTTTTTTTTTTTTGAGACAGAGTTTCTCTTTGAAACAGTCCTGGCTGTCCTGGAACTCACTGAGATCTGCCTGTCTCTGCCTCCCAAGTGCTGGCGTTAAAGGTGTGTGTCACCACTACCCAGCTAGTTGTAGGAATATTTTTATTATAGTTCCAACATATTAAACATCTGTGAGAAAAAAAAAAACACTGAAGGAAAACATAGAACTTGAAAATTACTGAAATGCTATGGACCATTATCTAATCAAAATGCACTGTATGCTTTTCTCATATAAATGTTTATGAATTTTAACGTATTATTTAGATATGATTAAAGAAAATAAGTTACGGAAGTGTTACAACTCTTCTTGGTATCCCAGGCAAAGCACTGACCTGGCAGGGCGATGGCAGTCTCCTTAGCCTCTTTGAGGCCAGGGTTGTAGATGAAGCAGGAAATGGTCTCTGAAGTGTCATTCCTGACCACCAGAGTGTCTTCCACAGAGAAAAGCCCGTCTTCACCCAGCATGCGATTCTCAGAGAAACTTAACAGCTTTTCTCCCCATGTGCCCTTCCAATAGACCTCAGGCTCAGGGAACCAGCCCTGGGATGTGCACACGAGCCGAACCTCTCCTTCTCCAGGTCTCTCCATGTGGATGTTTGGGGAAGATCCCTGAGCTAGAGGGAGACAAGAAGGGGAAGGGGACCAGCGGGAAGGGGGGAGAGGGGAGAAGTCCTTGAAGCCCAGAGCACAGAGAGGGAACTGAGATCCTGGGTCCTTCACTGGGAGGAGGTGGGTGCCCAGGGCCTGGAAGTGGACAGTGTTCCCAGGGTTTCTTCAAACTGAGTTCTGGCTTTTTATTTGTTCTGCGGTCTGTGCATTTAAACTTTAACATCTAAGCACACTTTGCCCAGGCTCAAATGGTGTAGGGAGGGGAGGGACATGACAGAATTTGTTTTGTGTCTGGTGCCACAAAGAGGTGGTGTGACTTATTCACGCTAGCTTCTATGGCCCCAGCTTTAGCCTTTTCCTTTCTCGAGGGACCTTGTCTGCCATTTTGGATGGTATCTGGTCTCTAATTTAAGTGAAATATTTATTATTAAACTCAGACATCACGTTAATGGGCTATTTTCATGTCTTCTGTGGGCAGGTGCAATTTTGGCATACAGTAAAGTGCATAAGAAATTACTGTACCTTAACATTATTTTCAGTGGGGAAAATCTAACTAATTTGTATAAATCATGAAGTGCTTTCTTTAACATCGTGGCTGTTTCTGTCACTGGCTGGGAGAGTAAATGAATAAACCTTTCAGTTGCACCCGACTGAATCCTAAGTGTCCCTGAATGTGGACATGAGTCAGTGTCTGGCTCCTCTTACATCTTTAAAATACTCAGATTCTCACACCCATTTTGGGTCAATTGAACCCACCTAGTAATAGGAACAACTACAACCGTGAGTGTCAAGGAAAAAAATGTTAAGTGTGGGAGTTTCTCAAAACTAAAAGCAGAACTGATATGTAACCTCACTGTCCCACTTCTGGGAAAACACCCAAGGGAATTTAAGCCCACCTCATTCACTGCAGAACTCTTCCCCAAGCCCAGCCAAAGCCCAACTGTAAGGTCAGCCTGATTGGCCATCCAAAAATGAGCGGACAAAAAAGTGGGTGTGAGTGTGCAATGGTGCTTAGTAAAATTCTATTTGTAAAATGGGTGTTCTTCTTGCACGTGCAACTGTGCACCATGTGTGTGCCTGGTGCCTGTGGAGGCCAGAGAAGGCCTTGGATGCCATGGAACTGGAGTTAGAAGAGGACGTGAGCTGCTGTGTGGTACCAGGAACCAAACCCGGGTCCTGGGGAAGAGCAAGAAAGGATCCTAGTATCTGAATCATTGCTCCAGCTCCAATACTTTTTATTCACTCAAAAAGGATTAAACTAAGTCATTCGTGGAAAATGAATGAAACTGGAGACAATCATATTAAGCAGAAGGAGATTATGGGGTGGGTGTGGGGGAGTCAGAGAGAGCAATGGGTAAGTATGGTCAAAGTCCGTGATAAAGTGAATGAAAGCACCCCGAGACCCACAGCTTTGCACGTGGAATACATGCTAACGGATTTTCTATTGGTGGTAATAACAAAGAGAGCTGCGCTGGCCGGAGAGGAGTTTCTAGAGAATCCTTTCCCTGGTGAAAGGATCACCTGACTTCCGCTTCAGCATGTGGAGTAGTTATGACAGATGCATAAGACCTGTGTAAGCTCAAACCAGACAAAATCTCAGCACAGAGGGGGAGATGGGCATGAATCCCACCGCTAGCTGAGAAGCTGGTGATTGAGAGCTGCTGGGAGGGGGGCTGTTATCCATAAGGGGTGTAGCTTATAGTAGGTTGACCAAGCTCAATAGATGACCACATACCCAGTATCTGGACAGCAAAAATTGTACTGGATGGGGGCAAGGGAGGGGGACATAGCTGCATGTTAGGGAAGGGGGTGGAATCTGGGAGAAGATGATCGAAACACATTGTATGAAGTTCTCAAATAATTAATAAAAATGCAGAAGAGGTGTGGGGATATTTTTAAATATAATAAAAACATTCAGAGATATGAGAGGGATCAGTCTAGGAGGATCAGACAGGTAACTCACACCTTTAATCCCAGCACAGGGAATATCCTGGTAGTGGTGACCTATGCCCTTAATCCAATCTGAGTTTGAGGTCATTTTAATTTACAGAAGGAGTTTCAGGCAGGCAGTGGTGGTGCCACGCCTTAACTGAGGAAGAGAGTATTTAAGGCAGGCATAGAAAGACAGAGCAGGCAGAAGAAGCCAGGAGGAGCCAGGCTGAGGAAGCTGGAAGACAGCTGGGTGAGATCTGACTGGTGTTTACTCTCTGATATCTCCGCCATTCCCAGAGATCTGGCCCTGAGTTTCCTTCATTCGTGCAACAACAAAGAGGGACCAGAGAGATGGCTCAAAAATTAAGAGCATGGGATGCTCTTGTGGAGGTCCAAGGTTTGATTCCCAGTACTGACATGGTGGCTTACAACCATCTGTAACTTCAATTCCCAGGGATCTGACTGTCTTCTGGCCTCTATGGGCACACACAGGCAAAACACATAAAATAACAATTTTTTAAAAATGAGTATATAAATTGGTGGTTGAAGGGGACTTTTTCAAAGGCAGTAAGGTTCTCCGAGGTGAGTGGATGCCCCTTTGTGCCCCCGGGCCCCTGTGCAGATACTCACCCACCACTTGGAGCAGCACACTTGCCTCTCTCCAGAAGCCCCGCTCCTGGATGCGGCACCAGTATTGCCCATCGTCACTGGGCCGGATCTGGTGAATCTTCAGAGCCACACTGCCCTCGTCAGTGCTGCCCTCTGCCCACTCTGCTCGGCCTCTGTACCCGTCCATCTGTAGCCCTGCCACCTCCGCTCCATCTCGGTACATGATCACCGGTGTGTCGGGGTCGGAGCGGTACCACCGCACCTCCATGTGCGCCGTCGTCCTCTTGGGGAGGAGCTGACATGTTAGCAGGGCGTCTTCCCCGACTTTGGCCAGGATAGGAAGGGCAGGACCGATTACCCCGAAGTCATCTACAAAAGAACAGTAAAAAGAAACCGGGATACTTGCTTTGAGTAGCCAAGGTACTGGAATGTGGTACCAAGAGGCAGGAGGGATGTCAATGTTTCAGAGAATTCAAGCTGGAAATTTGTACATTTTCTGGTTAAAAAGAAAATGTATGTATCCTAAAGTTTAAAAATTTGAGCATGAATGTGCCACCAGCCTTATGATTGGCAATTCGATTCCATGTTTAAGGAGGCTTTGAGGTCTGGATTTTTTTAAAAGTATTTTATTTTAATTATGCACCCTTGTGTGGGTACAAACATGTGTGCCAACCAGATGGGAGCATCAAATCCCTAGAAACCAGAGTTACAAGTGCTTGTGAACCATCCCTCTGCCGTAGGTACTGGGAACTGAACTCAGGTCTCTGGAAGAGCTTAATGGAGCTACCTCTTCCTTCCTGAGATCTGCCATCTTCAAGTCACTAACAGCGACACTGCCTCCACCTCAGGCTTTCATTCCCAAATAAAGTAGTATGTGAGTTGGTGTTTCCGCCGGGAACTTTATCTTGATTTTATAGCTATTTTGAGTTTAGGTAAAATCAAGAGTGGGTCCTGCAGCCTTCCCGTCTCCTTTCTTCTGGAGAATGAAAAGTCCAGAAAGAGGAAAATGTGGGTCTCACAGTGATGTCTCACAGTGGGTTAGAAGCACGGCTTGTCTGGAAAGTTCCAGTCTTTTGGTCAAAGTTTAAATCTCCTTCCTTAATATCTGAAAATCTGAGTGTGTGGTAATTCTGTATGTTGCGGTCTTGGGGTTTTTACTGTTGCGATGAGACGTCATGACCAAAAAGCAAATTGGGGAGGAGAGCGTCTACCGTTACCCTTTAGCTGTTCATTACTAAAAGACGTCAAGATAGGATCTTAAGCCAGGGCAGGAACCTGGAGGCAGGAGCTGATGCAGAGGCCATGGAGGGCGTTGCTTACTGGCTGGCTCAGCCTGCTTTCTTACAGAACTCAGGACCCAGGGATGGCACCACCCACCTTGGCAGGGCTCTCTTCCATTGGTCAATAAATGAGAAAATGCCTCACAGCTGGACATCATGGAGGCATTTCCCCAGCGGAGGCTCCTCCCTCTGATGACTCCATGGAGGCATTTCCCCAGCGGAGGCTCCTCCCTCTGATGACTCCAGCTTTTGTGAAGCTGACACACAAAGGCAGCCGAGGAGGTTGCTGCACCTAAGAATGTCAAACGTGGTTTTTCTTCTGCAGTCCCAGCAGGAGAGATCAGGAGTTCAAGGTCGTCTTGGTTACCGTGTGAGTGGGAGGGCAGCTTGGACTATGTGAAACTCTGTCTAGCGAGAGGAAGGAGCTGAGAATTCAGCAGAGAAAGACACTTGCAGGCAGCCTGAAGAGCCGAGTTCAAGTCCCAGGGTCCACATGGTGGAAAAAGAGAACCAGTTCTGGCAAATTGTCTTCTGACTTCCGCACGCAAGCTGCACCATGCACATGAGCTCCCCTCCCCAAATGTAATGTTAAAAGCTAATAAAATAAAAATAGTCATAAGAATAAATTTATTTAATTAAAATTTAAGATGAAATAAAATAATACTGCTCAAAAATTCTCTCCAAAATCTAAACAGAGATCTTAAGTCTTCCGCAGGTGGAATTTACATGTGATGTCTTACCCACAGTGTTAAGATCATTGGATAAACAGTGCATGCTCCAGCTACCCAGTCAAGTGTGCTTTCCAGGTGACTTTCACTGCCCAAGAGATGAGCAACTGAGCCAAGAGCTTCCCAAAGCTGGGGATGGAAAGCCCAGTGCAAGCCTTGTAACTCTATATCCTGGGTTACTGCACCGTCTGATCCGGTTGTGCATCTTAAATCTGCCATTACAGCGAGGAGGAAGGGCCTACCTGGGTGCTTCACAGTCAGCAGGATGAAGAGCAAGGATGCGGCCACACCAGACAGACTGTACCCCGGACAATCCACCATCCTCCCTGGAGCAAACACAGGAGAAAGTGCAGCTGTGGTATATCCAGCATGCCCTGCAGTTCTCGTCCTGGGGTGTGTGTGTGTGTGTGTGAGTATTTGTGTCTGTGTGTGAGTATCTGCGTGTATGTGTGTGAGTCTGTGTGTGTGTGTGTGAGTCCTTGTGTGTGTGAGAGTCTCTCTGTGTGTGTGTCTCTGTGTGTGTCTGTGTGTGAGTATCTGTGTGTGTGTGAGTATCTGCGTGTATGTGTGTGTGAGTCTGTGTGTGTGTGTGAGAGTCCTTGTGTGTGTGAGAGTCTGTGTGTGTGTGTGTCTGTGTGTGAGTATCTGCATGTATGTGTGTGTGAGTCTGTGTGTGTGTGTGTGTGAGTCCTTGTGTGTGTGTCTCTGTGTGTGTGTGTGTGCGTTGTCACCTTGACACAAGCTAGGCAGTGGTTCTCAACTTTCCTAATGCGGTGACCCTTTAACACAGTCCCTCGTGTGTGGTGACCCCCCAATCATAAAATTACTTTCTAATTGCTACTTTATCACTGTAACTTTGCTATTGTTATAAAACATACAAACTGTGTTTTCCTAAGGTCTTAAGCCACCCCTTTGACAGATTCATTTGATCCTCAAAGAAATTGTCACCCATAGGTTGAGAAATCCTGAGCTAGAGCAGGAACTCTTAGTGGAGGACTGGCCGGTGGACAAGTCTGTAAGGCATTTTCTTGATTAGTGATTGATGAGGGTGGACCCAGCCACTGTGGGCGGTGCGACCCTGGACAGGTGGGCCCACATGATATAAGAGAGCAAGATGAGCAAGCCAGAGAGGGCAAGCCAGTAGGCAGTGCAGTGCCTGCCTCCAGCTTCCTGTTTGAGTTTCTGCTCTGACTTCCCTTCATAGCGGATGTTAAGTTATAAGATCTAATTAACCCTTTTCTCCCCAGACTGCTTTTGGTCTTGATGTTTATAGAAAGCAAGCAAGGACAGTGCCCGATGACTATTCCATATTAATAAACAACCAACACCAACCAGTCACTGTCAAACCGTGGTCTGTCCCTGTTCTTTGCAGTTACTGATCCCAGCTGACTCCCTGTGTCACACCTGACCTCTCCCTGTGAGGCGAGGCGAGGCTCCGCTGTAAGCTATTTCTTAGGTACCACCCCTCTTGGGTCTCACATAGTCCAAGAATGACCTTCAACTCCTCCCTCTAGGTCATTGAAATCCCACACACTGGGGGGCAATTACTGAAGAGGATGAGGCGGGAGGATGTCCAGTTTGAGGCCAACCTGAGCTGAAGGAAGTTTTCTGATTGGAATGAAAAGCAGTCTCATGATAAAGAGACAATAAATAATAAAAAGCGAAAGACTCAGCCTGGTGTAGTGGCTCACCATAAACCCAGCGCTCAGAAGGCTGAGGCAGGGGGATTGCCATGAGTTGGAGGTCAGCATGGGCTACCGAGTGAGAGCGTGCCTCAAGACACCACTCTTTGAAAAATGTGGAGACCAACAGGAAGTGAGAGCTCTTGTAGCTGGTGGCCATTTCCTGACAGGATGCTGGCTGTGCGTGGGCTCTACTTCCTCATTTTAGTGGATTTCCCCAAAATCCCCTGTTCATCCTTCAGTAGACTCTCCAAGCCACTCACCCGTCTCTCTCTCCTCTGGGGTGAAACTGAGGCTGTTGAATTGTGCGGTCTCACTCAGCCACAGGTGTGTCCCTTATCCACATAGCAGGTGTCTAAAGACAGGTGAGCCCAGGGCATGCTGGCTGGAGAGGCCACTGTAGAGCAGCCAGGGGAAGCGGAGGCATCTTTGGGTTGGGTGAAGAGAGATTTGAATGTCGCCAAGCTTGAGTCAGAGCCAAGTCTCCAAGGGTCCCTTTAAAATGAGACTCTGTCTGGAACAGCACACTCACCTCCAGTCCACTGCGATACGCTCAAAAGCGAAACTCAGAGGGCAGGTGGACTTTGACTGAGCTCTGCTCTGACTTCGCTAGACTTCTAGGCACGTCAATAACACTGGCACTTGCCTCGTCAGAACACCAGCATTCAGGATGAACCCTGCTCCACACCCTGTCCAGCAGGCAGGTGACCCGCCATCAGGTAGTGCCCCATATCATGGCTACCTCCATCCTGCCTGCCAGCTTGTTCCCCCAAGACCGAGCTCCTCCCAGAACACAGAGTCTGTGGTCCTGGAGGGTTAGGAGCATGACTGTGTATACCTGAACTTAACCTTGCTGAGGAGAAAACCAAGGTGGGGGTGTTCCTTCCGGAGACCAGGGAACCAGGTCGAGGTGCTCCGTGCACCTCTTGGTTCCTTTTACTCCCCCCCCTTTCTCTTCTTTAAATCTCTTTTGCTGGAAAATGAAGGCTTAACCAAGAAATTTGATAAGTGTCCTAACAGTGTGTGGATACAATGGAGGGCACCGGGCATCCCATTGTGTGCTCCTCTTTGCAGAGCCCTTGCTTGGGTTCCCCGAATCCTTCACACTAGTAAGGGACTTTGTCTCTAGACCTACTCTCAAGAGCTGGTGGAGCAGCGTTTAGCTTAGTTGGAAGAATCCTCTTTAGTGTAACAATGTAGCAGAAGAAACATACAAAGCACTATGGTTGGGTTTGAGCTGTGTTTCTTGATTCCTTCTCTGGCAGGATGGTCCATCCTGCATCACCCAGCGCACAGCTACTGGCCTTGATGTACAGTTAGTGGTTCTAGATTTAGCCCCACAGTGCAGCATCAGCGGTTTATGGAAGGAAGGAGCTAATTAAAAGTATACAAGGGCCTTTTTTTCCTTGAGAAAGAAGGTGCTGCCCTGTTTGTAACCGTTCATTGTTGTGGTAGTTGTTGTGTGTGTTTGACACAGGGTTTTTCTGTGTAGTCTTGGGTGTTCTGGGACTCAGAGATCTGCCTGCCTCTGCCTCCCTTGTGCTGGGATTAGTGTGAGCCGCTGCCACCTGGCTTTGTAATGGTTAGTTCTTGTTGTTAACCTGACCCAGTGTAGATTCTACCATGAAGGATTTATAGATAGGGTTGGTCTGTGGGCAAGTCTGTGAAAGAATATCTGAGTTGGGTTAGGAGGGGCGAGAAGACTCAGTTGAAGGCACCATTTCATGAGCCGTGTGAGAGTGAAGAGGCAAGGTGAACTGAGCAGAGCATCCATGACTTCACAGGAGCAGAGCAGCCATGACTTCACAGGAGCAGAGCAGCCATGACTTCACAGGAGCAGAGCAGCCATGACATCGAGGAGCAGAGGATCTGAGATATCACAAGAGCAGAGCAGCCATGACTTCACAGGAGCAGAGCAGCCATGACTTCACAGGAGCAGAGGATCCGTGATGTCACAAGAGCAGAGCAGCCATGACATCACAGGAGCAGAGCAGCCATGACTTCACAGGAGCAGAGCAGCCATGACATCGCAGGAGCAGAGCAGCCAATGACTTCACAGGAGCAGAGCAGCCAATGACTTCACAGGAGCAGAGCAGCCATGACATCGCAGGAGCAGAGCAGCCATGACTTCACAGGAGCAGAGCAGCCATGACGCCCCAGAAATTTGCAGTCAACCTGGCTTTCTTTGGGAAAACTTTCAGGAGAGATTTGCCACTTGAGGGAATGACAGAAAGCGGGGGCCAGGGCTGGGACAAGAACAAGAAAGGAAAGAGAGAAAGGGAGAGAGGGGGAAGAGAAGATAGGATGAAGAGCGGAGGGGGGCGGCCAGTGGTCCTTGACACTCCCGGGTAGTTCTTAGTTCTGCATAGTTAGTCTGTCCAGAGCTCTTTGCCCTGTTGGGTCCATCACTGCCTAAAAATCCAAAAAAGTTCTGACAAACCAGTTCCTCTGAATGTTTACATTTTTATTTAAAAATCCTAATTTAAATTTCATGCTGACTTTAAGAGATTTTACAAGTATGAAATTATTGTTTCCAACTCACCGATTATTGTTTCATGAAAATGAAAAAAATTGATTTTGCTGCAGGTACAAGCAAGGTGCCTCCGGAGAACTGGAAGTACCATGGGTGCGCCATTCCTTTAAACTCCCCAGGACTGCAGAGAACCAGACTCCAGACCAATGCTTAATCCCTGTTTCTACAGCTATGAACATTTGTCACTTTGGGGCACACTATCCAGTGACGTAAGAGTCCTCAGAAGCTGAGCATGTCTGGCCACTTATCACTGAGCCTCTGAGAGCTCAGCGTTGTCCGTTTGCTTGGATCAGCGTCAGTCCGGGCATTTGATCTGCTGGGTCTGCAGATCCTCTCACCGACCCTGGAACGTCCAGCCCGAACCTATAGCTTCAAGTTGGAATGTGGTCAGTCGGCCCCCTCTCTCAAAGTCCGTTCACTGCTGCCCCGTCCAGAGAAGACGCTTTCTCAGGGGCCTTCAACACTTCAGGCGGTCAGGCTCATGTCATACTGAGACTAAGAAGAGAGCCTTAGTTGAAGGATACGAGCCCTCCAGCATTTGCACCCCTGTAGCCCATCTCATTCTTTTTGGGTCCTTCCCTTGCATGCTGTCTGGATCGCGGTGGTCCCCCAGGATTCCATCTCAGGGAAATGCATTCCAATGAGGACAGTTCCACATATGACCAGGAGGTGGCAGATTTGTCCAAGACAAGCTACTATTGTTTCAAGGTAGCCGGAAGAGACTGGCACAATCTGGCTAAGGTCTGAAGTCAGAGCTCCAAAGCCTCACAAACACTTTCAGTCTATCATTGTAGCAAATTATGGTTTTTTTTCCCTGTATTTTATAGCAAACTCAATTAGGGTCTGGGGAACGGGGACAGGAGTAAAAATAATGAACCGCTGCCACCAGCTATGTCAAGCCTCCTAAGGAGGGGGGGGGGGATTTCCAGGACAGAAGCTCTGTGTGTGTGTGTGTGGGGGGGTGACTGAGAGAGAATGCTTCATCAGCTTCAAAGCTGCTGCTACGTGTCCTTGCCCGTAACTCTTAGAACACACCTCAAAGACGATCCGTTAGTTCTTCTCTCAGAGTCAGCTGAAATTCTGAGTAGATGACTCAGCCATGAGTGCTCCAACACGGTTCAAAGGTTTTTGAGATGTGGAGCATCTTCAGAGAGGACAGTGCATGGGCAAAAGGCTGGAGGTAGGGGTGGGGTGGCTCATACTTCATTAGAGCTGTGGGGAGGAGGTGGAGGTAATTGGGACGCTGTATTTGCAGTATTAAAGTAAAAGTTACTTGTAAATACATTGAAAATTAGTAGTTGACAGAGAGGAAGGAAAATTTAATCCCCAGAGACTAGTATCCCATATTTAATTCGTATCATCAGAACAGGAAACAATTGGCCGCTGTTTAGTTTCATGACTCCATGTGGACTTAACAACCATGTCTGGGTCTAATTTCATTCTGCAAATAGAAAAGCCTGGTGACTCCATCTAGAACCCCCATAACTCATACATTCAGCCATGTGAGAGGGGCACAAAATCAACACACAACACCAACAGTTTCTCCTACACGGCAACAGATTTTCGAAGGAAACCGAGTAAGAAATTCAACCCTTAATAGTCTCAATTCTCTGAAAACTTAAAATAGTGATTAAAAAGTTGAAGAAGCCAGGCTGGTGCCCTGTAACCCTGCCACAGTGCTACAACACTGCTTATGAAAACCACAAGGTCAGAGTTGACCAGGGCTACAGAGCCATCCTAGGCCAGACTAGCTGAGACCCCATCTTAGGAGCACACTACAAATTTATGCTGGGGCCTGAGATGAGACCCCAAATTAAATCCCTAGTATTCAAAAATTAAATGAAAAGCAAAGGAAAGCAAAAAATATACATAAATGAAAGTATTTCCAGTGTTTGCTGTTTAGAAGAAGTAATGTTGTCAAAATGTTATTCTATTAAGGGCAGTCTCTGTCAAAATAACCGTAACATTGTTCACAGAGCTCTAAAAATCAATCCTAAAATTTACACAGAATCATGAGAGGCCCCGATAGCATGGCAATATAAAACCAAAGGAACAGGTTGGGATGTGATACTGATTTAACCCAGAGGACAGAGGGACATGGGGGGAAAGACACTGAATTGGAAGCTGGATATTGGCAGAACTCAGGCCACACAAGCCTAAAAGGTGCTGAAGCCCCAGACTTGATGTGGTCCAGTGCGGAAGCACTCTTTCGTGTAGGGGAGTCAGGGGGAGGGTGGTGTAGGTTACAGCCAGATTTTTAGCTGGATGATAGTTGTATTCACATCACACGGGAGTCTTTATTCAGTTCCTCTCTGAACACACATTTTTGAGTGTGGGGGCTCAGACTTTGTGGTCTGGGTGGTAAAGCGTTTGATGGACCTGTGTCATGCAGTGGACAAACTGTCACATGCTTGGGCACGAGCAGCAGACACATGACATCCTCAGTTGTTCCTTCATGTCCTGTGGGCTCTGTTAGAACTGATATCAGTGGGACTTGCCAGAGGCCTCCAACCACTTAAGTTAAAAGTCCACCCCAACCAACGCGCGGCCAGCCTGAGGGCATGCTTCTTGTAATTATTCGATTCTGTTTTCTAAAGTAGCTATGACTAGTAGCTCATCACAGCTTAATGGCACCAAGGAAATGTCATTCAGGTGGCTTCAGAAATCCCCTCAGACACCCGGGAAGCTAGAGTTTGGGAGAACAGGAAACCACAAACAGTCCTCGAATAGGAACTTCCTCTGATCTCAGAGAAGGGGAAGTGGAAGTCATTTTTTGAAGTCTAGCATAATAATCTCATGAGCAAAACCAATCAGCAGATGAGAACTAGGCAGCATCATCTGTTGCCGAGTAGAACTGTGTATTTGGAAGTGCTTTAAGCTCGCCATGCACTTGCCAAGAAAATGGCATTATAGAAGCTAGCAAAAGATAGATGCAAAAAAATCGTGTTTAGATTTTGCTCTGAAAAAGGTTGTTAACCCACATCATAGAATTGTGACACCAACCTCTCAGCCTGGATGATCTCAAGGGATTTTCCTGCTGCTCATTCTCTGGCCTCCAGGAAATGGACACTCTGGGGACAGAACTGCACTGTTGGCCCTCATCTTAGTGACCTGGGGGTTAAAACCAGATGGCTAAAGCTCCTGACATGATCAGACCATCGGCAGCAAGAGGACAGCTGTCCTCCTGGTCTGTGGGTGTCTCTGTGAGGCTAGACAGGACCTCACAGGACAGCGTGGAAGGTCCACCCTGGGCAGTCCCCATCCAGCTTATGCTGCACCAGCCTCGCTGCTCAAGGCTCGTCACTGGATTTTAGTCCTTTCTGTGTGTAACTAAACATTTTTCTATGTATTACACAATGTTTTCAAAAACAAGAAATGTGAAATCTCTTAACTTTCAGGAACCTCTATGGAGAATCTCAGAACACACATTTGACTTCGAGCTTCCATCTGTATAAGACAGGAGGAGCAGGGCTGTACGGTGGTCAAGGCCCTCCTGCTCCCAGTGGAATAAGCTGTGCCCAAGCTACTCTTTAATAGTGACCTGAGCACATAAATGAAACTTCACCCTTGGGTCAAATTCTGGGTACAGATCCAGGCCACAACAGAAATCAGAGGACTCCACACGGCTCTTGGCTTCTAATGATTGCTGCCCACTTTTCAGACACAGCCCACTGGGAACGAAGATGCAGCCAGCAATCCTTGGGTGAAATTCCACTACCAGAATCCATGCATTTCCCAAGGCCCAGCTGTTCAATCTCTCTTTAGAAGACTCAGTGTCCCTTAAATGCAGTTTTCCCACCCATCACACTCAAAAGTACAATCTACACTTTCACATTAGTGATTTTTAAGTTTATCCTGTCCTCACTAATGTGTTTCAGACAGAACTTAAATTGGGATTGAAGAGGATGTGTTTGATCAACATTCTCATAATCTTGAAGTTTTTGCTTGGTTTGTCTAAAGACTGTTTTTTTTAATAAACAAAGAAATTTCTTTTTGAAGAGAATCATTTACTGAATAATAAGTAGAGAATATGATATTAATAGTGGGTTGCATAGGACCTATTTGCTAGAGTACTTCCCCTAGCAACAGATGTGTCAGCCTGAACGATTTTTCTGATTGGCTAAAACTGAAGTGATTGGATTTTAATTCCATTGAGTTCTTGTTAATTCTGCCTCAGTCTGTGACTTCTTCAGACCCCACCGAACACCAGAAGAAAATGGCTACAACTGGAGTCCTGATGTTAAGACTTTTCTTCATGGCTGTCCTGATGAGCCAGCAGAAGTCATGGGCTATCAAAGGTGGGTGCTAAGGAAAGCAGAACCTGGGACAGTAGACTGGCTTTGGAGAAAGGAAAGGGGGCATTTGTGTTTGGGCTGAAAAGGAAGAATAACAAGCAGCTGCTTCAGAAGGTTATAGTTTAAGGGGTAGTTTTCCTTCCCAAGTAAGTCAGACTGAGTTGATGAACAAGACAGCAGAGGTGGGTTGTTAAGGGGCCTCCACGTCGCAGAGGACAGACTGTGGGGGCTATGGAAAAGTAGTTTTCAAAAGGCACCAACAAATCATATACCCGAGTTTTAATTTTTTAGGGAAAAATTAATAATTATAAGTCTCACGCAATATTATGAAGATTAAGTGAAAAAATGTATGAGTTAGTACTCTTCTTGGCAAGTATATGACAGTTTATTTTTGCCATGTCAATCCGGTTATATTTCAACCAGAGACGCTGTATTTAAGATCATTAGAAAGAAAGGTTGTCAGCTGCCCACCCTCTAAATCCACCCAAGAGGATGGGCAGGGAGGGCAG
Organism: Phyllotis vaccarum; assembly: GCA_033318265.1. Classification (NCBI taxonomy): domain Eukaryota; kingdom Metazoa; phylum Chordata; class Mammalia; order Rodentia; family Cricetidae; genus Phyllotis; species Phyllotis vaccarum. The sequence continues at coordinate 103,946,582 of JARWLC010000010.1, forward strand.
GCACACCGATACGAAGTGTGTTTAATTTATGGACTCCTGGGGCAGTGGTGGTGATGTCCAGTGGTCACCACTACTGAGTAGGAACAGGAGCCTACACATTAGACTCTGTCACCAGTGCCGACATAAGCACCTGTGTGAGAAGGGTCACAGAGAACTCTGAAGGTGGCTACAGATGGAAAGAAAATAAGGAAATTGGAATCTCGGCTTCAGCTGCTCAATAGCAAGAAGTATGGTCTTCTATTGCCCAAGGACTTAGAAAGGCAGATGCTTTTCCTGTGGGGGTGGGGCTAGTGGGAACAGACATCTAGAATATATGTTGTACATAGAGGTACCTGCAAAGTCAATCCCTTGGTTCAACATTAAAATTGGTCACCTTCTTCCTGAAGACTACACAGAAGCAATGGTCCCCTCACCTTCTCACAGGGTTATTCTCCTTGTCAATCATAGACTACATCCCACAAAAGCTTAGTCACAATCTAAGCAGTGTTTAGTTAAAGGTCAAGTTTCAAGGTCAACCCAGGTATGCCCCTTCTTATAGAGGAAGCATTGGGGTGGGTGTAAGTGGTCCATAACATTGCAAGGTCTCCATCTCAACCTCTTGGGTACCCAAGGCTTCATTTAGGTCTCTAAGGGTCTAGTCCTTGGTGCTTGAAGCAGTTTCTGTCCACAGAAAATCAGAGGCCTGATGAGGTGCTAAGGAAGTTCTTGTCTCCAACTTATCCTGGTAAACAGACTCACAGCAGAGATGTGGTTGGAAATTCTTAGGTAGATAGGGATCTGCTCTGATCACAGGATATGTAAAGGAATCAGTTGTCAAGACAGTACTGGCTTCCAGAGTTCTTAATCCACCCTTTCAATTAAGTCTGTCTTCAGAGAGTTCGGCAGCAAGAGAAAAAGACACATTGTTGCACTGCACTGGCCTAAGTGATTTAACAGGCACACAGTAGGGAGTGAGGAACTTTCTCATGCAAAGCCGCTAGATCCCTAAAATCATTGAGTCATTAGACACCCACTCAAAACTGTTTTCTGAATCAACCTGCTTCTCTCCCTCAAGGCAGGGAACATTGTAAGGAGTGTTGGGAGAGGGGGAAATCTAAGCGCCAGAGCTGTTGGGAGATACCGTCTTTCAGACATGGAAGTGAGCTGTTACACACGTGAATGAGCTTGTAACGGCTATGGCTACCTGCCAAGCCGGTGTGTGGATGGGGAGGGACTCCTGAGGCTTTGCCTCTGGCTGAGGATCTGTTTACACTGATGTCTGCTGATGGAGAGTTACTTTTCTTTGGGTGCTGTGTGTTTCAAGGTGGTCACTGGTAGATGGCTCATGCCTCAGTGGGTGACCTCATGCTCAGGGACAACATTAACAAAGAAGGCTAGGTGGAAGGCTGTGTCTTACATTCCTATCCTTTCTAACCCTTCTTCCTCATCCAGCACTTTGCTCAGCGTGGATGTCCAAAGTCCAGACCCTGTCTCTTCAGCCCCCATCTACATCTCCTACCCAAATGCTGTGGGGTCTCCGTCTCCCCTCCATTTTCCTTCCTAACTCACTTCCCTTTCTTTCCAGAGAAACACACAATTATCCAGGCGGAGTTCTATCTTTCCCCAGACGATAAAGGGGAGTTTATGTTTGACTTTGATGGTGATGAGATTTTCCATGTGGATATTGGAAAGTCAGAGACCATCTGGAGACTTAAGGAATTTGGAGAGTTCGCCAGCTTTGAAGCTCAGGGTGCATTGGCCAATATAGCTGTGGACAAAGCCAACCTGGAAATCATGATGAAGCGTTCCAACCACACTCCTGATGTCAACGGTACTCACCTCTCCTCTGCATCACCTCCTCCCAGATGTGGGAACTCATAGCTTTTTAAAATAGCTGCTTTGGAAATCTGTCTCAGGTGTAATGACTTTCCCTCCTGAGACCTAAGTGTGCTTGGCACAGCAGACCTAATTCTCGGGACCCAGGCCCAGGGATCTTAGACATTTAAGCCCTTTTTTTGCTGCTCTAGTCTTGGCTCACATATCCACTATCATGACATCATTGTCCTGAGTCTACAGGGTGTGGGTGGGTAGCACATACCCCAATACTGACTCCAAAACATCCGAGCTGGATATTGGATACTTCCTCAGGGCACAGCTTTAGAATCCTGAGGTAGAACTGTACCACACACTAGCATGGGAAGGGGAGGAGCACACTGAGGAAACTAAAGCTGATTTATGTCATGTTCCCACAGTATCTCCAGAGGTCACTGTGCTCTCCCACAGTCCAGTGAGCCTGGGGGAGCCCAACATGCTCATCTGCTTCATCGACAAGTTCTCCCCTCCAGTGGTCAATGTCACCTGGCTTCGGAATGGACAGCCTGTCACCAAGGGCATATCAGAAACAGTGTTTCTACCCAGGGAGGACCACCTCTTCCGTAAATTCCACTATCTGACCTTCCTGCCATCCACCGAAGATGTCTACGATTGTGTGGTGGACCACTGGGGTTTGGAGGAACCTCTGCTCAAGCACTGGGGTATGGCCCAGCCGTCAGTTCATGTTAAGACATCCTGCTATGGTGCTAGCTTCATAGTGCAGGGATGGGAACACAGCTCAATGGTAGAGCACTTGCCTCATGGGGGGGGGTCAAGTTTAATTCCCAGCATCACAGACTGAGATTAGTGTTTCACAATATTGATTGCAATGTATACACCTCTGTTCTCTCACTAACCAGGCATCTCCACTTTTGAAAAAAAAAAAAAAAAAAAAAACTATGTGCATGGGTGTTTTGCCTGTGTGTGTGTCTGTGCACCAAGTAAATTCCCAGTGCCCTCACAGGTCAGAAAAGGGTGTCAGGTCCCCTGCAACTGGAACTATGGACAGTTGTTAGCTTCCTTATAGATGCTGGGAATAAAACCCAGGTCTCTTCTGCAAGAGCAACCAGTTCTCTTAACTGAGGAGCTGCCTTTTCAGTCCCAGAACCCATTCTCTTTCTTACATTGGTCAACAATGCTATGCTCTACCACAGTAACTGACATATATTCTGCTTTTTCCCCCCCAGAGTTTGAAGAACAATCTCCCCTCCCAGAAACTAAAGAGAATGTGGTGTGTGCTCTTGGGCTGTTTGTAGGCCTAGTGGGCATCATTGCCGGGGTTGTCTTCTTCGTCAAGGGTATGCAAAAACGCAATGGCACAGAACGTCGCCAAGGAGCCCTGTGAGATGCCTCAAGGTGGGTCAGACATGGCCAGAGACCAACAGTTGTAAGAGAATCCAAGGAAAGGAAGCAGGAGACAAGGGTATGGGTGCCTTTAAGAGAAGGATTGCGCAGAGGTCCCTCTTAATTCCTTTTGTTAGGATGGATCAAGCCTTAACATTGATTGATACCCCAAACCTTCAGGATCCACGATCCTTTCCATGGATGTTCCTAGACCATATCTTAAGTCTTAGAAATTTTCTTCAGCTTCCTCAAGACCCATCAATTCATATGAGAACAATGTTGTATCCTGGTGACTTGGAGAGGCTAGTCTCTGGGCTCAAGCACTTCTAAGCGTGAACTTCTCAGTGCAGCAGCCACGGTGCCCGAGTCTGAAGCCCCTAGATCCATGGAACGAACTGGAAATGACTAGTATTGATCTTTTAGATCATTTTAGATGCTTCTAGAGGGATCCAGGAAAAGGCAAGGCATGTTGACCTGTGTGCATCATAGGCTTTGTGGTTCCTATTGGGAACCCAAATCAACATTGAAAGACTTTCTCAGAGTCAAATAATCAAGAAGGGCAAGGAAGGAAGCTGAGGACTCTTAGTGTTTGTCCTGACCTCCCTGTCAATCATGTGTCCCACCACAGGTGATGCCTTCAATGCAAGCTCTGTGATGACACCTGCTGTATGTGCTGAGACCCCTTTTCTCAAGTCATGATACAGTTTCCATCCTTGAAAACGGTAGCATGTTCTCTGTCTGGCTGGAGTTCCCTGCCTCTTCCTGTATTTGTTTTCCACCACTTATAGTCACTATGTAACTCCTGCGACAAATAGCACGGAGTTCTTCCTCTGCTCTTGGAACTTCCTGAGCACTGAATTGGAGTGTCTTCTATCCACTTATGGCTTTGCTGTTTCTCCAAACTGTGTGGGTTTTTTCCCCCTACAAGTAATAAACATCTCAATGGGTTGTTAAGTGTGGTTTTTTTTTGTGTGTGTGTGTCTGTGTGTGTCTGTGCAAGTTCTTGGTGGAGGAGAGGGAGCCTGAAGAATATGTATGCTCCCTTAAAGTCAAACACTGACTACCTTTGACAAGCTCTGGGGTTAATCAGAAATCCCAGCTTCACCGAGGTTTCAAGCATCTGTGGATGCTATTGCTTGAAGGCATGTCCTCACCCTACAAATCCCAGAGCAGGACTGCTGTACGGCAAACTTAAGATCAATGTGGGGAGATCTGTGGGCAGCTGGAGGAGGACCGGGTTGAATGTGACCCTCCATTTTATACATGTGTGGAATTCTCGAAGAAAGTTTTAAGAGATTCAGCATGTAAATAAGAACAATGCTAACTGGACTCAGTATAGATCTGTGTGCACATGACTGGGCGTGTGTATGAAGAAGTCATGAACTCTAGAAGTGGGAGGAAGTGGTTGAGGGATCATGGGAGGATGGGAGAGGGAAGGGCGGAAAATAATGTAAATATATAAATACAGTATACTTATGTATAAATTCCCCAAATAATTTTTTAAAAGGAGAGGTCCAGAATCAGAACTAAGCTCTTGAGATATATATATATATATATATATATATATATATATATATATATATATATATATGTGTGTGTGTGTGTGTGTGTGTGTGTGTGTGTGTGTGTGTGTGTGTGTGTATTTTTTTTAATCAGTATCTTCAGGAGAATAATCTCAAATCCAAGAGCCTGACCTCGGATAACAAGTGAGAAGGGTGGAGGGGGCAGCTGTGGATAGAGCTGGGAGCAAACTGAGAAGATCCACACACATTATAGAGCACAGCCAGTGATGGATCCCCCACTGCAGAGTCCAGGTGATGCTGGGGCTGGGGGTGGACACTGTAGCTTCACCCTCAATAATCTCCTGTTTGGAAGCTGTTCTCTGGCTGATGGTGAGATTTTGGGAAGTGATGGAACCTTAACCAGGTGAGTCTGGATGCAGATGGAGAAGGTTTTACTCCATCCCTTTTTCCAGTCCCTCGGTCCACTTCTGTTCCTGTAACAATCACCCCGACAAGAGCAGCTGGTGATAGACAGAGTTTGTTGACAATTCCAGATTCCAGGTGTCACTGCAGCGAAGTCAGGGCAGACGATGAAAGCACAAGCGTGGTCAAGAGCAAAAGGAGCAAATGTGTAGAGTAGCAGGACTGAACTGTTGAGGAAATGTTAGATCAAGTGACATTATGGTGTCGTTCGGAAGTTCAGAGTCGTGAATGCAATCCACACTCATTGAAAGATGGAGAAATGTTGCACAAATAAATGAGACTCAGGGATAGATCTCTGAAGAAGTTGGAGATATTAGAGGGAATAAACACCACAGTCAAATCTTACCCAGCTCTCTTCCAGCTTCCTCAGCCTCACTTCCCTTGGAATGGCTCCCTCTGTGTTTCAATCCCGTCTTAAGTACTCTTTTAGTAATTAAAGCGTGGCCCCACCACACCTGCTTGGGAGCCTGGAATTCCTTCTATAATCTGAAGAAGTGACCTTGACTCAGTTGGGATTAAGGGTGTAGGTCACCACTCCCAGGATACTCCCTGTGCTGGGATTAAAGGTTTGAACCACCACTCTGATTTTCTTAGACTGATTGTGGTTAGAGCTCTGGGACTTCTGGAACTTTTACTAACCCCCCACATAGACTGTGGGTAGATTCCCTCTGATATTTCCAAAACTTCTGAAACTTTTATTGAATCCCCACAGAAAAAAGCCACCCAGACAAACTCAGAAAATGGATTGCTAGAATTTAGTTAGCCATTGGTCTTCTCTCTCTCTCTCTTTCTCTCTCTCTCTCTCTCTCTCTCTCTCTCTCTCTCTCTCTCTCTCTCTCTCTCTCTCTGAAAGAACTGATTTCTTAAGAAGTCTGTAATAAAAAAAAACCCAATTTATTTGATTCTGGAAAAGAGCGCCATCCTGCTTTGTATGTCAGACATGGGAGCAGAGCATTTGAAATTTCCCCACTTGGTACCTAGGTCCTTATGGTTCTGGGCAGTGAACAAAAATGGTAAAATAAACAAAAGATATTAGGATTTCAAAGAATACAAATTTAATTGTTTCCCCTTTGATATAACAAGATACTTATGGAGTAAAAAAATAACAGGCAAATGCATACATAGCATTAATATGAAATTCAATCAGGTGATGTGCAAAGCCATTGTAGATAAAATTCTGCCAGAAACAAATGAAAGCCAAGTCAAGATGAGAATATTAAAATGTCAGATATTCACACTGCACTAACAGCTCACTAGGAAGACTCGTTTGGAAAACTAAATGGGTACAGTTAAACACATGGAGGAATCGGCAGGGAGAAGGTAGGACTGAACAGATTCCAGACCACTCTGCAAATAGAGAAATGCTCTAGAGCACCAGAGTAAGTCTTTACTTATTTCTTTTACTTGCTGGTTTGTGTCTATTTCTTATTCCTATTTATCAATCTGGGGACTCATTAAGCTGCATTTAAACTCCACATGTAAGCAATGAGGTTTCGTTAGATCAGGAAATTATAGGCGGAAAAGTCAAGGTGCCAATTGTAGAGGTTGTTCCATTGTAAATAATTGTCCCTGCCTATGAGTTTAATAAAAAAGCGCTGATTGACCAAAGGCAGACAGGAAGTGTGGGCGGGGCTACCAGACTAAGGAGACTCTAGAGACAGGCTAAACAGAGCAGATGCAGAAGAAGCAGAGGACAACTTTGTTGCTCTGAGAAAAGGTACCGAGCCGTATGGCTGAACAGGATAAGAGTCATGGGTTAGAGGAAGGGTAAAGAGTTAGCAAGTTGTATGCCTGGGCCGTAGGCCGATCAGCCTAAAACTATTGTAAGCATCTGTGTTTCTCTGCGGGTCTATGGGTCTGAGGTCCTAAACCTCGAGGCTAGGCCTGAAAGTCCAAGCCAGAAACCTCTTACTACAGCCAATGGTGTCAGAAGCAACCAACATCGCTCTCAACAAATCTACTTTATGCAAATAATACATAATAAAGCTTAAAATATGCACAACAACAGAGACCTTGAATTTTTACTATAATAAAATGAGTCTTTCGAGATGGCGTGTAAATTCTCCTGTACACGGCACTGGAGTAGACTTCAGAGCCAACAATTCACTTTTTGGATTTACTGTTGAAATTAACTCTTCAGCTACGAGTGGAAGAAACATTTAGCATCCTGCTCCATGCGGGTCCACGGGGAGGTGACATCATCGTGTGAACCAGCCCTCAGGCTCGCTTGAAGCTCAAACGAACACTTTCTGGTTGTCACTATGACATCTGTGAGGCTCTCGAGAGCCATGTGCTGTAGACAAGGGCGGGAAAGGTCTGGCTACTTTTGCAGCTCGGCTCCTGCTGTACACTTTATTATCGCACACTTGTTTCAGTCCCTATGGTTGTTTTGAGTGCTTAGGAACTTTGAATTTTTTAAATTAAAAGTTCAAGCTGGCTGAGTGTGGTAGCACATGTGGTTAATTCTAGCCCTTAGGAGACCGAGGCAGGTGGATCTCTGTGAGTTTGAGGCCAGCCTAGTCTACAGGTCAGACTGGGATACATATGTAATTGCAGTGTAGAGCATGGTGTTTAACTTACACACACACACACAATGTCTGAATTCATAATTTAGCATATGCATTACCTCATATACTTATAACTAAACAAAAGCTATGTTGTGGTGATGTAATCTTTCCTTTCTGTTTTTTATGTCTTGTTCTTAAAACTGCATGCTTATTTGAGGGAAAATGTGATAAAGGACGATGTCACAGGATGGGTTCAAAGGGCAGGAGGAATACAAGAAGGCAGGCCAGGGGAGAGGAGGGACCTTCTGTCCTGGGGCTCCTAGGCCCAGGCAGGGGCTAAGCAGGCCATCAGGGAGCACAGGTCTTCAGGGTTCAGATCCAGGTCCTGAGGAAGCACTGTAGATTGAGAAACTTGAGCCATGGAAACCAGGAACTCTTTCCTTCAGCCTCGGCCCCTCAGCTCAGAAGTCCTGCAGAGCACAGGGGACAGGGCCGTTTCCAGACCTAACTCTGCAGCGGCTTCTCTCACACCTCAGGCCTCTCCTGACAGCATGGCCATGAACAGAAAGAACAGAGTCAATGCTGCCTCTGGGCACCAGGCCTTCAGGAAGTGCAGGGACACGGCTCAGAGCAAACTACTTGGCCAGACCCAGGCAGTTCTCAGTAACTTGCCCTTCTCCTGGGCTGTTCGCCCTTCTCCTGGGCTTTTCTCAACCTCTTCTTATCTGCAAGTCACGGCTCCTCCCCAGGCTGCGCTCTGTCAGTCATAGACTGTTGACTTGAGAAGCTGCTTAGAGTTTGAGGTCACCTGGGGGATGGCCAACTTCACAGAGGTTCTACTGACACCCTGATGACTAACCTTAGCAAAGCCACGACTCTCCCCTGAACGCTACGGAGTCCCGGTCACCAGCAGGCTCCTTACCTCTCAGGTTCCTGAAGTAGATGAACAGCCCCACTGAGAGGAAGAGCAGGCCCAGCACGAAGCCCCCGACTCCACTCAGCATCTTGTTCTGTGCAGATGTGGACTGTGCCTCTGAGGAGGGAAGTCAGGGGTAGGTTTTATTTCAAATTCTACACCCCTCATTGAGGTCCTGATATTCAGGAGCTAAAACTGGCCTCTCCTGGAAAGATATTCCAGAGTCACCCAGAAGAGCATAAGTGGAAGGCTGTGGGCACATCATGGATGGGAATTTAATTATCTGACATCGCTCTATGATTCTACACTATCCCTCATAATGAAACGTGTGACATCATTTCTGTTAGCACAATGGCGGTAGCCGGTGGCTAAATAATGTTGCATACTATGCATGTTGGTTAATCACATGGTATCCACTCTTCAACCAGCTGTGAGAGAACGTATCAGACCAAGAAGCCGACTGTGGTACCCGCAGGCATTTTCTGAGGGCAGCGGCCACAGACACCGGTCCAGAATGGAACAAGACCAACCCCGCGGCCCAAACCTACAGTGGCTCTTCCCTTATCCTGCCGCTGCTTCTGACTTGTCTGCGCTTCGTCCTGCAGCAGCAGACTTCCAGACTCTTGGACTCTTGGGTCCCCTGCTGAACTCATTGTCAGGTGTGGAGACCACGTGGAATGACATGAACTGGGGCAGCCCCTGGGGTTCAAAAATAACTCGGTCCAATATCATCTGTAGCTCTGGAGAAAACGGCCTGTTGTGGAGGACATACATCTTACTTAAGAGTCCTCTGCTCCGCGGACAACTGAAGCTGGTGAAATTGTCATCCGCTGACTTTCTTGTGGTTACTTTGTTTTTCAGGACAGGGTGTCTCTGTGTAACCGAGACTGTCCTGAAACTCCCTCTGTAGACCAGGCTGGCCTTGAACTCAGAGATCCTCCCGTCCCTGCCTCTCACCGCTTTCTACCTCCCAAGTGCAGGGAGTGGGTCTGCCAATAAGCCTTGGCCAGCAGCTCTGCTTTGCTCCTAACGGCTGCTGTCCTGAGGAACTGATTCCAGTTCCTTTCTGAGCTTCTGGCCTAACCCTTAGAAGAACATTTTGTTCCCATTCTTGACAGAGAACACAGTTCATGCTGTATGCTGTACTGGGGAAATCAATCGTTGACACATCTGGCAGAAGGCACCCAGAACCGGCACCCAACCTATCTAAATATTTTATTATTCACTGACTTTGTTTGGGAATTAATTTCCACATGGCTCCCTTCTTAATAAACTAGTATAGTGGGTACAGACATTGAACTAGGTGAGGAATAAGAGCCAATAGCTTGGAAATTCTACACATCTTTTGTTATGGAATAAGCCATGCCCTCTTCCTGGTGGGCAGAGATTCACAGGGTTAGAGAAAACTGACAGGGTGGGGTAAGCCACGCCCCTCATGGTGGGCGGAGATTCTCAGGGTTAGAGAAAACTGACAGCCAGGGATAAGCCACGCCCCTCCCGGTAGGCGGAGATTCACAGGGTTAGAGAAAAACTGACAGCCAGGGATAAGCCCCGCCCCTCCCGGTGGGCGGAGATTCACAGGGTTAGAGAAAACTGACAGCCAGGGATAAGCCCCGCCCTCCCGATGGGCGGAGATTCACGGATCCCGAGCTTCCCACTCACTCCACTCCACGGTGACAGGGCTGCTCAGGCTGGGATGCTCCACCTGGCAGGTGTAAACCTCTCCACTCCGAGGAACCGTCTCCAGCATCACCAGGGTCTGGAAGGTCCAGTCTCCATTGGGGATCAGGCCCGTGGACACGACCCCAGCCGTCTCCTCCTGACCATTCCGGAACCATCTGACTTCAATGTGTCCGGGGTAGAAGCCACTCACAGAGCAGACCAGGAGGTTGTGATGCTCCAGGGGCTGCGTCTTTGTGGGGTACACGGTGACCTGGGGCTCAACTAGAGGAGAAGGGAGGTGGGAGTAAGTCGTGAGGGTGGAGCTGTGCTCCGGGATGGCTGTCCCTGTGTCCCCATCCATGCAGGCTGAAGTCCAGGTAGACCTCCCAAACCTTCCTTCTGGTGATGTTAATCCTGATAGCAGGGCCCCTTGGATCTGAGAAAAATTGTAAGGCTTTCATTTTATAGCTTGAAACAACAATTCATTATTGAACTGAAATCTGTTTTTCAACTGAGAGCAGGGTAGCTGGATCATGGGCACAGTAATAGCTCAGAAATGGTTCTCTCCGTCTCTCTCTCACACACACACTCACAACACACTCGCAACACAAACATACACTCACATACACACACACACACACACACACACACACACACACACACACACACACACACACTTTCACCTTTTACCTTTTAACTTCAACAGGAACCAGTCAACAAGTCCATAGTTATTTTTGCACCTGTCCACTGCGGCCCGATAATTGTCCAGGACGTCCTTCTGGCTGTTCAAGTCCTCGGCTATGGGCCGCCCTAGCTCAGTCACTGCCAGAAATTGCCCAACATCACTGTCAAAGCGGACAAACTCTTCCTGATTATAGATGAATCTGGTCACAGTCCTCACATGCTCAGTCCCATTGAAGTAGTGACACTCAGCCTTCAGCTGCTCCAGAAAACGTGCTGTGGAGACAGGAACACACTCTGTTTCAGGCTGTCTGGGAGAAGACTCAAGAAATGCCTCAGACTGGGAGGTCAGCAAATGGAACAATGGCACCTGCAAGGAATTCACCTCCCGTTCACTCTAATTCCTGACCACTCACACCACGGCTCCATCTTGACCACGGAAAGCAGAGGGAAATTATTGAATTTTATCGTTATGATAAAATATTCTGACAAAGGCAATTTAGGGGAGAAAGGGATTATTAGGTTGATAATTTCAGAGTAAGGTCTACAACGGCCAGTAAGTCAAGGACAGCATCATGTCTACAGTCAAGAGCAGAGAAAGAATAAACACACAGATCCCTACATCTCCCATCCACGACTCCTGCCTAGGGAATGGTGCCACCCACAATAAGAGGAGTCTTTGTCCTACAGACATGCGCATGGGCTGTTCTGATATAGATAATTCCTCAGTAAGATGCTCTTCCCAGGTGATTTAATTCCAGTTGTGACAAGCTGAAACTAACGCACAAAAACCATGCAAGACACGGACCCCTTCTGATGCTGCCCCATCCACCACCTGTTGCCTCTTCTCATACCCACAGGTCTTTACCCTCACCTTAAACCACACCCATGTAGAATAACCTATAAAACACCCCTAGGAATCCCAAGAGGAAATTTTAATCTCTCCTTTCCACTCTTGGAGCTTAAAACTATGGAAGTAAGGGATGACGTATCCAAGGATGAGAAACTTCAAACAGAGGCGCTTCTATCAATAATGATGTGACACAGAAAGCCAGGAAGCGGTGGCTTCTCAGAAGTGTAAGCCACTATCAGCTGGGAGAATGGAGGCGATAAGTGTGGCCACAGCACCACTGGTGAGTAAATTTGAAAGAGTTGATGAGTTTCAAGGAAACTGAGGCTGAGAGCTCAGGGGTTGGAGGTGAGTGATCAGGCTGCAGGGTGTGGGGATTTATTGTGTATCAAATCAAGATTGCCTGAAGACCAGAAGACAGAGCCAGCCACAGTTAGCCACAGAGGTCAGGCAGTGACACACACCTTCAATCCTCACACTCAGGCGGGAGGCAAAGATTCCTCTGGATCCCTGTGTGTTCAAGGCCACAGTGGGCTACTCCAGACTAATCCAGTCTGGAGGTGAAGCAGAGTCGGAGGCAGTGGTGGCACATGACTTTAATTCCAGCACTAGGAAACAGGAAGTGATATGGCTGGGCAGAGAAAGGAATGGAAGGCAGGACAAGACAGAAGTTCACCCCTGTGCTTCCTTTCATTTCGGCTTGTGCTTCCCTTGGCTTCCCCTCTTCGGTCTGAGGATTCATGGAGACAGGAACTACCCCTTCCGGCCTGAGGATTCAGCAGTGGTGAGAACTGGCTGTACCTTGTTCCTCTGCCTCTCAGATCTTCTAGCATCTACTCCAACATCTGGCTCTGAGTTCTTATTATAATACCAATTAGGATTCATGCAACAGCAGGGGTCATGGGATTCCAATTGCTTTGAATACATGACTTCCCAAGCAAAAGGAAACTGTAAAAGGAGGTTGTGGAGGCAGCATCTTGGTACCAATGGGATGGCGGGGTGGTAACGCCCCCCTCCCCAGCAGTAAAGGCAGTGGCATGGGCCATGTTCCTATTGCCCCTGTCTTAAGACATCCATGTGCAACAAGTGCCATTATTGTCACTTATAACAAATGCACAGAAGTCAAATGGCTTCTTCACGTTGCACATCCATGGCAGGTGCAAGAAAGATTTGGGCAGGAATGGGGAAATCTGGCAGTGATGTCATGGCGTATATCAACCTCTACGCCCCATGTAAAACTTCCTGGGTAAACACCAGCCAAGGTGGAACACAGGGCTTGATTCTAGCTCAAAGAGCTGGGAAGACAAAGAGGAAACAGTGTTTAAAGGACAGCAGTTGAGGGAGAGCTCTGAACACCAGCCAATCAGCAATGGGTCCTCCAAGTAAAACAGAGAGTTGCCATGGTAACCCGGGAGAAAAAACAAAGACCAAAAAAAAATGAAGTGGACCATAAGCAGCATGGTGGTGTCTCTTTAGTCCCAGCTGCTTGGGAGGCAGAGATGGGAGGATTGGCAGTTCAAGGTGTACCTGGTCTATGTGACGAGGTTGCTGCCAAACATGACAGGGATCTTACCAAGGACACCCAAGGCTGTAAGTTCACTCTCCTTCGCTAGAGAAAAAAGAAACTCTAACCTCAGGTCCTTGTTTGGAGGTGTGTATTAGCTGCTTCTCACTGCTGCAACTAAGTATCTGGTAAGAAACAACCTAGTAGAGTCCTTAATTTATTTTATTTTGATTTTACTTGAAAGGTTAAAAAAAGATACAGTCTGTCATGATGGGGAAGGCACAGAGGTGGGAGGACCAGTCGGGAGCACTATCCAGGAGCACAAGAAAAAAGCACCAGACAGGAGCACCAGATAGCTTGTCACATTGCTTGTGCACTCAGGAAGCAGAGAGATATCGTGAGTAGTCCAGTTATAAGTCTGCAGGCCCAGCCCCCAGTGGCACACCTCCTCTAGCCATGCTCCACCTCCTAAAGGTTTCACAGCCTTCAGAAACAACACTGCTGTGGAACTGTGTTCAAAATAGACCCTATGGGGGACATTGCACCTTCAGACCACAGCTAGGAAACCACACTATAGGAGAAAGGTAAGCAGGAGAGGGTCACCATACCCTGTCACAGACACAGACAGCCTTCAAAGCAGGAGGGTGACAGTCCTTTTACACAGGACAGTTTGGGGAGCTTGGTGGCCTAATTGTGACTATTCAGCTCTAGAGAAGGAATTTGCTTTGGCCCATACAGTACCAAGAACCCAAGCTGGTACCCAGTCACTGCTAGAGGATATCTTTGCAGAGGCTGACAGTAGCCCCCCAGGCCAACAGAAGCCCTGGATGGGTATGCACTTACTGGGTAGGCTGTAGACCCTTCAGCATCCCACAGCACCATGGTAACAAATGCCTGTTCCATTCCACTTGCTCTTTTAGGGCCAGAAAAAGCCTCCCCTCCATCCCATCTGGGGTGTGCCAACTGGTGCACAGTGCTGACTGCATTCGCATGTGTGCAGCAAGAGTTGACAAATCCCCGTCTCCCCTACAATTGTAGGTGTGTGACTCCCAGAAGCCCTGATGTGAGACTCATCTCGTCTTGCTTGGCCTTGGGGACCTGGCCTCTGCTGCTAAAATCCTTGGCATGGTTTAAATTGTCCCCAGGGCCTAAGGACAGACTCATCCATGTCCTGTAGCTCACAGTGTCAGGAGCCCATTCTTACCACAGCTTCCCATGGGTCACTGCAGGCTCCCATGGGTAATCCATGGACTTTCTCTTTCTTTCTTTCTTTTTAATTTTGCTTGTTTGTTTTTTTTTGTTTTGTTTTATTTTGTTTTTTTCTCTGTATCCCTGGCTGTTCTGGAACTCGCTCTGTAGACCAGGCTGGCCTCAGACTCACAGAGATCCTCCTGCGTCTGCCTCCCAAGTGCTGCGATTAAAGGCGTGTGCCATCATTGCCCGGCTTTCACAGACATTCTTATCTATATCCTACAGTTATAAGAAGGCAGGAAAGCCCAAATCTCTGCACGACTGCATTTAGCCCGAGGGACTTGAAGAAGTCTCTTATTTTCTACCTCTCCAGAGTGTGGATAACCAAACCACAAGCCTAAGCATCGTCTACCTATTGTCTAGGCAATGCGGAAAAGGTCTCTACACCTTAGGACTCCAGACCACAGCTTCTGGTGCCCAAACTCCCAATAACAATGCTTGTCCCTTTAGACCTATAGGGACCATCGATGTAGATAAACTACTAATGCTGTTGAGGGTGCTACAAACTAGAATCAATGGCCGCCACGTCACAAAGCACACAGGCAAGTGCCCCTCTGTTTTCTATGGCCTTGACCCTGGGGTTACTGATGCCACAGTCTCCAGAACCGTGAGACCAACTATGTTCAGTTCTCAGGACCTAGGGAAATCCTCTTAATGGCTCTATAGTTACATCCACTCAGTCTTTAGACCAGTTGTCTCCTGAATCTATCCTGAGAATCATGAAGGATGTCTTTCTGTATGCTGTAAATACCATTGGTTAATTTAAAAAGGCTGTTTTGGCCTATAGCAAGGCAGCTTGGAAGGAGGCAAGAATTCTAAGCATGGACAAAAGGCAAAGGAGAGCAGAGTCAGAGGAGATGCTGTGAGCTGCAGCCCAAGGAAGAAGAAACAAAGAAATACAGATAAGTCACAAGTCACAAAAGATTAATAAAAATGGGTTGGGTTGAAGGAACTAGCAAGTAACAAGCCTGAGCTATAAGCCAAGCAGCTTGTAGCTAATATAAGCCTTTGTGTAATTATTTGGGACAAAGCAGCTGCAGTCAGGTCCAGACCTCGGGGCTAGGTTGGGCTGCACGGGCCAAAAACTTCTGACTACGTGAGAGAGACTTCAGGAGTTTGCTGTGTTTTGAAGATAGAACTTTTGGTGTCACATCCCTTAGTGTTGCCTGAACCTGTGCTGAAAGACTTCAAGAGAGTGTCCTCCATGTCCCCCACCAACCCTGGCATCAGGGCTGGACTCTTGACTAGACACAGATGCACACCACAGGATGCCAACATCTACTATAAAGCTGTAAACCTTTATGAATCGCTGAGTGTTTCTATTGCTTTGATGAAACACCATGGCCAAAGCAACTTGGGAAGGAAAGGGCTTATTTGGCTCATGTTTCCACATCACTGTTTATCTCTGTGATAAGCCAGGATGGAAACTCACATTGGTCTTATAATAAAAAACCTGGAGCCAGATATTGGGGCAAATGCTAAAAGATCAGAGAGACAAGAACAAGCCACAGCCAGTTCTCACCATTATTGAATCCGCAGGCTGAAAGGGGTAGATCCTGTCTCCATGAATCCTCAGGCTGAATGGGTGACTCGAACCACAAGAAGAAATGAGAAATGGAAGGGGTGGACTCTGCCTCCTCCAACCTTATATTCCTTTCCCTCCCCGGCCATATCACTTTCAACCTTCCTCGTGCTGGGATTAAAGGTGTGAGCCACCACTGCCTGACCTCTACGGTTCACTCTGCTGCTGGCTCTGCCCTCTGATCTTCAGGCAATCTTTATTTGATATGCTATATATGACCACAAGCCTGGAGGTAGGAGCTGATACAGAGGCCATGGAGGAGTCTGTTTATTGGCTCGCTCCCCATGGCTGGATCAGTCAGGACAGAACCACTCACAATGGGCTGGGCCCTTCCCAGTCAATCATTAATTAAGATTACTCTACAGACTTGCCATCCAGTCTTAAGGAGGCATTTTCTCAGTTGAGGTTTCTTCCTCTTGGGTGACTCTGGCTTGTGCCAACTTGACATAAAATTAGCTGATGATGCCGTCATTAACCAAAGATAGAGGAATCTCTCTGAGTATACTTTTGAGTTGTACTGTAATCAGTCTCCCTATTGTTTTAGGGTTTCTGTGGAGACACACCAAGGCCATGGCAATTCTTATAAAGGAAAGCATTTAATCGGGGGCTGGCTTACAGGTCAGAGGTTCAGTCATTATCATCATGGTGGGACATGGCAGTGTGCAGGCAGACATGGTGCTGGCATTGAGAGTCCTACATCTTGACCCATAGACAATGGGAAGTGTTCTGTTTCACTGAGTGTAGTCTGAACGTAGAAGACCTTAAAGCTCACCCTCACCTTGACACGCTCTCCAACAAAGCCACGCCTCCTAGCCAACAGTGGCACTTTCTATGAACATTCAAACTACTACACCTATCTAAATGAAAAAGTACTTATTATGAAAATCCAATAACACTGGAGAAAGTACATGTTACACATGCACGAAACAGAGAGAGAGAGAGAGAGAGAGAGAGAGAGAGAGAGAGAGAGAGAGAGAGAGAGAACCATTGAAGGGAACACCTCTAAAACCACAGTTCTCCATAAGCAGATCTTTGCTTGAAGTAAGTGTATGAAATGTCTGAAAAATTCAAAATAATGACATGATTACAAGATACACTGAAATACAAGAAGCTCAGAGGATCCCAAGTAGCTCTCACCAGAACAATTCTTTACTGAGGAGGCATTTTAGATCCATATAAGATTGTTGAAAGTTTGGAAGTACCAGAAAACATAGACTACTACAGCGTTCTCAAAGATGGGAGGGGGGAGTATGGTGGGACAGAGGTCACACACATGCACACACACAGAGATAGAAACACAGACACAGAAAGAGACACACACACAGAGATACACACACATGCACACACACTGACACATACACACTGACACACAGATACACACACACACATGTACACACACAGACATAGACAGACACATAGTACACATACAGACACACACACACATACACACACAGATACACACACAGGCACACACGCACACATACACAGACACACACAGATATACACGCACATGCACACACACATGCACTTACACGCGCACATGCACACACAGATACACACACATATGCACATACACAGACACACATACTCACACACAGACACAGATACACATGCACATGCACACACATGTACACACACATGTACACACACACACACACACACACACACACACACACACACGGTGTGTAGGAGGAGATGGAGACAGAGACCAAAGCAGAGACAGATACAGAGAGAACTGGTTCGAAGGCAGCAGACAGACACCAGTTTGTATCTAGTGAACACCCATTAGACTTGCGTCAGATTTCTTGGGAGAAACTCTGTGGGCCTGAATAGAACAGGGAAAGTTACTGAAAAGGAAACACTATCTGTTGACTAAGACTCTTCCATACAAAGCCATCCTTGAACTATGAAAAAAATAAACTATGTCTCAAATAATTAGAAACTGAGGGGTTTATTATTATTGGGCCAGATTTATAATAAATACTTGAGTGAGTCTGACTTTAGAAACAAAAGGTTGGTAACTGTCATGAAGACATACAAATACAGCCAAGTAGGGCACATACGTGAAAGAGAATAAAACTTTGGATGAGAGAAAATTGCAAACTAAATACTAAGAGAGCAAGATGGAAACAAGAATATAAAACACAAAGGACACAATGAAAATCCAGAAGAAAGTTCATACCTCATCGTAAGAACCTTAAATATCGGATGGGGGAGATGCCCTGCGAGTAACAGCACCTGCTGGCAAGTCCAGTGCGCTGAGCTTGATCCCCAGTTCCCACATGACCTCTAGATGTACTACGGCAAAAGAAAGAACGAGAAAGAAAAAAGAAAGTGGGAGAAGGAAGGAAGAAAAGGAAATTAACAAAAAAGCCTGGAGTGCAAATGAACTGAATTAACCAACCAACTGATATAAACTGGCTAAAAGGGTAAAAGATGAGACAACTGTATACTGGTTACAGGAAACTCATCACACATAGAGGCCGGGAGTGAAGGCTGGGAAAAGAGACGTCAGAAATGGAGACAAAAGTGAGACAAAGTAACAATATACCAGGTTAAGCCGACTTTACATTCTAAAAAGTGAATGAGACAAAGAAAGTCTTCGCATATTGATACAATGTTACATTTAACAAAATGACACACATGCCTGTACCTGACATCAGAACACCACAATCTATAAATCAATAGATCTAGAGACAAATCAACTCTAATACAGTAATAAATGTGATTTTTAATACCCCATTGTGGGGATATTTTCAAATATAATAAAAACATTTGGAGATATCAGAGGGACCTACCTACAGTCAGTCTAGGAGGGATCAGACAGTGGTGATTCACACCTTTAATCCCAACACAGGGAATATGTGGTGACCTACGCACTTAATCCAATCTGAGTTTGAGGTCATTTTAGTTTACAGAAGGAGTTCCAGGCTCCCAGTCAGGCAGTGGTGGGGCCACGCCTTAACTGAGCAAGAAAGTATTTAAGGCAGATATAGAAAGACAGGGCAGGAGGAAGAAGCCAGGAGGAAGGGGCCGAGGAAGCTGGAAGACAGCTGGGTGAGATCTGACTGTGGTATTTACTCTCTCTAATATCTCCACCTTTCCCAGAGATTTGGCCCCGAGTTTCCTTTATTTGTGCAACACCCCCATTCTCCTCAACAGAGAATCATCAAGGAAACTGCTGTTAACTACAGAGTACAGTCAACACACCTAACACAGTCATAGAACATCCCATCCAACTGCAGCAGAGCACACAGCTGTCCCAGCAGCAAGCACACACTCCCCAGGAGAGAGCACATGTTCAGCTGTAAATTAAGGCTCAATAAATTTTGATCAAAATCAGCTCATGCATCAACCCAGACAAGAATAAAATGAAACTACAATTACAAAGCAATTAGTAAAGTGTAAATAATACAGAGGGGCACGGATTATACAACATGCCCCCAACAGGCCAACCAACATACAATTAAAGAAACTAAGGATTGAGTTCCTGAACTGCTTTACTTAAAAACCCTGACTGAAGAGGAAGGGACACACCCGATGCTCCTTCATTATCTCCCAGCACAGGCCCCGCCCTCCCAGTCCACGCACACAGAGGTGCAGGTGCGGCTTAACAGACCGTTGAGGTCACAGCCGTAAACTGTGGAGACATTGGTGTGCGGCTAACTCTGCAGGTGCACCGAGACACGGGCTGTTGGCCGTCGGGGGTTTCCATCTAGATTTCACGTGAAACATGACCCAGGTTTTGTTGCAAGGACTGGGCTACCACAAAGGGACCTCACCCAGGCTCTACCTGGAGACCACGGGACTAAGGCCACCATAGAGTTCCCGTAAGGCAAAGCCAAGTATATCCATGTGAGAGGTTGATCTATGGAGTAAAGAGGGAAGCTGCTGGGTGGGCTGGGCTCAGATAAACCATAGGGGCAATGATCCCTTGAAGGACCACTACCTCATATTGTGCAGGGAAGAAAGATGTGGATTCGGAGTCCTGATGCTCTGGCGTGTAAATGCTCTCCAAAGTTAAAATGTTGGAAACACTGCCACCCTTGCAACAGAGACTGGAAGATTTATCAAGTAGTGGTGACTTATCTTAATGAAAGGGGTAATGTCTGCTGTGGGATTTGGGTCAATGTGGGCTTGTGAAAGCAGCTCTCTCTTTCTCTCTGTCTCTTTCTCCCATTTTTGTGTCTCCCATGTTTGTGAAGCAAACATGCACACAGTAGCTGTGAGCCCTTGGATACTGTTTCTTAGAATCTAGAACTACAAGAAATTAGCATATGCACACACATGAATGCATACATACATTATATATATAATATATATATTTACGTCTTAGATTTTGTGTCATGGTTCTGGGGAAGGCCAGAGAAGAATTGTAAATAGCAACAGCTTGACATAGATGATTAAGAACAGACAGTGGGAAGAAGGAACCTACAATATTTGGGGAAACCCTGGCAAACCAGAGTCCCTTATTTGCTGCTTGGCTCCTAACCTGGGAGCTGTTAGCAGCCTTCACGCTGTCTGCACCCCTGCTTGGGGTGCAGACTGAACTGTATGAGATCATTGATTCTGGCCACTGCTGATATATGAAAATATAATTTCATATCTAAAACCAGTTGAGTCCTCCCCTTTACACTGAGGGAGGAAGGTACTGGTGCCAAAGAAACAGTGTGGGCCAGTTCTGAGCTACAGAGGACCACCATCCTGTGCTAGACTGTCAAAGGAACAGCTAAGAACACTCCAAAGAACCAAAGAACACTCCGTGGATGCTCCTTGTCTAGGGGGCCGATGGATGCAGCAGTAAGTTCCAGGGTCAGTTCCAGGGTCTCTTTGACAATAGAGAGAACACTGATGGCTTCCCAGGACAGCACTCCAGCACGGGGGTTCAGGGCTCATAAACATTGGGGTTCAGAGAGAAGAGAATGCCCTCTATTCCTCCTGGCATGTTAGCCAGGGGTGCCAATAGCACAGATTCCAGTGAGAGCCCTTCAGTTCCCCTTAACTGCTCTTTCTCTTTCTTTTTTTATCCATCTCAATATTTTAGAGAGGTTCTGGGCAGGTAATGAGTGTCTTAGGTAATCTGAGCATTCTGATTTCTTCATCCTTTCCAGACCCAGGAAATGTGATGTCAGGCTGGAGGGGATCTCATGGTATGATTCCATTCTCAGGTCTCAAAGGAGCAAGATCTTTTTATATGGAAATAATTAAAGAAATGGTCAAAGAAGAAAGGACACATTTTGAAAGACCTTCTGTAGACCGAGTGAAACCAGCTCCCTGCCTTCCCCACCCACAGCAGCTCAGCGCCTAAGGTGTGCACTTACGTCGGGGGTCCCTGACCAAGGCCACAGGGGGGTTCAGCACCATCAGCATCAAAGTCACAGCTGCCACACAGGGGCCTCTGGGGAGCCACAGACCCATCACGGTGGAGGAGAGCAGAGGATGGTGGCCAGAGTTAGGCCAGCCTGGCTGACTGAGGGCTGGGAGCAAGCAGCTGCACCCATTGGTGCTAGCCTGGGTACTTTCGATGCTGAAGAACCAATTGGCAGCAGAGGGGGGGCAGCATCATCAGTTGGCAGACAGAGGTGTGTGAAGGTCTTTCTGAAATTTCCAGTTCCTTTGTTAAGCAGAGGGCTTCAGCTCAGGGTTGTAAAGTTTGAACAGTTGTGACTGCAGCACTCAGACACCATGCTGGGGCCCCTCCTCTGAGGCAGGGTCAGCCTCCACACTATCACTGGCATCAGGACAATTCAGCCTGTGGGAGTTCAGCCCCTGTTCTGGTTCCCATAGCGACTTCTCCATTTGCTGATGAAAATACCTCTATTATTTATTCCCTTTATCCTAAGAAGGACAGAAGAAGTCTTGCTAATGGATAAATATAAAGTGTTTAGGGAAATGATCACTGAACATAAAGTATGAATTACAGTATGTAAACACAATCATACTATTTGTTAAATATGAACATCGTGTTGCATAATAACCACATATTATATTAAAAGAAGCACAATGACCTAGACTAAGAATTACTTTGAGTGATAGCTCGGTGTAGAGACCCCAACAGTAATTCACTCTGTTCTGAATTCACTCTTTCTCTGTCTTCATTTGTCTTGGGTCAGACTTTGCCACCTGCAGTGAAAATCACTGGAACTAATTGATCATGTTTGGGGACACCTGACTTTGTACTCAGAGCTGTACCACGGAGTTTCTTTTAAAAAAGATTTTTCTTCATGCAGAATATTTTGGCCATGTCTCCACTTCACTCAATTCCTTCTAGGTCCTTCCCACCTCCTCCCTCACCCACCTTTATGTTCTGTCTCTGTACAAAATAAAACAAAAACCAAGAAGCGCATATGCCTGCCCCCCAAAAATGGAAATCAAACCAAACAATAAAAAGATAGGACAAAAATGCTCAAGGGGGGGGGGTCATCAAAATGCCCTTGAGTTCATTCTGTGTTGGCTGCTCCTGGGCGCGGGGCTGCTCCTGGGCGCGGGGCTGCTCCTGGGTGTGGGGCTGCCCTGAGGCGTGGTTCATGTGCCCAGTGCAGATAGGACCTTGTGTCCACGTCATTCTCTCGGTGCAGGACCTATCAGGCTGGAACCTATGCAGGCCTTACACTAGGCCTTACACTCCCACCGTCTCTGTGAGCTTATATGCATGTTGTGGACGATTATTTTAAGTAGGTGATGGTGTGTTTATGCTGCAGAATGTTACTTTTACTATGTGAAGGTGTGGTGATTATTCCAGGCTGATTTTATTAAATATACAATATATCATGACGTGAATGTGTGTTACATTTGTTTCTGCTGCCTTTGTTTAATTATGTAAAGATGTGTTGCTGCCTTTCCTGGTTAAGGCACCTGACTGACCTAATAGAAAGCTGAGCGGTCAATAGCTAGACAGGGGAGGGATGGATGGGGATGATGGAAGAGAAAGCAAATAAGGGGAGGGACCTAGGCTCAAAAGAGAACAAGAGAGGACAGAGGATGAGGAAGATAAATGAGGAGATTCCTGGAGCCAGCCGGCAACCAGCCAGCTAGATGGAGTGGGAGGTATAGAAAGAAGGTTAAAAAACCCTGAGGAAAATATATATGAAGAGAAACAAGTTAAATTATGAGTTAGTAAAAAAAGAGCATAAGATAAGGTCAAACATTCATAACTAATATTGTCTCTGTGTCACGATTTAGTTGGTGTCCTAAATGAAAGCCTGGTCCATATGAGCATCAGTCCTTTTGTGTCAGGAGACAATGCTTCCTTGGAGAAATCCATCACCTCCAGCTCTGACAGTCTGACTCATGTTCCACACAGGTCCTTGAGTCTTGAGGAGGAAGCTTTAATGAAGACATTCTATTTGGGACTGAGCGCTCCAAAGTCTCCCACTCTCTGCACACTGTCCAGTTGTGAGTCTGTATTAGTTCCCATCTACTGCAAGAAGCTTCTGTGCTGGGTGCTGAGCACGGTACGGCTCTCATGGGTACAGCAATACGTCACTGGAAGTCATTTTACTGCTATGTTCTTTTTAGCATTAGGTTCATCCCCAGACCTGTGACCTATCTAGTCTCAGGTTCTCAGCCACATTAGCTGTGCCAGTTGTGAGCTCCATCTCATAGAATGTGCCTTAAACTTAAGCAGAAAGTAGGTGGTAACACCCATAACATCTGTGCCACTGTCACACCAGTATATCATGCAGGCAGGCTCACTGTTGGAGGTCACAGAGACTGTAGCTGGGAGATATTGACGATTATCTTTCTCCCCTGGTAGCAATCAGAGTATCTTCTAGTACTGTGAACACTAGTCAGTAGGGCTGAAGCTTCCCATTAGGCAACAACTTACCTTCTCCATGTTTGATAACTTATGTAAGTGTTGTCTTTAATAATAGGGACTTACCATCAGTTATGGAGAACAACCAATAGCCTTGGCAATAATCTGTGGTGTTTAGGGTTTCCATGGGGCTTTTTCTCCAAACAGTTCAACAAGTTGTAACTTCCTGTCACAGGAAATGTTACTTAGTAGAAAAAGACGTTTAGTTGGGGCATTGTCTCTCCTATTATTTGGTGACTGTACTATCAGGGTTCTCTAGAGTCACAGAATGTATAGAATGAATGTCTCTGTTTCTCTCTCTCTCTCTCATAGGCAGATTTTTAAAGTCTATTTCTGTTACTTATAAATGATTGGCCCCTAGATAAGGCTTATTGCTAGTTAAGTCTTACACTTAGATTAGCCCATATTTCTTATCTATGTTCACCATGTGGCTCATGGCTTCTTAGCTCATTTTCTATACATCCTACTTTCTCAATGGCCACCTGCACCTCCCATTACTCCATTCTTACTCCTCAGTTTGATTGTCCCACCTAACTCAATTCCACCATGCTATAGGTCAATAATCTTCTTAATTAACCAATGAGATGCACACATATTTATAGTGTACGGAAGGATTATTCCACAGAATTTCTCCTTTTTTGTCTAATTAAAAGGCAGGGTTTAGCCTTAACATAGTAAAATTATATTTAAAAAGTTATTAAGTAAGAATTATAGTTATAATATCTGGCTTATTTGTATTTGGCAGAAAATGAAAGAAAAAACTTTATAATCTATCTTTGTGAGGCTAAAGTTTTGTATCTAATTTACCTTCTATTGTAACTAACAGAAACTATAACAATCTAGTCTTCCACTCCATCAAAGATGCTTTAGGATAAAATGTTACCTAATAACAGGGGTCTAAGGCTTCCTGGACAGTCATTAAAAGTTTCTCTGCAATGTTGGGGCATCCAACTCTGTCCTAGCGTATCTGATAGACCTTCCTGTGAGGCAAGAAATTTTAAAAGATGGTCCTACTTTGTCTTGGCAAATTTCAGAAGTTGTCTTTCTTGTGTCCTGCTGGTCCAGTCTGGGAAGTAACTGTTAGCAATTGAGGCAAGGGCAGTTTCTTTACCCACATGGCTAGCTTTTGCCATAAAGAAAACAAACTCCATATGGAATTTCTTTGATGCCCATCATCTTCTCTGAAGTAGATTGGTGCAATCAGGAGCAGACACATCTCACTGTCATGAAAAATCTTAGATTATTAAACATATTAAATGTCATATTTTATAGGTCTTTGAAGTGTTTGAAGACTCCATATATCTATCTACATATATCTATTCATAACCTTGAAAACATATATAACATGCTATAAGCTTTACTATTATAGATAACTATTAATCTGTACTGTTAATTATATGTAAGTTGAATGAGCACAATATTCCAAACAAGAGTAGAGACATACATACAGTATAACAAAATTAACATTAAATGTGTATTGATAAACCTAAATCTGTACCAATGTAAAATATTTAAGATTAATAGTTATTTTTAAAGAATAAAGTAGATTCAATAATCTACCCTGTGGTGATATATTGTGTATCTAATAAAGTTTGTCTGAAGATCAGAGGACAGAGCCAGCCACAGAGTTAGCCACAGTGGTGACACACACTTTCAATCCCAGTACTTGGGATCTCATACCTCTCTTCCTCGTACTTGAGAAATACACACACCTTTAATCCCAGAATCAGAAAATGATATGACTGGGTAGATAAAGGTATATAAGATGGGAAGGGACAGAGTTTGCTCCTTCCCTTTTGAATGAGGACTCAGAGGCATCCAGTCTGAGGCATTCATGGAGACAGGATCTACCACCTTAACCTGAGGAGTTGGCTAGGTGAGAAGTGGCTGTGGCTTGTTCCTTTGTCTCTCTGATTTTTCAGCTTTATTCCCAATATATGACTCTAGGCTTTTATTATAAGATCAAATTGGCATTCATGAAATATCTTGTGTCCAACTTCTGGGGGCATGAATTCATATAAAAGCCAATTGCCTGTGCCTTTGCAGCCACCATCACAGGCCGGAGATACATGCAGCTAGAGTCACTACCACCTGGCTAAGGAGTTCCCTATCCCAGTGAATGTGGCTTTCCATGGACTCCCTCCTCAGACTGCTGCCATACTATGTAGCTGCCTCACTTCACCATCATTTGAAGCATCACTGTCAGAAAGTTTGGTGAATCAATTTCGATTTCTTAAAAGGAGGGATTAGTTTAAGACACACACATACAGAGAGAGCTTTCCTTACGTTAAAAAATGGGAAACAATAAAAAATGGAAGGAACTTGGTCTTTGATAATACAAAGGATGGTATGAAAGTGAAACATTAAAGTGAGGCAATAATTAATGTAGATGGGATCTATATAATGCCTACTATAAACATTATTTGCTTGATAATTTTTGTCTTATCTTTACAAAACATTGGTTAATATGAGTACCAAGAGAAAAGCCTTAGAAAAACTTGTTAACACATAAAGATATTCAGACTCAATTTAAAGGAGAACCAATATCAACAGTGTTACTTACAAAGAAACACCCTAAGGCTCTCAAACAGCCAGCCTTAATTTATCCAGTAACCTGGCAGGAATTGAGAGCTCTGTAAACTCTTGTGGAAATGTTAGAGTTGAGGAGATTCAAGGAAGCAAAATGGCATACACTCATTATTTGTGAAGTGGATGTCAAACTCATGGTCAACTTATAATAGAATTATCCCTCAAGACTGGATCAATTTAGTTACAACAGTATTGGAGGCTGGTCCTCAATTACAATGGAAGACTAGGTGGAAGAATGATGATCAGATCATTGAACAAATTAGTAGGGTTAGAGATATTGAAATCTCCCAAGACCAACTTCTTGGGTCAGGAGATTATGTTAATGTAGAAAGGCAATCTCTATATGATGACCACATCCTGGCTTTATGCCACATGGCAGCCTTAAATGTGGGGGAAAGAATTGAAGAGTAGAGTGGGAAAAATTGAGTCATTTACAAAAGTGATACGGGGCTCAAAAGAAACCTTCACTAATTTTTTACAAAGACTGATTTAGGCAATAAGTCGAATGATATCAAATACAGAAGCTAGACAAATAATAATTGAATCTCTGGCTTTTAAAATGCTAATTCACAATGCCAAAAAATTAGGTCATTAAAATCAAGATCAGCTCCCTTGGAAGAATTAATTTGAAATACCATTAATACTCAATCTTATAACCATGATGATGGTTGGGTAAGAGGAGTTATTTCTAGAGGTTTGAAGAAAAATAAAAACATCAAATATTACAACTGTGGAAAACAAGGTCACCTAAAAATGGACTATAAACAGAGCATTCCCAGAAACTATGTTTTTGCTAAGAATGACCCCAACAGAATGCCCCTCCCTACTGGATTATGCGGAAAGTGTGAAAAGGGCAGGTGCTAGATGAATAGATATAGGTTAACAAGAGACGGACGAGGTAACTTTTTGCTATTGGGAAACATCCTGAGGGGCCCCTTGGAGGCCCCCAATATCAAATTGAGTTCAGTCCTATCCTGTCATGTCCCAGATCAATTAAAAAGTCTAATACCTATTGTAAAAATCACACTGCTCTGGATAATAGGAAGCTATACAAGAGAAAAAACTCAAGAGAATTTATAAATCAAAAATGATAAACATTAGAAAGGAAACCTTCCCAATGTTAATAGTTGGGGCGGGTTTTATTTTTGCCTTTACAGAAAACTAGAAATGCCCATCTTCAAGAAGTCAAAAGACCTCGAACATCTAGATGTCTAAATCAGGAAGGAATGCTATCTAGAAAAAATTACAAGAAAAATCAGGCCTATTGACACCAATATACTCCACAGGACAAAATATCACTGCCTAGCATCTATATATTTTTTACTCATAAGAAAAGTTGAGATCCATACTCAATTGTAAATTAAAGTTGGCTTTGGAGTTGGAGTGAGCATGCTCATTAAAAAAAAAAATCAGAAATCTCTGTATCATATCAAAAGAGCCACCTGACATGGGACAGAAGAAAAACCAAAATTATATGACTATTCTATTGATACTAATCTCTTGGTTTGACTATTTAAGACGTTTTTAAGGAATAAATTTTATATCAAAATTTATAAGATATGCCATCACCCACAGACAGCAGGAAGTAAATTTAAGAGCATGACATCCACATTCCCAAGAGGTGGGGTGGGTGGTTTTTTGGTCTTTCTATGGGTTGTGGATATTTGCCATTTTCTATGGTTGTTGGTTACAATCTGTATTGATAATGGGCAAGAAAATGCTGAACAAGGAGACTGGATTCAGGATTCTTGTTTTAAAAAATAAAAAGGGGGTAACCATATATGATAGGACAGTTAGATTATTGAATCTACTTTTAAAAGTCAACTACTAGTTTTAAATATTTTACATTGAATTGAATCTTTGTCTATTGTATACAAATTATGTATATTGATACAAAGTTGGGATTATTTTTGTACCTATACTGTTCATCTAACAATATAATTCACACTTCTAGTCCTTGAAAATTATTATTGCCAACTAATTAGGATATAAAGAAATGCACATTAGTAATTAGACACTATAATCAAACTTAAAGTCACATTAGATATGTTTTCAAGGTCAAACATGTATTTTAGATAGGTTGTCTTCAAATATTTCAGAGACCTGCAGAATATGGCATTTAAGATGTTTTAGTAACACAGGTTCTTTTTATTTTTATTACACTGAGACACGCCTTCTTCAAGGCACCAACCTACTTTAGAGAAGATGGTGGGCTTCAAAGAAACTCCATGTGGGGTTGACTTTCCTTGTGGCAAACAGTAGCCACTGGGCAAGAAACTGTTTTTGCCTGGACTACTTGACAGTATGTTGTATAAACTGGATATTCAGGACCATAGAAAAGTGACCACTGAACTTTGCTAGAATAAAGTGAGATGGTCCTTTCGGTTCCTGCTTCATAGAAGAATCTGTCAGACATTCTGAAGGACACAGATAAAAATGACTGACAAACTTTGCCAATAGGCAAGGCGGTCCTACAAATTTCCTGCTTCACTAAAAAGTCCACCAGAGACTAGAGTAGGTTGGAGATGGATGTCCCAGTGTTGCAGAGGAACTTTGGGTAACTATCCAGGCAGATAGATTTGTAGACTTTTGGAATTTGCTTACAATGTACTTCCTGTTTTATCAGGTAATATTATTTTCCTTCTGTGGTCTTTGGTGAAGTTGAATACTAGATAGATGTAATTATAGTTTTCCTTATGATATTAAGTCTTGAGCTCATAGATCCAGACAACTCTCTATGTCCTGAGTGCTGGGATTAAAGCCCTGACTTTTATGGCTTGGCTGTGAGTAATTCTGTCCTCTGATATTCCAGAATAATTTTATTAAATATACAATATATCACCACATATAAATTAAATATAAAACTTTAGACTCACAAAATAGAATAGATGTTAGGTAGAGTATTTTCTTTAATTTTGCCAAATATAAATAGACTAGATTTTGTAACTGTAATTCTTGCTTGATAGCTATGTTGTTTTGTGTAATTTCACTATGTTAAAGTTAAAACCTTCCCTTTTTGATTAGACAGAAATGGGGAAGTGATTTGGGATGGTGTTTCTGTACACTGTGAATGTGTGCTGCTACTAACAGTTAATAAAGAGGCTGGTGTTGCCTATGGCAAGAGAGAGATGGGGAGAAGAAAGGTGGAATCTGGGAGACACAATCCAGCCACCCAAGAAGCAAAATGTGGAAGGACTGGTAAGCCAGTGGCTAGTTGGCAAGATATAGACTAATCAAAATGGGTTCAGTTGTAAGAGCTAGTTAATAATAAGCCTGAGCCACAGACCAAACAGTTTGTAACTAATATAAGCCTCTGTGTGTTTATTTGGGGACCAAGCAGCCACAGGACACAGGAAAACTTCAGGCTACAAAGCCTATTACCTATTACTTCCCAGAAGGTACTAGCCTGATGACCCCTGCTCTCTCTATATGACTGAGTACGTATCAGTTCCTCCCCAAGGTCCTAAAGATGATACATATAGTCCATAGAGCTCATTGAGAAGGTAACATGTACTTTGTAAAGGGCCTGAATGTAATGCCTTAAGCTTTATTGTACACTCGGGACTGCGTTACACCAGGGGACATTCCCCCCCCCATTGTACTGTACTTAAACATGCCTAAAATAAACTGCTCAGTGTCAGACTGTAGAAGTTTAACAACACCAGCTACTGAGTCCTGTTGAATTGGACCCCTTGTCTTATAGGGATTATTGCTCTGATGACTGAGGTGTTTTCAGAGACCTCTCAGAATCTAGTATTATGGGGGAGTTTTTAATTACACCAAGAAGAATGTGACAGTGATGTGGCCAACAGAGAAACCATGAGCTAGAAAGTAGGCCTCTGTGACCTGTACTGATCAAGGGAAACTAAGGTGAGCTTTCCTGAGAATTATATAATAATAATAGCAGACAAAATCGTATGCCAGGATGTAGTGGATTACAGCTAAAAAGAATGCTGAATGTTTATATTGTTAGCCTCTGAAGCCACACCCTCCTCTGAGCTCTGTTGTCAAGCCCCATTTAAAGCAGGGTTCCCGCTTCTGAATCCCTTTCTGCTTTTATTTCTCCCAGGAGCACCCCATCTCCCTCTGCTTTTCCTCTTCCGCTCTCTGATATCATAACTCCTATGTCATAACCTTTCTGCTAATCATAACCACACCCCTTTGACAATAGAGCTCTTTTCTACATAGAAACAGTTTTAAGCATCTCCTGTTATCTGCCGCTGCCTTCTGCAGCTTCTCACATGCATCCATAGAAATCTGCCAGCAGATAACCAGGTAAATTTGAACCATACCAAATCTGCACAAAATCCTAACATATATCATTCTAATAATTTATAAATTGTATCATTTATTTTTAGGATTTAAAATTTTTATTTTATGTATGAGTGTCCCTCTGCATATGTGTCTGTGATGTCCACACCACATGCGTGCAGTGCCCACAGAAGCCAGAAGAAGGCACTGGAGCTCTGGATTCAGAGTTGCAGACAGTTGGGAGCCATCATGTGGGTTCTGGGACTTGAAGCAGGATACTCTGGAAGACTGGCCAATGCTCTTAACCACCAAGCCAGTCCTTTGGTCCCGCATTTCTTATTAAAATAAATAGACAAAAACTCATGCTCACCCTGAAATTTGTACATTGTTAAATGTCAAAGGCATGCTGTTTTAAATTGTAGATCACCTGATTTCCTTCAGTATTAAGATAATGATGGTTCAGGTATAGCAGTGTTACAAATGTGCCCAAATCATGGGCAGTCTAGGCTGAACTCCAGTCTCTCCACTTCTGAGTGTGAGGAGGAAGAACAGAAGCTTATTTCCTGAAGAAAGGAAGGGGAAGTTGAGTTGGTTTTTGGAAACCTGAATAAGTCTACACAGACCTTTGTTGCAGACTCTGAACCTGACCCATCAGCCCATAGATGTAGTGGGATTGTGTTACATTATAAATAATTGTCCTGCCTACTGGTTTAACAAAAGTGCTGATTGACTGAAGCCAGACAGGAAGTGTGGATGGAGCTACCAGACTGGGAAAACTCTGGGAACAGGAAGAGCAGGGTAGATGCCAGAGAGATATCAAAGAGATGCTGGAGAAGCCAGAGGAGGCAGAGGACAACTATGCTGCTCTGAGAAAAGGTACCGAGCCACATGGCTGAACAGGATAAGAATCATGGGTTCATTTAAGAGCAAGAGATACCTGGCAATATGCCAGAGCCATGGGCTGGCTGATCAGTGTAAAATTAGTACAAGCGTCTGTGTGTTTCTGCAGGACAGTGGGTCTCGGGTCAGAACCTCAGGGATAGGCCAGAAAGGCCGGACCAAAACCATAATACTACACATAGGGCTCTTTTCACATCAACTAAATGTCAGCATTCTTGTAGCTCTCCACAGTGGGTTCAAAGCAAGGCGCTTTTCTCCGGCTGCCTTGGAATCCATATCTACAGATCAGCTACTGCAGGTGAGTGGCTGTGGGAAGCACTGGACAGAGAGACCAGTGGCACCCTTGGACTGGAATAAAGGGCAGAAGAGACTTACCAGGCTGAATCCTGCCAGGGCCACATCTGGGTTCATGGCCCTATCGCAGCTGGGGTCTGTGCGGAAGGCCATATCTCCTGTTGCCATCCAGGGCTGTGCAGATGCCTGGAATCTGGGCTGCCTCCTGGGGCCATGTCTGGGTCCACGCTGCTGATGCATCTGGGGTCTGTGCTTTGCCTATGTTGCTATGAAGATCAGGCAAACTATGCACATTGAAGTTATAAGGCCATGCTGAACTGACCTGCAATTCACTGGCCCTGGTAGAGCTGTCTCTGCGCCTCATGAGAGAGCTGGCCCTGTCCCTCACAGCCCCTGGGAGAGGGGCCCTGGTCATGGGAGAGCTTCCCCCCGAAATCCAAAATGAGATCAAGGAAGAGGGTGGAGTCAAGGAGACACAATCCAACATCACAAGAATCAAGATGTAAAAGTACAGGAAAGTCACAAACCATTTGACAATATATAGATTAATAAGAATGGGTAAAGTTGTAAGAGCCAGTTGGTAATGAGCCAGAGCCATAGACCAAACAGTTTGTAGTTAATACAAGCCTCTTAATATTTATTTTATAAGCATCTGCAGGACCATGGGTGGTGGCCTGGACAGGACACTTCTGGCTACTGGGTGCTTCCATCTTGGATACCACACAGGCAGACGTCCACAGCTTCGGGTTGGCCCATCTCAGCATCTGCCCCATTTATGACCCGCTAGAGTATGTGAAGGTGTAGTGGTATTCAGGTGTTATTTAGGGAGGCTAAGAAGTGTAGTTTTGGGGGCATGACCAGACCCCATTGAGGACCCGGGGCACTCTGACCTTCCTTTCTGTTTTATTCGTTTGTTTTCAGGGAGCGGAGTGGACCATCCTGCGTGAGACAGTTCCACTCTCCAGAATTGTCTTAAAGTTCAATTTGTATCAGTGAGTTGTTTATATAACCCCTTAATGCATATTAATCCTTTATATGATAAGTGAATAATTCTGCAATAAGAAGGGATTGGTTGTGGGATGTCTTTCTGTATGCTGTGAATAAAGGAACTATCTTGGCCTATGGCAGGCATCATAGAAGTAGGTGGAGAAATCGGAGCATAGATAGGGGAAAGAGGGCGGAGTTAAGTGAGACACCATCCAGCTGCCCAAGAATCAACATGTGAAAGTAATACAGGAAAGCCATGGGCCGTGTGGCAAGACAGATAAATGGAAATGGGTTGAATTAAGATACAAAAGCTAGCCAGCAATATGCCTGAGCCATAGGCCAAGCAGAATATAATTAATAAAAAGCATCTGAGTCATCTTGGAGGGCCAAAGCAGTGGCGGGCAGGTCCAGACCTTGGGATTGCCATGATTCAGGGCAACAGCAGGATGTCTGAGGAGTCTCTGAGGGCCCAGTATTCATGCTGTGCCAGAATCCATGGGCCTTGAACCAGACCATCAACACATTACACAATGAACATTTACAAGTAAAGCTGTTTGCACAAAAGGGTAGACTGTGTCACATCACAGCTCCCGGTGCCCCTGACAAGAGAGGAGACAGAGGCAGGAAAGATGGAGGGGGGGGGAGCATTTTCTTCGTTTTCGTTCTGCTTCTGAGGCTGATGGTGTTGTTTAATTAACATTTTTATTTTATTTTAAAATTTTCTTTTTTTGTGAGGATGCTACAAGAGTATGGCAGATATGGAGGGACTGGAAAATGGTTGGGATTGGGGTGCATGATGTGAAATTCCCAAAGAATCAATAAAAAAAATGTTTAAAAAATAGATGCATAGATTGGTAATCACAGCTCCATCGTAAGTGCTTGCTGTCCAAATGAGAGGACCTGATCTCGGGGTCACAACACCCACATAAAGAGCCAGGCCTGGGGAGACAGAGACAGGAAGATCCACCAGTGAGTGACAGGTTCAGTGTGAGACTTTGCCTTGAAGGTGGAAAGTAACTCAGGAAGACACAAGTGTGAATCTCCAGCTTCCACATGCATGTTCATACATGAGCATGCCCACAGCACACAGCAACACACGCTCACAGCACATACATGCACACAGCATATACATGCGCACAGCACACACATACAAATACAATGTTTTAGTGTCCTCTTGCACAATTTCTATTTAGTATTATAATAAAAACCCAGAGCCAGATGTTGGAGGAGAGTTGGAAAGTCAGAGAGAGGGAACCAACCACAGCCAATTCTCTCCAGCAAACTTCTCAGGTCCTCAGCCTGACTGCTTGCTGAGACAGAACGCTAGATTTCTGCCTCTTCCTGCCTTATATTTCTTTTCCTGCCCAGCCATTTTACTTCCTGTTCTACTCTGCTAGAGCTAGGGTTAAAGGTGTGAGCTACCACTGCCTGGCTGTTAAGTCTTGAACACACAGAGATCCAGGCCAATCTCTGCCTCCTGAGTGATGTGATTAAAGGTGCGGGTCACCACTCTCTGACCTTCCTGGCTTGGCTGTGGGTGGTTCTGTCCTCTGATATTCCAGACAAATTTTATTAAATATACAATATATCACCACAGTGTCCTGTAAAACAGCCTCTAAGTTCCACATCTTTCCTTCTTTCATTTGGTCATTTATTAATGTATTCATGTATGTGTGTATATTTTATATATGTGTTGTGAGTGGCAGATGTGTATATTGTGTATATATATATACATATATATATGGTAATGTGTATAATATACATCTGCCTGCACATGCCATCACTTGTGTGAGGGGTCAGAGGATAACTGTGTGGAATTGTGCCTCCCAACCTTGTGTGGGCTCTAGGACTCCAACCCGGGTCCTGTGGATTGCAGACAAAGCATGCTCACCCACTGAGCCGTCTCCCTGCTCCTCATGGCTTTATTTCCTACAAAAAATTCTTGAGGAAATATATTTTCCTCAGGAAATTACTAACGAGCATATTGAAATATTGAAAAAGTTCACTTGGCTGGTTTGCTTTATCATACTTTAATCAATTGTTACAGTTATTGTTATATTTTAAATGCGTGTCCTTGTGTGTGGAGGCCAGAGGAAATTTCCAGGTGTCCAGAGACTGCTCATAAGGTGAAACCTTCCAGATTTTCAGCCAGTGCGGCACCTTCTCTTCTAACCCAGCTGTTCCGTAGAGCAAAGGACAGAGCTTGTGGGATTCAGGGCATAAACTGACTGTGTTCTCTCCAGCACGGCGATGCAGGTCACAGCAACGTCGCGTTCCTAACACAGACCCTCACAGAGTCCCTTTCTGTGTGCTTAAATGACTGTTTCTATATTGTTTATATGTGGTCTTTTCAAATTCAATCCAATTCAGAAAAAAGTATTCTAATAACAAGTAATATATAACACTAAATTTATTTCTTACACATAATCAGCCATCCTATCCTGTACAGACAGAGTCTTACGTGGGTCCTTCCTTCTCTTCTATTATTTTTTAGCTTAAAATTCTATGAAGCTGGTGATTTTCATTCTTTATTTGAGAAAAAGGTGAGAAAGCCTCCTTCACAACAGCATCCTGGCTCAGGAGCTCCAGACAAAGGGCAGGGGACAAAAAGGAGCTGGACAGGAAAGGGAAGGGGAGGGGACCACTGTGCAGGGGCTGCCAGCATGGCCAGGCCATCAGGAATAAGTTCTGCAGGGCTCAGGTCCAGGAGGAGTCCTGTCCTGGGAAAGCACTGTGGATGGAGGACCTCCAGCCAGGAAGGAGAGGTTGTCATGGCAAAGAGGCAGAGGAGGTCTTTCCTTCAGTCTCGGGCCCTCAGCTCAGGAGTCCTGCAGAGCACAGGAGACAGGGGCATTTACAGATCTAACCCTGCAATGGCTGCTCTCACACCTCAGGCCTCTCCTGAGAGCATGGCCAGGAGCAGAGAGAACAGAGTCAATGCTGCCAAAGGGAAAACTCCTGACTAGACCCTGTGACCTTCCCCAGTGTTTCTGCCTGGTCTCCATCACCCCCCAGCCCACACACTGTAGGGAAAACAGATCTGTCTCTGAGGGAAGACTGAAGGGTGTTACCTGTTGGCTGAAGTCCAGACTGTCCTAGAAAAGACAATAAAAGAGACACTTAGGTGCACAGAGGCAGAGCTGGCCCCAGACTCTGAGCTACTATCTGAGATTTTCCTGGAAACACCCTGCACAAGAGCCAGGGCAGAGGGTGTGGGGAGCTCAGGAAGCCTCGGGCACACACCAGCCCTGTGGCTCTTTATTTCTGCTCTGTTCCCATTTCTCAAGTCAGAATCCCCTGAACTTTCCCCATATCCAGACGTTTAAACCTGAGGTCACAGGGCCACTGACACCCAGAGCACAAAGCCATGGTTCCTCCCTGAACGCTATGGAGTCCTGGTCACCAGCAGGCTCCTTACCTTTCTGGTTCCTGAAGTAGATGAACAGCCCCACGGAGAGAAAGAGCAGACCCAGCACGAAGCCCCCGACTCCACTCAGCATCTTATTCTGTGCAGATGTGGACTGCGCCTCTGGGAAAGGAAGCCATGTTTAGAGGTTTTCATCTCAAAGCCCATTTCCACTGACATTCAGAGCTTAGACACTGGGGAAGAAGCCTGTTCTAGAAGAGCCGGAATTGAACAGTCCCGGTGATGTCAGAAAGCAGTCAACAGCAAGAGGTTCACAACAAGAGACTTAACATGGCGGCCCTGAGCTGAGCTGACAGGAAACCTCTGAGCTCTGAGGCTGCACGTTCCTGAGGGGGACAGAGCTGAGACTGGACATCCCTGAGGTCAGCGATGACCCTGTGCTGCTCCTTGTCCATCATCATGAGCAGCAGCAGAAACACAGCCCAGCCAGAGGCAGAGGCTGCAGCCAGGGCCAAGCAGGTCCCTGGGCCTGTGATGTCACTGGAGGCTCAGAAGAGTGTGTGGTGGCAAAACTGCTTCCCAGGGGGCAAAGGTGTCTGTAGAAGCAGTGTGCGGAGATTCTCAGGGTTATAGAAAACTGACAGCCAGGGATAAGCCCCGCCCTTCCCGGTGGGCGGAGATTCACAGGGTTAGAGAAAACTGACAGCCATTGATAAGCCCCGCCCTTCCCGGTGGGCGGAGAATCTCAGGGTTAGAAAAAACTGACAGCCAGGGATAAGCCCGCCCTCCCGGTGGGTGGAGATTCCCGGATCCCCAGCTTCCCACTCACTCCACTCCACGGTGACAGGGCTGCTCAGGCTGGGATGCTCCACCTGGCAGGTGTAAACCTCTCCACTCCGAGGAACCGTCTCCAGCATCACCAGGGTCTGGAAGGTCCAGTCTCCATTGGGGATCAGGCCCGTGGACACGACCCCAGAGGTCTCCTCCTGGCCATTCCGGAACCATCTGACTTCAATGTGTCCCGGGTAGAAGCCACTCACAGAGCAGACCAGGAGGTTGTGATGCTCCAGGGGCTGCGTCTTTGTGGGGTACACAGTGACCTGGGGCTCCACTGGAGGAGAGGGGAGGGGGAGTACATCATGAGGACATGTGGGGTACACGGTGACCTGGGGCTCCACTGGAGGAGAGGGGAGGGGGGAGTACGTCATGAGGACGTGTGGGGTACACGGTGACCTGGGGCTCCACTGGAGGAGGAGAAGGGAGTACGTCATGAGGACGTGTGGGGTACACAGTGACCTGGGGCTCCACTGGAGGAGAGGAGGGGGAGTACGTCATGAGGACGTGTGGGGTACACAGTGACCTGGGGCTCCACTGGAGGAGAGAGGAGAGGGAGTACGTCATGAGGACGTGTGGGGTACACAGTGACCTGGGGCTCCACTGGAGGAGAGGGGAGGGGGGAGTACGTCATGAGGACGTGTGGGGTACACAGTGACCTGGGGCTCCACTGGAGGAGGAGAAGGGAGTACGTCATGAGGACGTGTGGGGTACACAGTGACCTGGGGCTCCACTGGAGGAGGAGAAGGGAGTACGTCATGAGGACGTGTGGGGTACACAGTGACCTGGGGCTCCACTGGAGGAGGAGAAGGGAGTACGTCATGAGGACGTGTGGGTACACGGTGACCTGGGGCTCCACTGGAGGAGGGGGACGGGGGAGTACGTCATGAGGACGGAGCTGTGCTCAGGGATGACTGCCCTGGAGTTAAAGGACACGTGTGTGCTACATCTGTGTCTTCTTGTCGTCCCCGGCAACAGTTGTGTGCAGGACAGACCTACTAAGCGCACTCTGACCACACTCTCCATAAGTCAGCGTCTCACACTCACAAACACACATACTCACACATATACACGGTCATTCACATAGACACACACTCATGCACACACATACTCACACTTAGGCACACTCATATACACACATGCACACACTCACATACACAAACTCACTCATAAACACACACATATCACATACACTAATTCACATTTGCACTCACACACACTCACATACACACTTGCA
Source organism: Phyllotis vaccarum (assembly GCA_033318265.1). Classification (NCBI taxonomy): domain Eukaryota; kingdom Metazoa; phylum Chordata; class Mammalia; order Rodentia; family Cricetidae; genus Phyllotis; species Phyllotis vaccarum. The sequence continues at coordinate 103,984,990 of JARWLC010000010.1, forward strand.
CACACACCACACTTATACATAAACCACACATGCACTCACACACATACACACATTCACACACTCATGTACACACAAACACATGCACAAACACACTCATGGACACAAACACACACACTCATTCACATACACACACTCATGTACACACATGCACACACTCCTATACACAAACACACACACATGCACACACACTCATCCACATACACACACTCACACACATGCACACATAAACACTCATACAAACTCACACGCATATACATATACATTCATGTACACACACACGCTCAGACACACACATGTACATGTACACATATACACACAAATGCACACATGCACATGCACACACACATATAGGCATAAACACATACTCACAAACGCACACATGCACATACTCATTCACAGCATACAAACATGCTGCTCACATACAGCATGCACACACTAACATAGCACACAACCATATACACAGTTACACACTTATGCACACATAGACATACACACTCACACACATACACACACTCACATGCACACTTACACTCACACATACTCATGCAACATTTACTCACATACACTCATACATACACACACAGCAAGACACTAACATAGTCATGTACACACAACTCAGATACCACATAACTTCATGCATTCACTCACACACATGCTCAAACACACACGTGCACACACTGACACACATGCATATGTACACACACTCACATTAACACTCATGCTCACATGCATAATCACACACAGGCACACACAAACACAAACTCACACTCTTACATACTCAAACACTATGCACACATACACACTCACACACAAATGTACACACTCACACACACACACACACACACACACACACACCCCTGCTTCCTCACCCCTCACCTCTCCTCTGCACAGTGAAGCTCTCCCCGACCCCGTAGTTGTGTCTGCAGTACGTGTCCACCGCGGCCCGCCTCTGCTCCAGGAGATCCTTCTGGCCGTTCCAGTATTTCTCATCTGGCTGCCCCAGCTCGGTCACCGCGCGATACTCGCCCACGTCGCTGTCGAAGCACGCGTACTCCTCCCGGTTGTACATGTATCTCTCCAGATACCGCACGCGCTCCGTCCCGTTCTCGAAGTGACACTCGAATTTAAGATACTCCATGAACCGAGCTGTGGAGACAGGAATCACCTTCCCTGGGGATAGGACGGCCCGGGGTCGCCCAGCCCACGGGGCAGGGGCCCTGCTCCCTCCATCTTGTTTATGCGCTAACACAGGAGCTGCACAGCCCGTCCCTGAACCTCCCACGAGCAGGGACAGCCTGGCCTGGTGAACTAGTGTGCAGTGCGGCCTCTCCAGGAAAGCTGTGTGGGAGCACGGAGATCACCCCGCCCTCCGGCTCTGCCTCCTCCCTCCACCTTCCCTCCTCCCATTCTCTCTCCCGTCCCTCCTCTCCTCCCCTCCCTCCCTCCTCCCAGTCCCTCCCCCCATCACTCCTCCCATCCTCCTCAGGAAAGGTCAGGCCTCCCCTAGACACCAACCATACCCAGCACATCAAAGTGCCCACAGATTCCTTAACCTCCTTTGTACCCTCCAGCTTCCAGGGGCCGTGGAAGCTGATTGGCCGCTTTATTGTTAAAAATAGACGTTTTCATACAATATATTCTGATCAGTTTCCTTTGCTCAGCTCCCACAGATCCCCACCTCGGCACACACCCAAATCCACACAAACACACACACACACACTCCTATCCTGCAGGAAACAAACAGGAAACTAAGAGAAAAGAATAGGGTAGGGCCAACAAACACACACACACACACACACAAAAAAGATAACAAACACAGACACACACAGGAATAACATAAAATCACCAAATCTGAAACCACAAACATAAACAAAAGATCTGTAAGGCATAAAACAAACCAAACCCCAAGAACACCGTGGAGTTCACTCTGTGCGTGAACGTCTCCGGGCGCATGGGCTGCCCTTACCTGTGCTTTATGCAGCAGTGGGATGGCTGGGGAAGCTCCCTCCTCAAATACCAGCCCTACAGCTGTACTCTTGTATTCCAGAGGCAGAGGACCAGGTGAGTGCTCCCTCTGCATCACACACCTGCCCATCCCCAGCCACTCACCTGCTCAGAAGACACCACCCTCCCACCCCCAAGCTCCCCCTTAAACACACCACACAGGACATAGGAACTGTCCATCAGTGCTGACCCCATTCAGACCCTGTGCTGCCCTGGAATCCAGAGAAAACACAGGCCCATTCACTCTGGAGCTTCAGACTGAGAGCCTGAGGAAGCAGGAGAAAGGGAAGACAGAGGGCAGAGGGGAGACTGTGGAGGTCAAGGGGCGCCTCCCCTCAAGAGCCTGGGAGTCCTGGGAGCTTCTGGAAACTACTGGAGAAGTTCTGGAAATGGAAACCGGGATCCCAACACTGGCTCACAATCCTTATCTGAATTCAGATTTAGAGAATTCACAAACCAAATCTTTTTAAAAGTCAGATGACAGCAAATGTGACCCCAGGGACAAGGGAGGGTGTCAGTCAGTCACGAGAGCGTCTGTAGTTTCAATAGACAGAAATAGACAAGGTGGATCAGATGTACAGTTTCTCATTTTAGGGTTTACTCTGACTCAGAATACAGAGAGATCTGTTAAAGGGACTCAAAGACCTTGGAGCAGCCAACATCATCTCACTGAGCCACAGGAAGGTGGAGACGTTCTGTGCATATGATGGGAAAATATCTGTGGCCATCATCGCTGCTCAGGACTTTAAAAGACACTTCTGAGAGTTTCGGGGATGGGAATATTGGTCTCTGTGTTCTGAGACATCCAGAGGATAGTGAGGAGAATGGATTTGATTTATATAAAGAGACAAAATAAGGAAAATAGCAGTTTTGGACGCCATCAGAATAGCTTGTGTGAGGATGATGATGCCATGCAGGCAGGAGCCGGTCTGTGGGGTGTGACATGAGGTGAGAGGCAGCCGGGAAGTTACTGTCCTCTGATGAGTGAGAGGGTGACACAGAGAGGAAGCACACAGTGTGGCCGCAGATCCTGGTGCTCTACAGGGCCATGTCTCCCAATTCTCTATGGAAAAGACCATCTCTCCCCATTTCACATTAGTTAAAGCACAGAGGGGCCAGAGGCTCCTGCACAGTCCCAGCCTGTGAGCTCACAGCGTTCACCAGAGTTAATAACACACCTGCACATCCCAGACTTTGATTATTCTGGGCATGATGTAGATTTTGAATTAATCCTTATAGGCCTTTGATTGCCAGAAATTAAAAGCATGATCCCAACTCTTTCCCAAGTCTGTTTTCTGATTATACATCCAGAGAATTCACAAACTGGATCTTTTCAAAAGTAAACACCAAATTCACTTGTGAAATCTGACTGGCGGGGAAGGGTAGTGAGATTCAATCCTCCCGAGCCAGAGAATGTAGAGGATAAGGAAATACAGATGGATTCAAATCACAGACATCAACTGGGCTCTAACCCACCCTGGGTACTCAGATAAGGCCTCACTTTCTTTAGAACGGCCCACAGATGCCTATCATCTAGAAGGCTGTTTCCAGGTCTGAGAACCTGTGCCTTAGCTGCTGTGTGCTCCCAGGAGGAAGGGAAACCCCACCCCCACCCCCAGAGCTCCCACTTGGGAACAGGCTGCACAGACACTGGATCAGGGAGAGAGACAGACAGAGCCCTGGGCTCAACCTCCCTGGTGTCCAGGCCTCAGACTCCCAGCCTGCAGAGGATGCACATGGATTACCTCTGGGATACCCTCTCTGTTCCCCTGACTGTAACTCCCAGAGAAATCTTTTAATTACTTCAATAATGGCTTCTTTTACAAAATAGAATAAAATACACACGTGAAGTTCTATTTACTTTTTTAAAGTGAAATCCCATTGTCTGGCATAACCTAACACAATGAAGCCTTGAATAAGGGGTCAGTTTACTGTCCTGATTATCAGTACTCTCCAGGCCCTAAGGGAATATGACACAATGCTGGAGATTTTACTGGAAATTACTTGAAAAGCAATGGCTGATATCCTGGGCATCTCCCACAGATCTGAGAGGACAGGCATCCAGACGCCTATTTGAGGGGAAAGTTTGGATTTTGTGTGAGGACCGTGGGCGATCAGTCCTCAGTATCAATAGTTTAAAGGGACTTGACCTGGACAGTGAGAACTCAGCTCCTTCCTCCCCCATCCCCACCAGCTCAGCACCTGAGATGTGCACTTACGTCGGGGGTCCCTGACCAGAGCCACGGGAGGGCTCAGCACCATCAGCACCAGGATCACAGCTGCCATGCAGGGGCCTCTGAGGAGCCACAGACGCATCGTTCTGGAGGAGAGCAGAGACCCGAATAGGAAGAGCACACAAGTGCACACAGTAGAAACTGTTTCCTCTCTTTGCTCATTGACAGGATAATAAGACCAGGGGATTCACTGCTCTGCTGCCGGATTGGGTAAAGCCAGTGTGAGCAGCCAATCAGCTGCAGAGGAGAACAGCGTCATCAGTTGCTGGTTAGAGATTCAATACGAAGGGCCCTTCTTCTGAAACTAGTCCTTTTCTTCACTAAAAGGACACTCAGCCTGCCCTGGTGGCCCAAGCCTTGGAGCCCAGCACTTGGGAGGCAAAGGCAGCTGGGTCTCTGTGAGTCAGAGGTCACCCTGGTCTGTAGAGGAAGAGCCAGTCTCTCTCTCTCACACAAAGAACCAAAGAAAGGAAGGAAGAGCTGTTGTGGGAGCTGGTGGCTGCTCATGTCCCCAATGCATGGCCCAGGGACATGTGGACAGTGCTAAGTGGACTCAGAGGGCTGTTAATTGTTTAAAGAGAAAACAAAGTTGGGAGGGAGCCAGCTTAGAGGGTCCAGGGGAAGCTGGAAGGGGTGGTGGTGAATAGGAGCAAAATATATTGTAGACATTACAACTTTTTCAAAGAATAAACGTGTTTAAAGGATCATTTTGTTTACTGTTTTAAGTGTTTGATCCAGTCGCAGCTGAAACACTTTATGAGAGCCCAGTCCTGAGCCAGGTCTGTGGTGGTCATGTTGTTCACTCACCAGCCTGGGCAGGGAGGGGGAAAGGCGGGGAGGGTCTTCACCTCTCCTTACAGGGCGGTTAGGAAGCTTGTGGGAGCAAAGGAGAAGGAAGATGCTGAGAACCAGCCATCTTTAATCTGGACTCACTGCACCACAGCTTAATGGTGTCAAAAGTGACTGAACTGTGTCCACTCAGGTGACTTCACCTCTGTCTCTCATTTCCTAGAGCTGGAGAAGGCTGTGATGCTGAGGACATCTCCAGGAGCAGAGTCTCCTGGTAACTGGTGATGTCACAGAATTCCAGCTCTTGATTGGACAGTGGAATCTGCACTTCTTCAGTAAGGGAAAGAAATCTCTGACAAGCTAAAGGGAACTGAAGGTTAGTCATGGTCTGGTCCTGACATGAGAGGCGTTTCCAGCCCAGTCCCTGAACTGTTGCTGATTTTAGTGGCACCTCCAGAAGGTCAGACGAGGGTCCCTGTGGTTATCCACAGCCCAGTCCTCAAGGGAGAAGCTCAGAGCAGAGACTGGACATCCTGGGGAAGAGGGTGGGGTCCTGCCAGGTTTCAGTTGATGTCCTGAGAGCAGGGGTCTGGGAAGTGTGGAGTGTGAGCAGAGCTGGATCCAGACTGGAACAGTTCTCTGACTTGGTACACCGCACGGGAGATGTGTTCACCTCTGCAGGTGTCAGCTGGAGGCAAGACACCTCTTCCTGGTGTCCTTGACTCAGTTTACCTGTTTTATATCCTTTAGCACAACACACTGAAGTCAGATCCAGAGCCTCCATTGGTGCTCAGGGAGGAAACTAGAATTCTCACGGCTGTGAAGATTAATATCACACTGGGCAGAATTTATGTTCCCTTTCCCATTTACATCTCCCCTTAGCTGCACCGCGGCAAAGCATTAGTGCACAAATTCTTCTTGGTAATAATAATAATAATAATAATAATAATAATAATAATAATAATAATAATAATAAAATCCATAGACAGTTATTGGGAAAAGCATAAAAAATCAGAGAAACAGAGGGACAAGCCACTTCTCACCTTGTCAACCCCTCACTAACCTTCAGACTGATTGCCTCTGATTCCATCTCAAAGAGAAGGGTCACAGGTGAGGGGTGAACTCCTGCCCCCTCCCTCCTTATCTTTCTCTGCTCAGCTATCTCACTTCCTGGTTCAACTTTCCTAGAGCTAGAATTAAAGGTGTGAGCAGCCACCACCTGGCTCTGTTTGGCCTTGAACTCACAGAGATCCAGAGGATCTCTGCCTCCTAGAGTACTGGGATTAAAAGCGTGGGTCACCACTCCCTGACCTTCATGGCTTGGCTCTGTCCTTTGATTTTCAGGCAAACATTATGAAATACATAGCATAGCACCACAAAGCATTGACCTCAGAGCTCTGAGCTCACCTTGGGCAGATTAAAGCACCTCATACATGTTGGGCATGTGCTGGGCACAGAGCCACAGTCCCAGATCTCTCTTTACTTTGAGGCAAGATTAACTCATTAGTTGTCCAGGTTAGCTTTGAACTTGTGAGCTTCCTGCCTTAAGCCTGGGACTGGATGAGATCACAGATTTCTTTTAAAAGGCCCAGGTGGGAAATGATTAATGTTTTGAATTTTTTACATAGAATCTTCTATCATGTGTGTGTGTGCACATGCAAGCACACATGTGTGTGGGTCACAGCATGCCTCACTCTCCAGTAATTCCCTGTGATGTAGAAACTGTAGAAACTGACTGACCTGTGGCTCAGCGGAAAGGCGCATGTCATACAAGCATGAGTGGCCCAGTGCTGTCCTTACTCTGTTCCAGCACTCGAGTGACTCAGTCAGGTGACCCAGGGTCAGTGTCCCACCAGCCTACAAGCTCTATGTCTCCAGGACAGACGCTGTTTCAAGAGAATGAGGTTAGCAGCAACTGAGAAAGGACACCAGAGGCTGACCTCTGACATCCACATGTACACACACATACACTCACACACACACATTTTCACACATCTGCGCGCACACACATATGCACATATACACACTTGTTCATACGTCTGTGTGTATGGTCTTACTGCCATGTATACACACACACACACACATGCACATATACACACACATACATGCATCCACACACATGGATACACTAACACAAACCTGCACATACACATAGACACAGAGAAATTAATAAGCCAGTTGGCCCAGGACCTCTGGAATGTGCTTTATTTTATAAAACATATATGATAAAATATTTTAGTACTTACTTTACTATGGCCCATCCCAGACCATGGATAATCTTTTAAGTAACAACATGAAATTAATAGCAATTATTCACATAAATGACATTTCAAGTATAAAACCAACTTATTTTTTTTGTAAAATAAGGTTTAGGGGAAGTAATCTTTTGCCATCACGATGCCATCCTCTATGTCATATGTCAGGAGCCCACACACCCTCTGACATCATGGAGTAATCTTTGACAAAGACATCAGAAATTAATTGGAATCTAGGAGTCACCATGTTCTGACAAATGTTTAAAAGACAATTACGGTTGTTTTGTTTCTGTTCAGACAAGAAAGTGACCTCAGCAGTGGCATCACCTGGGGCAGGGACAGGGATTGGGGTGTTGGGCATTCCTGGTTCTCCTTGGCTGATGGGGGAAGCTCTGGTCAGGATCCCTGAACAACCTGGACCCAGCTGGGCTTTTCTCATGGCTGGGGATTGATAGAAGGAACTTGTCTCCAGGAAACCCAAACAGAGGCAATTAGCACAGTAATGTGGTGGAAATGGAGTCTTATAGAGGGGAATATCGCTCGTTTCTCTCCCACGGCCGCCCACATCTAAACAGTCACCATCAGAACAAACTCTGGGATAACGCTGTAAATATTTTTCACTTGTGTTTTTTAATAAAATGCTGATTGTCCAGAAGGCAGACAGGAAGTAGAGACGGGACAGGCAGACGAGGAGAATCTGGAAGAGGAAAGGCAGAGGGGGAGATGCCAGCCAGATGCAGAGGAAGATGAGATGCTGCTCTGAAAAAAAGGTACCGAGCCACATGGCTAAATATGCACAGGAATCACGGGTTAGTTGAAGAGTAAGAGTTTATATAGTTTATAATTACTATTAGCCTTTGTGTGGTTATTTGGGACTAAATGGCCATGGAAGTGGCAGGGCAGGACAGAGAAATTTTCAACTACACGGTACTGGCATCTACTGCTGGACCTGAGGTTGTTGACCTTACTGACACTTGGAGTTTAAGTGAGGGGCCAGCACATGCACGCTACACACACACCCTAGTGCAGAAGCTCTATTCACATGCGTCAGTGTTTCCAGTGAGTTCACAGCATCTCCTGATGCTGGTGTGAAAAAGACAGGCTAATAAAATTAATAAAAATAGTCTGACAAAATATATGGTAGAAAACACAAGCGAGTTCTGTCAGGTCCAAAATAAACTCAAGGCAAATGGCCAGCCCTGGAGTCTATTGGCATTTCAAAGCACATTCTGGCCTCCAGGCTAGCTCAGCTGAGGCTGCTTCCTGGTCTTCTCACCCTGCCCCATACCCCAACTTCTCCAGCTCACGGGCTCCCCTCTGCCAGCTTCTCATTCCTATACAACCTGCCATTGGTCGTGCATTCTCTTGGCTCCTTCTCTCTCTCTGTCTTCTCTTTGTCTCCCTCTCCTGCTTCACCTCTCCTCTCTCTCTCTCTCTCTCTCTCTCTCTCTCTCTCTCTCTCTCTCTCTCTCTCTCTCTCTCTCTTACACACACACAGACACACACAGAGACACACACAGACACACACACAGACACAGACACACACACAGAGACACACAGACACACACACACACACACACACAGACACACACACACACAGACACAGACACACACACAGAGACACACATACACACACAGACACACACACAGACACACACACAGACACACACACACAGACACACACACACACACACACACACACACACACCTCCTTTTCCTCTCAAGACTCAGGACCCTGTTCACTGGCCATGTTCACATGCTCAGCCCACTGCTTTCTCTCCCTGCTCGGGACTATTCCGGATACCTCTACCTGTTCCTCCTACCCACAGTAAAACCTTCCCCACAAACATACCCAGGTGCAGAGTCATGTCCTCACTTTAGGACATGACTCTGCACCTGGGTATGTTTGTGGGGAAGGTTTTACTGTGGGTAGGAGGAACAGGTAGAGGTATCCGGAATAGTCCCGAGCAGGGAGAGAAAGCAGTGGGGCTGAGCATGTGAACATGGCCAGTGAACAGGTATTTGGGATGTGTGTGTTTGTATTTGTGTGTGTGTGTGTGTATGTGTGTGTACACAGACACCTGAGTTGTGTGCCCTATATGTATGCCGTGCCCATGTGGGAATAAGGGGGCATCAGACCTCCTGAAGCTAGAGTTACAGGCCAGTTAATGTGGGTACTAGGATTGAACCTGAGGTCCTGTGAAAGAGAGGTACATGCTCTCAACCACTGAGCCACCTCTACAACCTCATGGTTGCATTAAGTTTCAAACAAAAATAGGATGGTTAAGATTAAACCAAATCCAACATTTGCATTAAGAGAAAATAATTGTACTGGATTTTAACGGCAGGAACAAAGAAGATCCCAGACCAGGAATTCTTGCAAGACAAAAGGAAAAAGTTTATTCCACACTCAGGAGTGGGCTCAAGGCAAGAAGGCAGCCAAGAGCCCCGAATGCTCCATGGCAGAGGTTTTATACAGCACTCTGGGTAGGGGAGGGGGGTGCATCTGGCCTTGTGGGGTAGGGAAGCTGCAATGGCTCTCATGATAAGGAATGTTTGTGGTTATTCTGGGTGGTCCCGCCCGAGTTACTATGTACAGGTCAGGCTGACCAGGCGAAGTGTCTCAAGAATGCAGGAAGCAAGCTTTGTTTAGACTGCACATCCTGTGTGCAGCTGGGCAAGGGACCAGAAATCCTGTGAACAAAGCTCCCCCCTCCCCCAGAATCTGAGTCCTTGAACAAACAATCACTTGATTAGTTTTTTGTCACAAGGGAACTGGAACTCTGTCAACCTTGGTTAGTTTTAGGGGCCTCAGGGAGGGGCGAGGCTTGGTGGGCAAACAGCTACAGTGACACTAGAGTTAAGTGGGAAAGAGTCAACAGGACTTTTAGATTACTACATTCTCCCTTTTTCTTCTGCATATCTCTAATCCTAGAGATCTGAATCTCTTTGTATCTTTTTATAGTGCTGTCTCATTATCATGAGCTTTACTGCAGCTGTTTGTCCCTGGAGGAAGGTGGTGAGTCTGTTGAGAACACAGGACCTATGGTCAGGACTAGTAGTAAGATAATGAGGGGCCCCGCAAGGGTGGAAATGAGTGTGGTCATCCAGGGAGACTTAGTAAACCGTCCTTCAACCACACCTGCTGGTCCTGCAATCTCTTTTCTCTAGCCTTAAGTCTCTCTTTCAGCTTGGTCATGGAGTCTCTAACAAACCCTGCAATGTCTGCAGAGAAACAGCGTTCTTCTTAGGAGAAGAAAATCTAGGCCCCTTCTGTTCTCTGATACCACTCCAGAGAGGGAGGTTAGGGACTTTTCTAGAGCTTCTATAGACTGTTCTATTGCTTGCAAGTCTTTAGAGATAGCAGATTCTAGTGAGGCCATCTGCTTTGATCCTTCTATTATTGCAGCCGCACCCAGACCTACGCCCGCTGCCACTCCAGCCCCCAGGAGTTCTGCCAGAGTTAGGGTAACAGGTTCTCTCCTGAATTGCGTCTGATTTTCTGGTGCCTCTTCAAAGTCCTCATCTCCATTATAGGTCAGAAGGGAAAAATTCTGACCATTACACAAAAATCTCTGGAATTAGTAAAAACCTGAGTGGAGACACAGGGAGTTATTCTGGTATTGCATGCCCATCTTGCTCCTGCTTCTGAGATCAGATATGAATTGTTACTAGATATGATCTAAATTTGGGAGCATAAGGCACAGGCAGGGGCAGAAGGGGTTCCTAGGCATAATCCTTGTCCGGTTACCTTGGGGAGGGTGAATGTATGGCGCCTATTCCAATCACACTGCATTTGATCTACATCTTTGTAGGTCCTGCTGACTGCTATGCCTTCATAATAGGGGTGTGGTGGGATTAAGGTGTCAGCCGATAAGGTCCCGGGCTCCTGGAGGGGGTATGGCCACCCTGGAGGGGGTGTGGCCAACCCCATTGATAAGTGGCTGCTGGGACACGAGGAGTCTCTTCCTGGTTCCTGCCTGCTGGCTGTTGGAGAGACAGTATCAGAATCCATACGCTCGTCCATCACTTGGATATGCCAGTCCTTGTTCAGGTGCCACTATAAGCTGTTACTAATATTGTGAGTGTTAATTTATATTCTAATAAATATTAATTTTGGACTGGCGCCTTGAAAGTAAAACTCCGTCTACATAGGGGGAGGGCTTCATATCCTCCTTCTATTAGATTTAGCAGACACTGCTCTGTACTAGCCGTCATCACGGGGGTTAGTGTTATCATATGGGCTGTAGGTAGGAAAGTATCAAGAGTTTTGGAACTGGCCCTTGGTGAGGGCATGACTTTGGTGGCAGTGTGGGGCCTGCTCTTGGTGGGGGTGTGACTTTAGCCCCCTGGGTAGTGGGCAGCTCTTGGTTTTTAAGTACTTTATTTGATCCTATTGCTACACTCTGTGTCAGGCCCACTTGAAGCTTCATTTTGAACAACAGTCCCTGTTCATTTCCAGTCTGGTGAATATGGAGCTCCCATTGCTTTCCTGTCATCCATTCTGTGTACTCTCGTCCCATAACCGAGAAGAAAATGTTTAAGGGGTTACAGGTGAGATTTAGACAAGGCCCTGACCCGTACCATCTCGGCAGGTAGAGACTCAAGTGTGGGTCCCTCCCACACAGGTGGAGGTCTGCAGCTCCCGTAAACCTGGCATTCTCTTGACTGTTATCAGGTCCCAACTTGAGGAGGGTTTCCCATACACATCACCGGTTGTTTCACAACCCCAGGCTTTGCAATAATAGGACTCACTGCCCCTGCACCGGACCACTAGGGAACGGTCTCTGACATCCCGGGGACAAACATAGAACTCATGGTCCTGGAGGGAAGCCCTCAAATGGAGGTGGCTACAACCAGGTGATGGGGTAGGGTAACAACCACAGTCTCCTCCTCGGCATTGCTTAAGAGTCCTTGGGTTATTTAAGTCTACATCTACTATGTCCCAACCATCTATGCCTGCTGCCAGTTGGCATAGATCTGGGAATAGGGAGGGCCACTAGGTCCAAAGGGGGTACTCAGAGGAGGATATTTTCCACACTACATCATTGGTCTCTGATATTACTTGCCACGTCTGAGTGACTGGTTGATGAGGACTGATCTGTGGATCTTGAGGGGGTTGTCAGGCTTTTCCACTGTCCATTGGTCATCAGGAGTAGGTGAAGGCTTAAGATGTGAAGCATGAACCCAGGCAGCGACGCCATCTACTTTGACTGCCGTTGGTGTGGTCAGGAGGATCTGGTAGGGCCCTTTCCAACGAGGTTCAAGGGTCCGCTGTGGGTGTCTTCAGATGTCACAAAATCTCCCACTTGGTAGCGGTGTGGAGTCCCGTCTCCCTCGGGTTGGTATAGGTCAGACAACTGTTTCTACAGACTGTGCTGTACTTTTGCCAATGCCTGTAATCTGACAGACAGGGGGGTATTTGGTACATTTAAATCAGAATTAGCCAAGTCCCGTATAGGGGGATGAATTCCAAAAAGAATTTCAAAAGGGGTTAGATCGGTTCGAGCATAGGGAGTCTTTTGGGCTCGAAAGAGGGCATAGGTTAGGAGCATCACCCAATCTCTATGGCCAGTCTCCATGGTTAATTTGGTCAGGGTCTCCTTAATGGTTCTATTCATTCTCTCTAGGTGTCTTGACCTTTGGGGTAGGTAAGCACAATGTAATTTCCAGTCAGTACCCAATATCTTGGCTACCCCCTGACTTACCTGGCCCACAAATGCTTGTCCATTATAAGACCCTATTACCTTTGGGAGTCTGAATCAGGAAATATTTCTTCTATGATCTTCTTTACTACGATAGCAGTGGTCTGTGTTTCGTGGGGGAAGGCTTCTACTCATCCTGAAAAGGTGTCCACAAAGACTAAGAAGTATTTTAGTCTATATTTGGCTGGTTTTACCTCAGTGAAGTCGACTTCCCAAAACTGACCAGGCCTGTTACCTCAGAGCCGGATCCCACTCATTCCCCTGAACGGGTAGGCATTTACCAGCTGGCAAGCTTCACATGTACTGACTACAGCTTTTACCAGGATCTTCTTCTCCTGAGTAGTCAAGTCTCAGTTGTCTTTTAGCAGCTGCATCAGTTTGTCAGTCCCCAAGTGGGTGAGTTGGTGAACCATCTGGAGGGAAGCTCACACATCTTGAGGGCGAGGGAGATGGAGATGGTGCAGGCTCAATCTCTGCTGCCAGGATGTCAGCAATGGGCTCCATTGCTACTGCCCGAGCGTCCTCATCTGCCCTTCTGTCTTGCCCCCTCTGATGTCCAAGGCAGTGTACTATTGCTAATTCACGGGGTATAAAAACAGCATCTAGGAGGGCCACAATCTCCTTTTTATGTTTAATTTCCTTACCAGCAGAGGTCAGCAAACCTCTTTGTAGACTGCTCCATGTACATGTGCGGTGGCAAAGGCATACGTGCTGTCTGTATATATGGTAGCTCACTTCCCCCTGGCCAATTCTAGAGCTTTTGTTAGGGCCACCAGCCCAGCTTTTTGGACAGAGGTTCCTTCAGGGAGCCTTCGTGACCAAATGACTTTTTCTTTACCACCACGGCTCCTGCCCTGCAGCTCCCTTCATATAGGAAGCTGCTCCCGTCCGTATACCAAATCAGATCTGAGTGAGACAAAGGGGTGTCTTTCAAGTCTTTCCAGATTTCTACCTCCTCTGCCAGGATTTCCTAATACCGATCTAGGACTGATCCCTCTTCCTCTCTGGGTAGCAAAGTGGGCAGATTTAGGATGGCCAGGGAACCAAAGGTAATTCTGTGTTTGTCCAGCAAGAGACTTTGGTAATGGGTAATGCAAGCGTTAGTCAGCCATCAGTCTGGTGGCTGTCTGATGATGCTTTCTAAGGCATGAGGGGCAATTACAGTCAATTTTTGGCCCAGAGTCAGCTTGTCCGTGTCCTTTCCTAGGGTGGCTATAGCCGCCAATGTCTCATAGGCATCCAGGTCACCCCCGAGCCACCGTGTCCAGTCGCTTGGAGAGATATACTACTGGTCTTTTCCAGGGACCCAAGGACCGGGTCAAAACCCCTCAGGCCACTCCTTCCCTCTCATGAACATAGAGGATGAACGGCTTTTCTGCATCAGGCAGGGCTAGGGCTGGGGCAGAGAGCAACGCCCTTTTGATTTGGTCGAAACTCTCTTATTGCTCTTTCCCCCATATATACTCAGTACCATCTTTTGACAGGGGGTACAGGGGGTGTCCGTCAGGGCCAGGAAATACTTTCCTGGCTTTGAACAGGATCTGGTCTCTTTCTTCAGAGGTAAAAAGGGTTCCTAAGAGCTGCTGACAGTCATCCCAGGTGGGCTGATGAGAGAACATGAGAGACTCTAGGAGTCCAGTGAGTTTCACTGGATCCTCAGAGAAGGGAGGGTTATTATTTTTCCAGTTATAAAGGTCTGAGGAAGAGAAGGGCCAGTACTGGAGAGCAGGCGTTTCTCCCCCATGCCCATCATCTATTGCTGGCCTGAAGGGACTCAGGGACAGCGCAACCAATACTTCCTCAGTGGACTGAGCCCTTCGCCTGCGTGTACCCTGTGCAGGGCCCTCCACTGGCCTGTCAGGACCACGTCTCTAGGGAGGAGCCTGGGCTTCCTCAGTGGATTCGGCGGGGGAAGACTAGAATCAAGCAGAATGAGGTCAGACTGGGATTCAGGTAAGATGGGATGGGGAGATGGGGATATAGGGTCAGAGCAGGAGTAGAGGCTGAGAGTTCCGATGGCTTAAGAGGCAGCATCGGACAGGGAACAGGTTGAGGGGGGGCCAAAGACAGGCTGAGAGAAGGGGGTTTAGGAGGAGGGAGAAACTGCTGGACCCAGCTGGGAGGGTCCTCTGACAGGTCTTCCCAAACCCAAATGCAAGGCTGCAGATCAGGATGGCCATGTGGTCCAGGGCTGAAAAAAACAGCCTTAACTGCCTGGATGATGTCCTTATGGAAGGTCCCCGTAGTTGGCCATCCAACGACAAAGGTCAACTATTCAGAGGCACAGAAAGTCTGCCATTTACCTTTCTTGACAATGAGAGATAAGTTATTAGCATGGTCTGAGACTTCAGACCAGTGGGAGAGGGTAAGTGAGAGTGGGGTTCAGGGTTTCTGACCCATTTCAACAACAATGAGACAGAGTCTAATGAAACAGACAGACAGACACACACACACACACACAGAGACAAAGCCAGCAGCAGAAAGGGACTCACAGACAAAAGGCGGCAGCAGGCAGGGACAGAGCTGGCAGTGCTGTGAATGACAAAATGAAAGTAAATATATTTCTAAAGGTCTGGACCTATGAGCTCGTTCAGGGACTGGCAATATTACAGAGTTTGTCCAAGATAGCAGATGGTCTTCCCAGAGTCCTTGGTTGACCTCACACTCTGAGACGTCTCTTGGAGTTGTGACCTGTGGCCTTCTGACACGTCTGTCACCAGCGGCCAGGGAGGGCTCACGCTCGTCCCCAGCAGCCACCACCAGTTTTACTCACCAACAGGGTGGTCCACAGGGGTCTTTGGATCTCAGTGGGACCTCCAAGATGTTAATGGCAGGAAGAAAGAAGACCCCAGACCAAGAATTCTTGCAAGACAAAAGGAAAAAGTTTATTACACACCCTCGAGGGGGCTCAAGGCAAGAAGGCAGCCAAGAGCCCCGAATGCTCTCAGGGCAGAGGTTTTATACAGCACTCTGGGTAGGGGAGGGGGTGCATCTGGGCTTGTGAGGTAGGGAAGCTGCAACAGCTCTCATGATAAGGAATGTTTGTGGTTATTCTGGGTGGTCCCACACCAGTTACTATGTACAGGTCAGGCTGACCAGGCGAAGAGTCCCAAGAATGCAGGATGCAAGCTTTGTTTAGACTATACATCCTGGGTGCAGCTGGGCAATCGACCAGAAATCCTGTGAACAAATTTTCCCGAGAATCTGAGTCCTTGAGCAAACAATCACTTGATTAGTTTTTTGTCACAAGGGAACTGGAACTCTGTCAACCTCGGTTAGTTTTAGGGGCCTCAGGGAGGGGTGAGGCTTGGTGGGCAAACAGCTATCGTGACACTGGATTTAAGTGGAAAGAGTCAACAGAGACTTTTCCATCATTACACTGGACATGTCTGCATTCCACCACTCAAGAAGCTGAGTCAGGAGGACTGTGGAGATTCTTTGGCCAGCCAGGGCTACATAGTGTCAGGCCATGGCCTTGTCTCCTCCAAAAAGGAGGGTTTGGACACATGTGTGTCAGAGAAAATGATTCAGGATTGGAGGAAAGGTCCTGTTTCCTGTTGTTGAGAGACAAGGGATAAGCTGGAAATCTAGAACAACCGAGTAAAGATGTGTGTGAGGGCACAGGGCAAGGTGGGGCTGAAGAGGGAGGGTCCTGATGAAGGGGATCCAAAGTCCTTAACTGCCCCTGCCACTCGGGTTGTGTGCAGTTCATGTCCAGTATGAGACGCAGTCAATATTGGGCAAAGAAGTTACATCTCTAAGAAATCTAAGTATAGTAGAAAAATATTAGCCAGTAAAACTGTCAGCAGGAAGGGCTGTTAGAAGGGCTGGGCACGGAGACCAGGCGGGTGATAACAGGAACACACAGGAGATGGCAGCTCTCCTTGTCAGTACCCAAGGATGTTTTCAAACTGGTCTTGGAAAATACCAAATGAAAAATACAAAAAGGGGGAGCATAGCACCCTTCCTTATAGAGTCAGCACCCCAAAAACAACCCTCCCTGTAGAAGTCCAAGTGAGGTTCCTCCTTTTGGAAAAGACACTGGGGAGAGATCTTACTAGAAAGTCCCTCTTTACTCAGATAATTCCCCTTGGCCAATGGAGAGGAAGGGTGAGGCTGCTTCATCTGTCTCCAGTATACATGGGTGGCCCGAAAGTCTTTTGAGAATCTTGGGAGAAACTGGGGCAAGACAGATGATGATAACATTGTGTTTGTGTAGATGTTGATTCTGTGTATTGTTCTGTGTAGGGGATTGAACATGGAGCCTGCCAAGCCCTGAGCCCTGCTCCGAAGTCACATATTGATCTATTTTTTAAGGCAGAGAATTTCCTTCAGTGGCAGAATTGGTCATGGCTATGTGGTGTGTGAGAAAGAGTGTTTGCTGGATAATACAAAGTGAAAGGTGAGCAGGAAGAGCTGGTCATTAATATAAATACATAGCGATCACAGCCATGCTGGAGCTCCCAGCATCACATCTGGGTCCATGAAAGTTCTGATGCTTCAGCTCTGGTGGCCTCAGGTTTACTACAAACTCATGGGTCTTGAATAATGAATTGTGTACTTTCTCCCAAAGTCTGAGTTAGGGAGCCAGACACCTTCTAATCGCAAGGCAGCCCAGTGGAGGGTGGAGCCATCACACCATTTCCCACAGACCACCACAAGCTGAGCACACTAAGACAGCCAAATCCCCAGAAAAACTCACTAAATTCTACATTACTGAGAAGTGACCAGAAATAAAATATCTTAAAGTTTTAACACTATATAGTGAAATTGAGCATGTGAACAGAAGAAATTAATACACAACTTACTTATTAGTTCCAACCTCTTATTGCACGAATTCTATTTGGTATGTAATAAAAATCAGAGGCACATATGGGGAAAAGCAAACAAGCCACAGTCACTTCTCACCCCGCCAAGTCATCAGTCAGAACAGGGTAGGTCCTGCCTCCTTGAGTCCTCAGACTCACTGGGTGAGCAGGCAAAGGGGGGGACTTTTCCCATTTCCTTGTGGTTCGTTCCTGGCCAAGATATTTCAATGTCTGGATGAACTTTCCAAGCCCTAGGATTAAAGCTGTGCATCATCACCACCTGGCTGTTGGACCTTGAACTCTTAGAAATCCAGGGGATCTGCAACTCCTGAGTAGTGGGATTAAAGGTGTGAGTCACAATCCTGACCTTGGTGCATTGACTCTATGGGTGGCTCTTTCCTCTGATATTCCCACTATTTTTATTAAATATATAATATATCACCTCAGACCCTCACAGACCAAATGCCAGCACCAGTAACACAGAATGTCAGCACGTCTTTTCTGGTCCATGCTCCCCTCTTGTTCCACCAGACAAGTATGTGTTGATATGAAATATCTCCCCCAGGCGTATGTGCTTGAGGACTTGGTTTCTGGATGACGTTTCGAGAGGTTGTGTGTCTAGCTGGTGGAGGAGGGAAGAGAGAGTCCACTGAGGGTATGGCCTGGCCCACGTCCTGGCCAGGCACCAGCTCTTTCTGTTGCCTGGATACGACCAGCATCCTGAGTGAGACCTTGAGTCCTTTTTACAGTGTTCCCTCAGCTGCCAGCAAGATGCCTGCCTCAAAACCAGTAACTATGTTTCAAATCCCAAATCATCATACATTCAGTATTACTATGACTGAGGAGGGATGGCCACACAGGCGCTTAGACTTGAATGCTGGATATTAGGGATGGTGCTAATTGAGAGGAATTAGGAATGTGGCCTTTCTGGAGCAGGTGTGTCCTGATGGAGGAAATGCATCACTGGGGTAGGCTTTGGAGTTTCAAAAGCACAAGCTAGACCCTCTCTCTCTCTCTCTCTCTCTCTCTCTCTCTCTCTCTCTCTCTCTCTCTCTCTCTCTCTCTCTCTCTGTCCCTCCCTCCCTCCCTCCCTCCCTCCCTCCCTCCCTCTCTCTCTCTCCCTCTCTCTCTCTCTCTCTGTCCCTCCCTCTCTCTCTCTCTCCTCCTGCCTTGAGATCCAGATATAGAAACCTCAGCTACATGTCTGCCGCCATCTTCCTACCATGATGACAACAGACTAAATCTCTGGAACGGTAAGCCAGTCCCAATGAAATGCTTTCCTTTCTTTTCTAAGAGCTGTCATGATCACCATGTCTCTTTACAGCAATACAACAGGGACTAGCATGAACCATACATTACATATGACTATAGGCATGTACGGGGCTGGAGAGGTTCCTCAGTGGTTACAGTCTTAGATAGTCTTGCAGACAGCCAGAGTTCAGGTGCCAACACTCACTTCCAGTGGTTCATGATTCTTAAAACTGCCTGTAACTGCAGCTTCTGGGGAACACAAACACACACCACACACATACATACACCCACATGCCCACATGCAAACACACAAATAAACATAAAACAAAAATTTTAAACTAATCTGTAAATCACAGTAAAAATACTAATATTTTAAACTAATTTTAAGGATCAGAGAGAGAGATGAAGAGATGGCAGGAAGTTAGCAGCACTGAAATCTCTTTAACAGTACCCAGGTTCAGTTTCCAGTAACCATGTCTTGGCTCACAACTATCTATCACCATTCAGCTCCAAGAGATCTGATGTCCCCTTCTGAACGCTGAGGGTACCAGGTACTCATGTACATAGACACGCATGAAGGCAAACACCGTCATCAAAATAAATACAAACAGCAGAGGAAGAGCATGTTCACAGACCATAGCAGGATGAAGAACTTGAAGGAGCTCGTTTGCACAGTGAGACCTGAGCAGAGAGGAGAGCCTGGCTTGGCTCAGGCCTGGGCACCTGAGAAGAGCAGGCTGGGAGGGGGTGAGGGTGGGGGGCTGGAAAGTGTCTGTAGAGCTGGGAAGAAGCTCGGACTGCAGATGGCTTGGGCTAAGGAGACTGCACGGGGCCCTTTGTCATTTCCTCAGGAAGATGTTGAACTTAGATGAGCTGTTATAAACATCAAAGCCCATGACTGTGCTGCAGTTGTGATGTGTGGGAATCCCTTAAGGGGTCCATCAAACTGAAGCCTCTATCCCCAGGAGGGTGGTGTCAAAAAACCCTGTGAGATTTTCAGAAAAGCTGCAGTGAGGAGGGCCTAATGGAAACAGCACAAGACTTTACTTTGTTCAAGGTTTTTGCTGACCAATAAACGTTCAACTTTGTGCATAGCTGCAATTAGAAAGGCTACATTTTCCCCTTTAGATTGCTTTGAAGATTTAATCTTTATTTGACCCCCAGCAGAAAAAACCTGACTAGCCACTCCCACTTTGTGTCACAAACCAAAGCTGACAGTTACAGCCTGTGTGCAAATCTTATCACCCCTCTCTATGTATGACCTTGAGAGATTCAAGCCCTGCATTGCCTTGCCAAAGAATACCATGACCACAGCAACATTTCTAAAGGAAAAACGTTTCATTGGGGTGACCTATATTTTCAGAGGTTTAGTCCATTGTCATCACCGTGGGACACGGCAGCAGGGAGGGAGGCAGACCTGGTGCTGGAGAAGGAGCTGAGAGTCCTACATCTTGCCGTGTAGACAACAGGAAGTAAACTGAGTTACTAGGTGTGGCTTCAGCATATATGAGACCTCCAAATCTGCCTCCACAGTGACTCCAAGGAGGCCATACCTACTCCTACAAAGGTGCACCTCTAACAGTGCCCTCCCTAGGAGATTGTGGGGACCAGTTACACTCATTCAATCACACAGTGCATTACTGCAGGAAATGGGGACAGGAACTCATGAAGGGCAGGCACGAGGAAGGCCATGGAGGAAGGCTGCTTCTTGTCTTGCTCCTCATGGCTCTGTCAGCCTGTTTGCTTACAGAGCCCAGGACCAAAACCCCAGAGATGGCACCACCCACACTCAACCATCAATCATTAAGAAAATGTCCTACAGACTTGCCTAAAGCTTAGTCTTATTAACAAATTTTCTCATTGAGGTTCCCTCCGTGCTCATGATGAACTTGTGTGAAGCTGACATAAAACAATCCAGCATTGGGGCAGCAGGTGAACTCAGATGCGCCAGGCAAAGGGGAGGGGATGGAAGGACTACTGTCCCAGGGGATGTCAGGCTGGGGACAGGGTCTGAGCAGGGAGCACAGGTCTGCAGGGTCCAGAGTCAGGAGGAGTCCTGTCCTGGGAAAGCAGTGTGGATGGAGGACCTCCAGCCAGGAAGGAGAGGTTGTCATGGCAAAGAGGCAGAGGAGGTCTTTCCTTCAGTCTCGGGCCCTCAGCTCAGGAGTCCTGCAGAGCACAGGAGACAGGGGCATTTTCAGACCTAACCCTGCAGTGGCTTCTCTCACACCTCAGGCCTCTCCTGAGAGCATGGCCAGGAGCAGAGAGAACAGAGTCAATGCTGCCTCAGGGCAAACTGCCTGACTAGACCCTGTGACCTTCCCCAGTGTTTCTGCCTGGTCTCTATCACACCCCAGCCCACACACTGTAGGGAAAACAGATCTGTCTCTGAGGGAAGACTGAAGGGTGTTACCTGTCGGCTGAAGTCCAGACTGTCCTAGAAAAGACAATAAAAGAGACACTTAGGTGCACGGAGGCAGAGCTGGCCCCAGACTCTGAGCTACTATCTGAGATTTTCCTGGAAACACCCTGCACAGCAGCCAGGGCAGAGGGTGTGGGGAGCTCAGGAAGCCTCAGGCACACACCAGCCCTGTGGCTCTTTATTTCTGCCCTGTTCCCATTTCTCAAGTCAGAATCCCTTGAACTTTCCCCATATCCAGATGTTTAAACCTGAGGTCACAGGGCCACTGACACCCAGAGCACAAAGCCACGGCTCCTCCCTGAACGCTATGGAGTCCTGGTCACCAGCAGGCTCCTTACCTTTCTGGTTCCTGAAGTAGATGAACAGCCCCACGGAGAGAAAGAGCAGACCCAGCACGCAGCCCCCGACTCCACTCAGCATCTTGTTCTGTGCAGATGTGGACTGCGCCTCTGGGAAAGGAAGCCATGTTTAGAGGTTTTCATCTCAAAGCCCATTTCCACTGACATTCAGAGCTTAGACACTGGGGAAGAAGCCTGTTGTAGAAGAGCTGAAATTGAACAGTCCCGGTGATGTCAGAAAGCAGTCAACAGCAAGAGGTTCACAACAAGAGACTTAACATGGCGGCCCTTAGCTGAGCTGATGGGAAACCTCTGAGGGGGACAGAGCTGAGACTGGACATCCCTGAGGTCAGCCATAACCCTGTGCTGCTCCTTGTCCATCATCATGAGCAGCAGCAGAAACACAGCCCAGCCAGAGGCAGAGGCTGCAGCCAGGGCCAAGCAGGTCCCTGGGCCTGTGATGTCACTGGAGGCTCAGAAGAGTGTGTGGTGGCAAAACTGCTTCCCAGGGGGCAAAGGTGTCTGTAGAAGCAGTGGGCGGAGACTCACAGGGTTAGAGAAAACTGACAGCCAGGGATAAGCCACGCCCCTCCCGGTGGGCGGGGATTCACAGGGTTAGAGAAAACTGACAGCCAGGGATAAGCCCCGCCCTCCCGGTGGGCGGAGATTCATGAGGTTAGAGAAAACTGACAGCCAGGGATAAGCCCCGCCCTTCCGGTGGGCGGAGATTCACAGGGTTAGAGAAAACTGACAGCAGGGATAAGCCACGCCCCTCCCGGTGGGCGGAGATTCTCGGGGTTAGAAAACTGACAGCCAGGGATAAGCCACGCCCTCCCGGTGGGCGGAGATTCCCAAATCCCCAGCTTCCCACTCACTCCACTCCACGGTGACAGGGCTGCTCAGGCTGGGATGCTCCACCTGGCAGGTGTAAACCTCTCCACTCCGAGGAACCGTCTCCAGCATCACCAGGGTCTGGAAGGTCCAGTCTCCATTGGGGATCAGGCCCGTGGACACGACCCCAGCCGTCTCCTCCTGGCCATTCCGGAACCATCTGACTTCAATGTGTCCGGGGTAGAAGCCACTCACAGAGCAGACCAGGAGGTTGTGATGCTCCAGGGGCTGCGTCTTTGTGGGGTACACGGTGACCTGGGGCTCCACTGGAGGAGAGGGAGGGGGAGTACATCATGAGGACGTGTGGGGTACACAGTGACCTGGGGCTCCACTGGAGGAGAGGGGGAGTAAGTCATGAGGACTTGTGGGGTACACAGTGACCTGGGGCTCCACTGGAGGAGAGAGGAGGGGGAGTACATCATGAGGACGTGTGGGGTACACAGTGACCTGGGGCTCCACTGGAGGAGGGGGAGTACGTCATGAGGACGTGTGGGGTACACAGTGACCTGGGGCTCCACTGGAGGAGAGGGAGGGGGAGTACGTCATGAGGACGTGTGGGGTACACGGTGACCTGGGGCTCCACTGGAGGAGAGGGGGGGGAGTACGTCATGAGGACGTGTGGGGTACACGGTGACCTGGGGCTCCACTGGAGGAGGGGGAGTACGTCATGAGGACGTGTGGGGTACACAGTGACCTGGGGCTCCACTGGAGGAGAGGGAGGGGGAGTACGTCATGAGGACGTGTGGGGTACACAGTGACCTGGGGCTCCACTGGAGGAGGGGGACGGGGGAGTACATCATGAGGACGTGTGGGGTACACGGTGACCTGGGGCTCCACTGGAGGAGAGGGGAGGGGGAGTACGTCATGAGGACGTGTGGGGTACACGGTGACCTGGGGCTCCACTGGAGGAGAGGGGAGGGGGAGTACGTCATGAGGACGTGTGGGGTACACGGTGACCTGGGGCTCCACTGGAGGAGAGGGAGGGGGAGTACGTCATGAGGACGTGTGGGGTACACAGTGACCTGGGGCTCCACTGGAGAAGAGGGGGGAGGGGGAGTAAGTCATGAGGATGGAGCTGTGCTGCGGGATGGCTGTCCTGGAGCTAAAGGACACGTGTGTGCTACATCTGTGTCCTCTTGTCGTCCATGGCAACAGTTGTGTGCAGGGCAGACCTACTGTGTGCTCTCTGACCACACTCTCCCTACTATGTCTCCAGCCCCGCCCTTCTCTGGACTCAGCTGGGCAGGATCACAATATCAGGGACATCAGGGTCAAGTGCCACGGCGGGGGGGGGGGGGGGGGGGGGGTCTATGATGTCACTGCTGTGACTGCCCTGGGAGGCCCGGGCTGTGGAGGCCTGAGAGCCCGTGTGACCCCGCCACCAGCATCCGGCCTGTCCCCCCCATCCATTTACCTCCCCTCAGGTCCGTCCTCCAGACCCCCCCCTCCCTGGTAGTCATGGCGTCTCCACAGTTAACAGATCTGCACAGGCTGGTATTGGCGGCTTAATGCACCCAGCATCCTCTGCATGTTCCTGGAACACACACATACACACACTCATGCACTCACACACTCAAACACATACAGACACACACTCATACACACATGCCCCACACATAAACACACTCACACACTAATGCGCATACTTACACACATACATACAAACACACTAAGACACACACAGTCACATGTACACAACTCATACATATACCACATACACTCATGCATTCACACACAAACACTCACACCCACAAACCTAAAAAGACACGCGCACACACTGACACATATTCATATGTACACACACTCACACACTCATATTCACATTCACACTTACATGCATACACACACACTCACACACATACATATACATAAACACAAACACCACACATAACACACAAACACACATCATACACACATACATACACCACACACATATACAACACACACACATACACACACTCACAAACACACATCACAACAAACATACACTTCCACTCACACACTCAAACACACACACTCATACACGCACCACACATGCAGTCACACACAGTCACATACACAAACTCACAATGCACTCATTCACATACACACACTCACACACTCAAGTACACACTCACACACTCATGTACACGAACTCACACACACAATACACACCCCACATAACACACAAATACATCATATACACCACAAATAACAACCACCAAAGGCAGCCCAGGAAAATACACACTCACTGCACTTACACACACTCACAAAAACACACATACATAGACACACTCACACTCCCACACACATAATCATACACACTTATGCACACATATACACACACACCATACACACACACTATATACACAGACATATCATTCACACACACATATACACACAGTCATTCCATACACACACTCACACATACTCATGTACTCATACACACACTCACATGCCCACACTCACACACACATACAGACACACTCATACACATGCCACACACATGCACACTTACACTCAAACACACTCATGCACATACTTATTCACACACATACATATAAACACACACTAAGACACACAGTCACATATACACAACTCATACGTATGCCACATACATTCATACATTCACACACATACACTCACATGCACAAATGTAAAAAACCATGCACACACATTGACACATATGCATATGTACTCACACTCTCATATTCACACTCACATGCATACTCACAAACACACAGGCATACACACGTACACACTCACATACATACACATACACACAGACTACAAATACTACACATAACACACATACATACACACAATACACACATATACACACACAAACACACACACACCATACATACTACAAATAACACACAAATATATCATACACACCAAAAATAACACAACCACCAATGGCAAACCACCATGGAACCCAGCAGTGTCTGTGGGTTCCCGCACTCGGACCCGGCACATATACATACTCACACACACACTAACACACACAAAAACTCACAAAACACATATACACACACATTCACACTCACATACACACTCACAAGCACACACATATACACTCACACTCACATAAACACACATATAAACACAAACTCACACATACATACACATATTACACATACACACACATATACACACTCATACATGAACACACATACACACATATCACACACACTCACACATACACACATACTTGTAAAAATACCACACATGCACACTCACACATGCCTAAACACACACCATACATGCACTACACATACAAACACACACCACCTATGCACTCACACACACATATACACACTCGCACACATACACACACTCATGCACACACATGCACACACTCCTATACACAAACTCACACACACTCACACAAACCCACATACATAAACACTCATGTACACACACACTCAACACACACACTCACACACATGCTCAGACTCACGCACACACATGTACACATGCACACATACACACACATAGGCATAAACATACAAACACACATGCACACACTCATACACAGCACACACATGCATACAAACTCACACACATATATAGTATGAGGTTTCTGGCCCGGACTTTCAGGCCTAACCTCAAGGTTTAGAACCCACAGACCCGCAGTCCCACAGAGACACACAGACACTTTCAGTAGTTTTATGGCTGATCGGCCTAAGGCCCAGGCATATCACTTGCTAGCTCTCTACGCTTTATCTAACCCATGACTCTTGTTCAGCCATGCGGCTCGGTACCTTTCTTTAGAGCAGCATGGTTGTCCTCTGCTTCTTCTGGGCCTCTCTCTGGTGTTCTGTCTGGCATTCTGCTCTCAGAGATTTTCTTAGTCTGGTAGCCCCGCCTACACTTCCTGCCTGCCTTTGGCCAATCAGCGCTTTTTATTAAACCAGTGGGTGGGACAATTATTTACCATGAGACAACACAATACCCCTACACAGATACACACACTCACATACACATATACACACTCACACATGCACATTCACACACATGCACACTTACACTCACACACATTCATGCACACTCACATACACTCATTCATACACACACTAAAATACACACTCACACATTCACATATATACAACTCATAGATACCACATACACTCATGCATTCACACACACGTACACTCACATATACACATGCACACACTGACACACATTCACACATGCATATGTACACACACTCACATTCACACTAATACTCACGTGCATACTCACACACACAGGAACACACAAAGACTCATACTCACACACTCACATACACAATCTTACATACACACTGACACCTGTGCACACACACTCACACACACAGAGCAAAGACATAGACACAGCACACACACACGAACACACACTTATGCATAGACACATGTACATACACAGTCACATACAAACACACAATCACAGCACATGCTCATGTACTCACACACATACACACACTCACACATTTTTACACACACTCATCCACACATGCACTCACATACAAAGCTCACATACACACTCCCCCACACACTCCCACACACTAGCACACACTCAAACATACACACACAATCACACATGCACACAGACTCACACACACCATCATCAAAACACACACTCACACACAACAGACATACACACATGCACACTTATACATGCACTCACACACAAATTTACACACACTCACACCACATGCTCATGTACTCACCTAACACACAGACTCACACACACACACGCATGCACACAGACTCTCAAGCAAACAACACACATACACACACATGTACACATACACACACATAGGCACTCACATACACACTCAGACACACACATGCACTCACATACACACTCAGACACACACATGCACTCACATACACACTCAGACACACACATGCACACACACACACACACACACGCACACTCCTGCTCCCTCACCCCTCACCTCTCCTCTGCACAATGAAGCTCTCCCCGACCCCGTAGTTGTGTTTGCACAATGTGTCCACCTCGGTCCGAGCACGCTCCAGGATCTCCCTCTGGCTGTTGTAGTATTTTGCAATTGGCTGCCCCAGCTCGGTCACCGCGCGGAACTCGCCCACGTCGCTGTCGAAGCGCACGTACTCCTGCCGGTTGTAGAAAAGTCTCGCTAGAAGCCACACGCGCTCCGTCCCGTTCTCGAAATGACACTCGACTTTACCTTGCAACATGAACCGAGCTGTGGAGACAGGAATCACCTTCCCTGGGGATAGGACGGCCCGGGGTCGCCCAGCCCACGGGGCAGGGGCCCTGCTCCCCCATCTTGTTTATGCGCTAACACAGGAGCTGCACAGCCCGTCCCTGAACCTCCCACGAGCAGGGACAGCCTGGCCTGGTGAACTAGTGTGCAGTGCGGGCTCTCCAGGAAAGCTGTGTGGGAGCACGGAGATCACCCCACACTGTGGCTCTGTCCTCCTCCCTCCACCTTCCCTCCTCCCTCTATACCTGCTCTCTTCCCCTCCCTCCCCTCCTCCCCTCCCTCCTCCTGCTCTCCCTCCCTTCCTTCCTTCCTTCCCAACCTCCTCCCCACTTCACTCCCCTCCCTCCCTCCATTCTGACCTTTCCTCTCTCCCTCCCTCCCTTTCCTCCTCCCCTCTCCTCCTCCCCTCCCTCTCCTCTCCCAGTCCCCCCATCACTCCTCCCATCCTCCTCAGGAAAGGTCAGGCCTCCCCTAGATTCCAACCACACCCAGCACATCAAAGTGCCCACAGATTCCTTAACCTCCTTTGTACCCTCCAGCTTCCAGGGGGCTGTGGAAGCTGATTGGCCACTTTATCTCCAGCCATGTGATTGTTAAAAATAGACGTCTTCATACAATATATTCTGATCAGTTTCCTTTGCTCAGCTCCCCACAGATCCCCACCTCTGCACCCACCAAATACACACACACACACACACACACACACACACATACACACACACACACAAAACATAACAAACACAGACACACACAGGAATAACATAAAATCACCAAATCTGAAACCACAAACATAAACAAAAGATCTGTAAGGCATAAAACAAACCAAATCCCCAAGAACACCGTGGAGTTCACTCTGTGTCTGAACGTCTCCGTGCGCATGAGCTGCCCTTACCTGTGCTTTATGCAGCAGTGGGATGGCTGGGGAAGCTCCCTCCTCAAACAACAGCCCCACAGCTGTACTCTTGTATTCCAGAGGCAGAGGACCAGGTGAGTGCTCCCTCTGCATCACACACCTGCCCATCCCCAGCCACTCACCTGCTCAGAAGACACCACCCTCCCACCCCCAAGCTCCCCCCTTAAACACACCACACAGGACACAGGAACTGCCCATCAGTGCTGACCCCATTCAGACCCTGTGCTGCCCGGGAATCCAGAGAAAACACAGGAACCTTCACTCTGGAGCTTCAAACTGAGAGCCTGAGGAAGCAGGAGAAAGGGAAGACAGAGGGCAGAGGGGAGACTGTGGAGGTCAAGGGGCACCTCCCCTCAAGAGCCAGAGGGTTGTGGGAGCTTCTGGAAACTACTGGAGAAGTTCTGGAAATGGAAACCGGGATCCCAACACTGGCTCACAATCCTTATCTGAATTCAGATTTAGAGAATTCACCAACCAGATCTTTGTAAAAGTCAGATGACACCAAATGTGACCCCAGGGACAGGGGAGGGTGTCAGTCAGTCACGGGAGCGTCTATAGTTTCAACAGACAGAGATAGACAAGGTGGATCAGATGCACAGTTTCTCATTTTAGGATTTACTCTGACTCAGAATACAGAGAGATCTGTTAAAGGGACTCAAAGACCTTCGAGCAGCCGACATCATCTCACTGAGCCACAGGAAGGTGGAGACGTTCTGTGCAAATGATGGGAAAATATCTGTGGCCATCATCACTGCTCAGGACTTTAAAAGACACTTCTGAGAGTTTCAGAGATGGGAATATTGGTCTCTGTGTTCTGAGACATCCCAGACGATAGAGAGGAGAATGGATTTGACTTATGTAAAGAGACAAAATAAGGAAAATAGCAGTTTTGGAGGCCATCAGAATAGCGTGTGTGAGGATGATATTGCCATGCAAGCAGGAGCTGGTCTGTGGAGAGTGACATGAGGTGAGAGGCAGCCGGGAAGTTACTGTCCTCTGATGAGTGAGAGGGTGACACAGAGAGGAAGCACACAGTGTGACCACAGGTCGTGGTGCTTTACAGGGCCATGTCTCCCAATCCTCAGTGGAAAAGACCATCTCTCCCCATTTGACATTAGTTAAAGCATCCAGGGACCAGAGGCTCCTGCACAGTCCCAGCCTGTGAGCTCACAGCATTCACCAGAGTTAATAACACACCTGTACATCCCAGACTTTGATTATTCTGGGCATGATGCAGATTTTGAATTAATCCATATAGGCTTTTTGGTTTCCAGAAATTAAAAACATGATCCTAACACTTTCCCAAGTCTGTTGTCTGATTATACATCCAGAGAATTCACAAACTGGATCTTTTAAACAGTAAACACCAAATTCACTTGTCAAATCTGACCGGAGGGGAAGGGTAGTGAGATTCAATCCTCCCAAGCCAGGAAATGTAGAGGACAAGGAAATACAGATGGATTCAAATCACAGACATCAACTGGGCTCTAACCCACCTGGGTTCTCAGATGAGGCCTCATTTTCTTTAGAACCGCCCACAGATGCCTACCATCTAGAAGGCTGTTTCCAGGTCTGAGAACCTCTGCCTTAGCTGCTGTGTGCTCCCAAGGAGGAAGGGAACACCCCCACCCCACCTCCAGATCTCCCACATGGGAACAGGCTGCACAGACACTGGATCAGGGAGAGAGACAGACAGAGCCCTGTGCTTAGCCTCCCTGGTGTCCAGGCCTCAGACTCCCAGCCTGCAGAGAATGCACATGGATTACCTCTGGGATACCCTCTCTGTTCCCCTGACTGTAACTCCCAGAGAAATCTTTTA
The DNA here is from genome assembly GCA_033318265.1 of Phyllotis vaccarum. Lineage (NCBI taxonomy): Eukaryota > Metazoa > Chordata > Mammalia > Rodentia > Cricetidae > Phyllotis > Phyllotis vaccarum. The sequence goes on from JARWLC010000010.1 coordinate 104,015,634, forward strand.
ATTACTTCAATAATGGCCTCTTTTACAAAATAGAATAAAATACACACGTGAAGTTCTATTTACTTTTTTAAAGTGAAATCCCATTGTCTGGCATAGCCTAACACAATGAAGCCTTGGATTAGGGGTCAGTTTACCGTCCTGATTATGAGTACTCTCCGGGCCCTAAGGGAATATGACACAAGGCTGGAGATTTTACTGGAAAATACTTGAAAAGCAATAGCTGATATCCTGGGCTTCTCCATAGATCTGAGAACACAGGCATCCAGACGCCTATTTGAGGGGAAAGTTTGGATTTCGTGTGAGGACCGTGGGCGATCAGTCCTCAGTATCAATAGTTTAAAGGGACTTGACCTGGACAGTGAGAACTCAGCTCCTTCCTCCCCCACCCCTACCAGCTCAGCACCTGAGATGTGCACTTACGTCGGGGGTCCCTGACCAGAGCCACGGGAGGGCTCAGCACCATCAGCATCAGGATCACAGCTGCCACGCAGGGGCCTCTGAGGAGCCACAGAGGCATCATTCTGGAGGAGAGCAGAGACCCCAATAGGAAGAGCACACAAGTGCACATAGTAGAAACCATTTCCTCTCTTTGCTCATTGACAAGGTAATTAGACCAGGGGATTCACTGCTCTGCTGCTGGATTGGGTAAAGCCAGGATGAGCAGCCAATCAGCTGCAGAGGAGAACAGCGTCATCAGTTGCTGGTTAGAGATTCAATACGAAGGGCCCCTTCTGAAACTAGCCCTTTTCTTCACTAAAAGGACACTCAGGCTGCCCTGGGGGCCCAAGCCTTGGAGCCCAGCACTTGGGAGGCAAAGGCAGCTGGGTCTCTGTGAGTCAGAGGTCACCCTGGTCTGTAGAGGAAGAGCCAGTCTCTCTCACACACAAAGAACCAAAGAAATAAAGGAAGAGCTGTTGTGGGAGCAGGTGGCTGCTCATGTCCCCAGTGCATGGCCCAGGGACATGTGGACAGTGCTAAGTGGACTCAGAGGGCTGTTAATTGTTTAAAGAGAAAACAAAGTTGGGAGGGAGCCAGCTTAGAGGGTCCAGGGGAAGCTGGAAGGGGTGGTGGTGAATAGGAGCAAAATACATTGTAGACATGACAACTTTTTCAAAGAATAAACGTGTTTAAAGGATCGTTTTGTTTACTGTTTTAAGTGTTAGATCCAGTCGCAGCTGAAACACTTTATGAGAGCCCAGTCCTGAGCCAGGTCTATGGTGGTCATGTTGTTCACTCACCAGCCTGGACAGGGAGGGGAGGGGGGAGGGGCTTCACCTCTCCTTACAGGGCGGTTAGGAAGCTTGTGGGAGCAAAGGAGGAGACAGATGCTGAGAACCAGCCACCTTTAATCTGGACTCACTGCACCACAGCTCAATGGTGTCAAACGTGATTGAACTGTGTCCACTCAGGCGACTTCACCTCTGTCTCTCATTCCCCAGAGCTGGAGAAGGCTGTGATGCTGAGGACATCTCCAGGAGCAGAGTCTCCTGGTAACTGATGATGTCACAGAATGCCAGCTCTTGATTGGACAGTGGAATCTGCCCTTCTTCAGTTAGGGAAAGAAATCTCTGACAAGCTAAAGGGAACTGAAGGTTAGTCATGGTCTGGTCCTGACATGAGAGGCGTTTCCAGCCCAGTCCCTGAACTGTTGCTGATTTCAGTGGCACCTCCAGAAGGTCAGGCGAGGGTCCCTGTGGTTATCCACAGCCCAGTCCTCAAGGGAGAAGCTCAGAGCAGAGACTGGACATCCTGGGAAGAGGGTGGAGTCCTGCCAGGTTTCAGTTGATGTCCTGAGAGCAAAGGTCTGGGAAGTGTGGAGTGTGATCAGAGCTGGATCCAGACTGGAACAGTTCTCTGACTTGGTACACAGCCTGGGAGATATGTTCACCTCTGCAGGTGTCAGCTGGAGGCAAGACACCTCTTCCTGGTGTCCTTGACTCAGTTTACCTGTTTTATATCCTTTAGCACAACACACTGAGGTCAGATCCAGAGCCTCCATTGGTGCTCAGGGAGGAAACTAGAATTCTCACGGCTGTGAAGATTAATATCACACTGGGCAGAATTTATGTTCCCTTTCCCATTTACATCTCCCCTTAGCTGCACCGCGGCAAAGCATTAGTGCACAAATACTTCTTGGTAATAATAATAATAATAATAATAATAATAATAATAATAATAATAATAAACCCATAGACAGTTATTTGGAAAAGCTGAAAGATCAGAGAGACAGAGGGACAAGCCACAGCCACTTCTCACCTCGTCAGCCCCTCACTAACCTTGAGACTGATTGTCTCTGAGTCCACTCTCAAAGAGAAGGGTCACAGGTGAGGGGTGAACTCCTGCCCCCTCCCTCCTTATCTTTCTCTGCTCAGCTATCTCACTTCCTGGTTCAACTTTCCTAGAGCTAGAATTAAAGGTGTGAGCAGCCACCACCTGGCTCTGTTTGGCCTTGAACTCACAGAGATCCAGAGTATCTCTGCCTCCTAGAGTACTGGGATTAAAAGCATGGGTCACCACTCCCTGACCTTCATGGCTTGGCTCTGTTCTTTGATTTTCATGCAAACTTTATGAAATACACAGTACAGCACCACAAAGCATCGACCTCAGAGCCCTGAGTTCACCTTGGGCAGATTAAAGCACCTCATACATGTTGGGCATGTGCTGGGCACAGAGTCACAGTCCCAGATCTCTCTTTACTTTGAGGCAAGATTGACTCATTAGTTGTCCAGGTTAGCTTTGAACTTGTGAGCCTCCTGCCTTAAGCCTAGGACTAGATGAGATCACAGATTTCTGTTAAAAGGCCCAGGTGGGAAATGATTAATGTTTTGAATTTTTTACATAGATTGCTCTATCATGTGTATGTGCACATGCAAGCACGCATGTGTGTGGGTGACAGCATGCCTCACTCTCCAGTAATTCCCTGTGATGTAGAAACTGTAGAAGCTGACCGACCTGTGGCTCAGCGAAAGGCGCATGTCATACAAGCTTGAGTGGCCCAGTGCTGTCCTTACTCTGTTCCAGCACTGGAGTGACTGAGTCAGGTGACCTAGGGTCAGTGTCCCACCAGCCTACAAGCTCTAGGTCTCCAGGACAGACCCTGTTTCAAGAGAATGAGGTTAGTAGCAACTGAGAAAGGACACCAGAGGCTGACCTCTGACATCCACATGAGTGCCCGCGCACACACACAGACACTCACAGACACACATACACACACTCACACGCACAGACATTTTCACAATCTGCGCACACACATATATGCACAACACACACTTGTTCACACATCTATGTGTATGGTCTTACAGCCATGTATACACATACACACACATGCACATATGCACACACACATACATGCATCCACACACATGGATATGCATCCACACACCTGCACATACACATAGACACAGAGAAATTAATAAGCCAGTTGGCCCAGGACCTCTGCAATGTGCATTATTTTATAAAACATATATGATAAAATATTTTAGTACTTACTTTACTATGGCCCATCCCAGACCATGGATAATCTTTTAAGTAACAACATGAAATTAATAGCAATTATTCACATTAATGACATTTCAACTAAATAAACCAACTTATATATTTTATAAAATAAGGTTTAGGGGAAGTAATCTTTTGCCATCATGATGCCATCCTCTATGTCATATGTCAGGAGCCCACACCCTCTGACATCATGGAGTAATCTTTGACAAAGACTTCAGAAATTAATTGGGATCTAGAAGTGACTGAGTCACCATGTTCTGACAAATGTTTAAAAGACAATTACGGTTGTTTTGTTTCCATTCATCATTGTGTTCTGTTTGAGTATACACACAATAGATAAATATTAAATAGTCACCAAATTAAATACAGTTACATACCTTTGTCACAATAAATAAAGTAGTTAAATTTTGTCCTAGGTAAAAATGAAGTCAGTTTTTTTAAAGACCCCCAAAATGTTCCCGATAGACAAGAGTCACGTTTTCTGTGGTCTCCCAAGGTGTTACACTCCTCACAAGTGAGGAATGGACCACGATGGTCAACAAAGTCTATTCAGACAAGAAAGTGACCTCAGCAGTGGCATCACCTGGAGCAGGGATAGGGACAGGGATTGGGGTGTTGGGCATTCCTGGTTCTCCTTGGCTGATGGGGGAAGCTCTGGCCAGGATCCCTGAACAACCTGGACCCAGCTGGGCTTTTCCATTATTACACTGGACATGTCTGCAATCCCAGCACTCAAGAAGCTGAGTCAGGAGGACTGTGGAGATTCTTTGGCCAGCCAGGGCTACATAGTGTCAGGCCATGGCCTTGTCTCCTCCAAAAACGAGGGTTTGTACACACATGTGCCAGAGAAAACGATTCAGGATTGGGGGAAAGGTCCTGTTTCCAGTTGTTGAGAGACAAGGGATAAGCTGGAAATCTAGAACAACCGAGTAAAGATGTGTGAGAGGCACAGGGAAGGAGGGCCTGAAGAGGGAAGGTGCTGATGAAGGGGATCCAAAGTCCTTACCTGCCCCGGCCACTCGGGTTGCGTGCAGTTCATGTTCACTATGAGACGCAGTCAATATTGGGCAAAGAAGTTACATCTCTAAGAAATCTAGGAATAGTAGAAAAATATTAGCCAGTAAAACTGTCAGCAGGAAGGGCTGTTAGAAGGGCTGGGCACGGAGACCAGGTGGGTGATAACAGGAACACACGGGAGATGGCCGCTCTCCTTGTCAGTACCCAAGGGTGTTTTCAAACTGGTCTTGGAAAATACCAAATGAAAAATACAAAAAGGGGGAACATGGCACCCTTCCTTATAGAGACAGCACCCCAAAAACAACCCTCCCTCTAGGAGTCCAAGTGAGGTTCCTCCTTTTGGAAAAGACACTGGGGAGAGATCTTACTAGAAAGTCCCTCTTTACTCAGATAATTCCCCACGGCCAATGGGGACGAAGGGTGAGGCAGCGTCATCTGTTTCCAGCACACATGTGTGGCCCGAAGGTCTTTTGAGAATCTTGGAAGTAACTGGGGCAAGACAGATGATGATAACATTGTGTTCCTGTAGATGTTGATTCTGTGTATTGTTCTGTGTAGGGGAATGAACATGGAGCCTGCCAAGCCCTGAGCCCTGCTCTCAGGTCACATATTGATCTATTTTTAAGACGGAGAATTTCCTTCAGTGGCAGAATTGCTCATGGCTATGTGGTGTGTGAGGAAGAGTGTTTGCTGGATAATACAAAGTGAAAGGTGAGCAGGAAGAACTGGTCATTAATATAAATACACAGTGATCACGGCCATGCTGGAGGTCCCAGCAGCCCGTCTGGGTCCATGAAAGATCTGATGCTTCAGCTCTGGTGGCCTCAGGTTTATTTCAAACTCATGGGTCTTGAATAATGAATTGTGTACTTTCTCCCAAAGTCTGAGTTAGGGAGCCAGACTCCTTCTAATCGCAAGGCAGCCCAATGGAGGGTGGAGCCATCACATATTCCCACAGACCACCACAAGCTGAGCACACTAAGACAGCCAAATCCCCAGAAAAACTCACTGAATTCTACATTACTGAGAAGTGACCAGAAATAAAATATCTTAAAGTTTTAACACTACATAGTGAAATTGAGTATGTGAACAGAAGAAATTAATACACAACTTACTTATTAGTTCCAACCTCTTATTGCACAAATTCTATTTGGTATGTAATAAAACCAGAGGCACATATGGGGAAAAGCAAACAAGCCACAGTCACTTCTCTACCAGCCAAGACCTCAGTCAGAACAGCTTAGGTCCTGCCTCCTTGAGTCCTCAGACTCACTGGGTGAGCAGGCAAAGGGGGGAATGTTCCCTTCTCCTTATGCTTCTTTCCTGGCCCAGATATTTCAATGTCTGGATGAACTTTCCAAGCCCTAGGATTAAAGCTGTGCACCATCACCACCTGGCTGTTGGGCCGTGAACTCTTAGAGATCCAGGGGATCTGTGCCTCCTGAGTGGTGGGATTAAAGATCTGAGTTACAATCCTGACCTTGGTGGCTTGGCTCTGTGGGTGGCTCTGTCCTCTGATATTCCCACTATTTTTATTAAATATATAATATATCACCTCAGACCCTCACAGACCAAATGCCAGCACCAGTAACACAGAAGGCCAGCATGCCTTTTCTGGTCCATGCTCCCCTCCTGTTCCACCAGACAAGTATGTGGTGATATGAAATGTCTCCCCCAGGCTTCTGTGCTTGAGGACTTGGTTCCCGGATGGTGTTACAGGAGGTTGTGTGTCTAGCTGGTGGAGGAGGGAAGAGAGAGTCCACTGAGGGTATGGCCTCGCCCACCTCCTAGCCAGGCACCAACTCTTTCTGTTGTCTGCATACCACCAGCATCCTGAGTGAGACCTTGAGTCCTTTGTACACTGTTCCCTCAGCTCCCAGCAAGATGCCTGCCTCAAAACCAGTAACTATGTTTCAAAACCCAAATCATACATTCAGTATTATTATGTCTGAGGAGGGATGGCCACACAGGCGCTTAAACTTGAATGCTGGATATTAGGGGATGGTGCTAATTGAGAGGGATTAGGAATGTGGCCTTGTTGAAGGAGGTGTGTCCTGATGGAGGAAATGCATCACTGGGGTGGGCATTAGAGTTTCAAAAGCACAAGCTAGACCCTCTCCCTCCCTCCCTCCCTCCCTCTCTCTCTCTCTCCCTCCCTCTCTCTTTCTCCTCCTGCCTTGAGATCCAGATATAGAAACCTCAGCTACATGTCTGCCGCCATCTTCCTACCATGATGACAACAGACTAAATCTCTGGAACAGTAAGCCAGTCCCAATGAAATGCTTTCCTTTCTTTTCTAAGAGCTGCCATGATCACCATGTCTCTTTACAGCAATACAACACGGACTAGCATGAACCATACATTACATATGACTATAGGCATGTACGGGGCTGGAGAGGTTCCTCAGTGGTTACAGTCTTAGATATTCTTGCAGACAGCCAGAGTTCAGATGCCAACACTCAATTCCAGTGGTTCATGATTCTTAAAACTGCCTGTAACTGCAGCTTCTGGGGAACACAAACACACACCACACACATACATACACCCACATGCCCACATGCAAACACACAAATAAACATAAAATAAAAATTTTAAACTAATCTGTAAATCACAGTAAAAATACTAGCATTTTAAACTAATTTTAAGGATCAGAGAGAGATATGGAGAGATGGCAGGAAGTTAGCAGCACTGAATGCTCTTTAACAGGACCCAGGTTCAGTCCCAGTAACCATGCCTTGGCTCACAACTATCTGTCACCATCCAGCTCCAAGAGATCTGATGTCCCCTTCTGAACGCTGAGGGTACCAGGTACTCATGTACATAGACACACATGAAGGCAAACACCGTCATCAAAATAAATACAAACAGCAGAGGAAGAGCATGTTCACAGACCATAGCAGGATGAAGCACTTGAAGGAGCTCATTTGCACAGTGAGACCTGAGCAGAGAGGAGAGCCTGGCTTGGCTCAGGCCTGGGCACCTGAGAAGAGCATGCTGGGCAGGCTGGGGTGAGGGTGGGGGGCTGGAAAGTCTCTGTAGAGCTGGGAAGAAGCTCTGACTGCAGATGGCTTGGGCTAAGGAGACCCCACAGGGCCCTTTGTCATTTCCTTAGGAAGATGTTGAACTTAGATGAGCTGTTATAAACATCAAAGCCCATGATTGTGCAGCCGTGATGTGTGGGAATCCCTTAAGGGGTCCATCAAACTGAAGCCTCCATCCCCAGGAGGGTGGTGTCAAAAAACCCTGTGAGATTTTCAGAAAAGCTGCAGTGAGGAGGGCCTAATGGAAACAGCACAGGACTTTACTTCGTTCATGGTTTTTTTTGCTGACCTTATGCCTAGCCGCAATTAGAAAGGCCACATTTTCCCCTTTAGATTGCTTTGAAGATGTAATCTTTATTTGACCCCCAGCAGAAAAACCCTGGCTAGCCACTCCCACTTTGTGTCACAAACCAAAGCTGACAGTTACTGCCTGTGTGCAAATCTTATCACCCCTCTCTTTGTATGACCTTGAGAAATTCAAGCCTTGCATTGCCTTGCGGAAGAATACCAGGACCACAGAAACTCTTCTAAAGGAAAAACGTTTCATTGGGGTGACCTATATTTTCAGAGGTTTAGTCCATTGTCATCACCATGAGACGTGGCAGCAGGGAGGGAGGCAGACCTGGTGCTGGAGGAGCTGAGAGTCCTACATCTTGCCATGTAGACAACAGGGAGTAAACTGAGTCACTGGGTATGGCTTCAGCATATATGAGACCTCCAACTGTGTCTCCACGGTGACTCCAAGGAGGCCATACCTACTCCTACAAAGGTGCACCTCTAACAGTGCCCTCCCTAGGAGATTGTGGGGACCAGTTACACTCATTCAATCACACAGGGCATTACTGCAGGAAATGGGGACAGGAACTCATGAAGGGCAGGCACGAAGAAGGCCATGGAGGAAGGCTGCTTCTTGTCTTGCTCCTCATGGCTCTGTCAGCCTGTTTTCTTACAGAGCCCAGGACCAAAAGCCCAGAGGTGGCACCACGCACACTCAACCATCAATCATTAAGAAAATGTCCTACAGACTTGCCTAAAGCTTAGTCTTATTAACAAATTTTCTCAATTGAGGTTCCCTCCACCCTCATGATGAACTTGTGTGAAGCTGACATAAAACAATCCAGCATTGGGGCAGCAGGTGAACTCAGATGCTCCAGGCAAAGGGGAGGGGATGGAGGGACTACTGTCCCAGGTGATGTCAGGCTGGGGACAGGGTCTGAGCAGGAAGCACAGGTCTGCAGGGTCCAGAGTCAGGAGTCCTGTCCTGGGAAAGCACTGTGGATGGAGGACCTCCATCCAGGAAGGAGAGGTTGTCATGGCAAAGAGGCAGAGGAGGTCTTTCCTTCAGTCTCCAGCCCTCAGCTCAGGAGTCCTGCAGAGCACAGGAGACAGGGGCATTTCCAGACCTAACCCTGCAATGGCTTCTCTCACACCTCAGGCCTCTCCTGACAGCATGGTTGGGAGCAGAGAGAACAGAGTCAATGCTGCCTCAGGGAAAACTCCTGACTAGAGCCTGTGACCTTCCCCAGTGTTTCTGCCTGGTCTCCATCACACCCCAGCCCACACACTGTAGGAAAAACAGATCTGTCTCTGAGGGAAGACTGAAGGGTGTTACCTGTCGGCTGAAGTCCAGACTGTCCTAGAAAAGACAATAAAAGAGACACTTAGGTGCACAGAGGCAGAGCTGGCCCCAGACTCTGAGCTACTATCTGACATTTTCCTGGAAACAACCTGCACAGCAGCGAGGGCAGAAAGGGGCGTGGGGGGAGACTCAGGAAGCCTCAGGCACACACCAGCCCTGTGGCTCTTTATTTCTGCTGTGTTCCCATTTCTCAAGTCAGAATCCCTTGAACTTTCCCCATATCCAGATGTTTAAACCTGAAGTCACAGGGCCACTGACACCCAGAGCACAAAGCCACGGCTCCTCCCTGAACGCTATGGAGTCCTGGTCACCAGCAGGCTCCTTACCTTTCTGGTTCCTGAAGTAGATGAACAGCCCCACTGAGAGGAAGAGCAGACCCAGCACGAAGCCCCCGACTCCACTCAGCATCTTATTCTGTGCAGATGTGGACTGCGCCTCTGGGAAAGGAAGCCATGTTTAGAGGTTTTCATCTCAAAGCCCATTTCCACTGAGATTCAGAGCTTAGAGACTGGGGAAGAAGCCTGTTCTAGAAGAGCTGGAATTGAACAGTCCCGGTGATGTCAGAAAGCAGTCAACAGCAAGAGGTTCACAACAAGAGACTTAACATGGCGGCCCTGAGCTGAGCTGACGGGAAACCTCTGAGCTCTGAGGCTGCACGTTCCTGAGGAGGACAGAGCTGAGACTGGACATCCCTGAGGTCAGCCATAACCCTGTGCTGCTCCTTGTCCATCATCATGAGCAGCAGCAGAAACACAGCCCAGCCAGAGGCAGAGGCTGCAGCCAGGGCCAAGCAGGTCCCTGGGCCTGTGATGTCACTGGAGGCTCAGAAGAGTGTGTGTTGGCAAAACTGCTTCCCAGGGGGCAAAGGTGCTGTAGAAGCGGTGGGCGGAGACTCACAGGGTTAGAGAAAACTGACAACCAGGGATAAGCCACGCCCCTCCCCGTGGGCAGAGATTCTCAGGGCTAGAGAAAACTGACAGCCAGGGATAAGCCCCGCCCTCCCGGTGGGCGGAGATTCTCAGGGTTAAAGAAAATTGACAGCCAGGGATAAGCCCCGCCCCTCCCGGTGGGCGGAGATTCTCAGGGTTAGAAAACTGACAGCCAGGGATAAGCCCCGCCCCTCCCGTTGGGCGGAGATTCCCGGATCCCCAGCTTCCCACTCACTCCACTCCACGGTGACAGGGCTGCTCAGGCTGGGATGCTCCACCTGGCAGGTGTAAACCTCTCCACTCCGAGGAACCGTCTCCAGCATCACCAGGGTCTGGAAGGTCCAGTCTCCATTGGGGATCAGGCCTGTGGACACGACCCCAGCCGTCTCCTCCTGACCATTCCGGAACCATCTGACTTCAATGTGTCCGGGGTAGAAGCCACTCACAGAGCAGACCAGGAGGTTGTGATGCTCCAGGGGCTGCGTCTTTGTGGGGTACACGGTGACCTGGGGCTCCACTGGAGGAGAGGGGAGGGGGAGTACGTCATGAGGACGTGTGGGGTACACAGTGACCTGGGGCTCCACTGGAGGAGGGGGAGTAAGTCATGAGGACGTGTGGGGTACACAGTGACCTGGGGCTCCACTGGAGGAGAGGGGAGGGGGAGTACGTCATGAGGACGTGTGGGGTACACAGTGACCTGGGGCTCCACTGGAGGAGGGGGAGTAAGTCATGAGGACGTGTGGGGTACACGGTGACCTGGGGCTCCACTGGAGGAGAGGGAGGGGGAGTACGTCATGAGGACGTGTGGGGTACACGGTGACCTGGGGCTCCACTGGAGGAGAAGGGAGGGGGAGTAAGTCATGAGGACGTGTGGGGTACACGGTGACCTAGGGATCCACTGGAGGAGGGGGAGTACGTCATGAGGACGTGTGGGGTACACGGTGACCTAGGGATCCACTGGAGGAGAGAGGAGGGGGAGTACGTCATGAGGACGTGTGGGGTACACGGTGACCTGGGGCTCCACTGGAGGAGGGGGGTTGGGGAGTACGTCATGAGGACGTGTGGGGTACACAGTGACCTGGGGCTCCACTGGAGGAGGGGGGAGGGGGAGTAAGTCATGAGGACGTGTGGGGTACACAGTGACCTGGGGCTCCACTGGAGGAGAGGGGAGGGGGAGTAAATCATGAGGACGTGTGGGGTACACAGTGACCTGGGGCTCCACTGGAGGAGAGGGGAGGGGGAGTAAATCATGAGGACGTGTGGGGTACACAGTGACCTGGGGCTCCACTGGAGGAGGGGGGTTGGGGAGTACGTCATGAGGACGTGTGGGGTACACAGTGACCTGGGGCTCCACTGGAGGAGAGGGGAGGGGGAGTAAGTCATGAGGACGGTGCTGTGCTCAGGGATGACTGCCCTGAGCACATATGTACACACTCATTCACATAGACACACACTCATGCACACACATACTCACACTTAGCCACACTCATATACATACATGCACACACTCACATACACAAACTCACTCATAAACACACACATATCACACACACTAATTCACATTTGCACTCACACACACCTACATACACACTTGCACACACACCACACTTATACATAAACCACACATGCACCCACACACATACACACATTCACACACTTATGTACACACAAACACATGCACAAACACACTCATGGACACAAACACACACACTCATTCACATACACACACTCATGTACACACATGCACACACTCCTATACACAAACACACAGAGTCACACATGCACACGCACTCATCCACATACACACTCTCACACACATGCACACATATACACTCACACAAACTCACACGCTTATACATATACACTCATGTACACACACGCTCAGACACACACACATGTACATGTACACATGTACACACAAATGCACACATGCACACACACATATAGGCATAAACACATACTCACAAACACACACATGCACACACTCTTCACAGCATACAAACATGCTGCTCACATACAGCATGCACACACTAACACATAGCACACACACATATACACAGTTACACATTTATGCACACACAGACATACACACTCATACACATACACACACTCACACTCATGCACTCACACTCATACACATATACACACTCACACTCATGCACACATTTACACACACTCATACATACACACAAAGTAAGACACTAACATAGTCATGTACACACACCTCATGGATACCACATAACTTCATGCATTCACTCACACACATGCTCAAACACACACGTGCACACACTGGCACACATGCATATGTACAGACACTCACATTCACACTCATACTCACATGCATAATCACACACAGGCACACACAAACACAAACTCACACTCTTACATACTCAAACACTATGCACACATATACACACACACAAATGTACACACTCACACACTCACATACACAATCTTACACACACTCATACACACTGACACCTGTGCACAAATACACACAGAGCAAACACAAAGACACAGAGCACATACACACAAACACACACGTGTGCACAGACACATATACATACAAAGTCACATATAAACACACAATCACACCACATGCTCATGCACTCACACACATACACACACTCACATTCACACATACACTCACTCATTTACACACACTCATCCACACATGCACTCACATACAGAGCTCACATACACACTCACTCCCACACACACCATCACACACAAATGTACACACACAATCACACATGCACAGACTCTCACAAACTCACACTTTCGTCAAAACACACACTCACACACAGCAGACATACACACTGCACACTTATACACGCAGTCATACACATACACACTGATACATGCACTCACACACAAACATACACACTCACACCACATGCTCATGTACTCACCTACACACACACTCACACATACAGACTCACACACACTTACACACATGCACACAGACTCTCTCACACAAACAGCTCACATATACACACACTCACATATGTACATGCACACACAAACACATGTACACAGAGACACACAGGCACTCACATACACACTCAGACACACACACGCACACACACACACACACACACACACACACACACACCTGCTCCCTCACCTCTCCTCTGCACAGTGAAGCTCTTGAAGACCCCGTAGTTGTGTCTGCAGTACGCGTCCACCTGGGCCCGCTTCCTCTCCATGTAGTCCGTCAGGCTGTTCCAGTATTTCTCTTCCGGCCGCCCCAGCTCGGTCACCGCGCGATACTCGCCCACGTCGCTGTCGAACCGCACAACCTCCTGCCGGTTGTACATGTATCTCTCCAGAAACCGCACGCGCTCCGTCCCGTTCTCGAAATGACACTCGGATTTAAGATACCCCAAGAACCGAGCTGTGGAGACAGGAATCACCTTCCCTGGGGACAGGACGGCCCGGGGTCGCCCAGCCCACGGGGCAGGGGCCCTGCTCCCTCCATTGTTTATGCGCTAACACAGGAGCTGCACAGCCCGTCCCTGAACCTCCCACCAGCAGGGACAGCCTGGCCTGGTGAACTAGTGTGCAGTGCGGGCTCTCCAGGAAAGCTGTGTGGGAGCACGGAGATCACCCCGCCCTCCGGCTCTGCCCTCCTCCTCTCCTACCCTCCTCCCTTCCTCCTCCCTTCTTCCTCCCCTCTCCTCCTCTCCTCCCCTCCCTCTTCCCCTACCTCCTCCCCTCCCTCCCCTCCCTCTCCTCCCTCCCCTCCCTCCTACCTCCCTCCCTCCTCCCAGTCCCTCCCTCCACTCCTCTGATCCTCAGGAAAGGTCAGGCCTCCTCTAGATTCCAACCACACCCAGCACATCAAAGTGCCCACAGATTCCTTAACCTCCTCTGTACTCTCCAGCTTCCAGGGGGCTGTGGAAGCTGATTGGCCGCTTTATGTCCCGCCGCGTGATTGTTAAAAATAGATGTTTTCATACAATATATTCTGATCAGTTTCCTTTGCTCAGCTCCCCACAGATGCCCCCTCTGCACACACCCAAATCCACACACACACACACCCTATCCCGCAGGAAACATACAGGCAACCAAGAGAAAAGAAAAAATAGGGTAGGACCAACAAACACACACAAAAAAGTAAGAAACATAGACACACACAGGACTAACATAAAACCACCAAATCTGAAACCACAAACATAAACAAAAGATCTGTAAGGCATAAAACAAACCAAACCCCAAGAACACCGTGGAGTTCACTCTGTGTGTGAACGTCTCCCGTGTGCATGGGCTGCCCTTACCTGTGCTTTATGCAGCAGTGGGAAGGCTGGGGAAGCTCCATCCTCAAATACCAGCCCCACAGCTGTACTCTTGTATTCCAGAGGCAGAGGACCAGCTGAGTGCTCCCTCTGCATCACACACCTGCCCATCCCCAGCCACTCACCTGCTCAGAAGACACCACCCTCCCACCCCCAAGTTCCCCCCTTAAACACACCACACAGGACACAGGAACTGCCCATCAGTGCTGACCCCATTCAGACCCTGTGCTGCCCGGGAATCCAGAGAAAACACATTCACCCTGGAGCTTCAAACTGAGAACCTGGGGAAGCAGGAGAAAGGGAGGACAGAGAGCAGAGGGGAGACTGTGGAGGTCAAGGGGTGCCTCCCCTCAAAGCCTGGGGGTTGTGGGAGCTTCTGGAAACTACTGGAGAAGTTCTGGAAATGGAAACCGGGATCCCAACACCGGCTCACAATCCTTATCTGAATTCAGATTTAGAGAATTCACCAACCAGATCTTTGTAAAAGTCAGATGACACCAAATGTGACCCCAGGGACAGGGGAGGGTGTCAGTCAGTCACGGGAGCGTCTATAGTTTCAATAGACAGAGATAGACAAGGTGGATCAGATGCACAGTTTCTCATTTTAGGGTTTACTCTGACTCAGAATACAGAGAGATCTGTTAAAGGGACTCAAAGACCTTCGAGCAGCCGACATCATCACACTGAGTGCACAGGAAGGTGGAGACTTTCTGTGCAAATGATGGGAAAATATCTGTGGCCATCATCGCTGCTCAGGACTTTAAAAGACACTTCTGAGAGTTTCAGGGATGGGAATATTGATCTCTGTGTTCTGAGATATCCTGACGATAGAGAGGAGAATGGATTTGATTTATATAAAAAGGCAAAATGGGAAAATAGCAGTTTTGGACGCCATCAGAATAGCTTGTGTGAGGATGATGATGCCATGCAGGAAGGAGCCGGTCTGTGGAGTGTGACATGAGGTGAGAGGCAGTCGGGATGAGTGAGAGGGTGACACAGAGAGGAAGCACACAGTGTGGCCGCAGGTCCTGGTGCTCTACAGGGCCATGTCTCCCAATCCTCTATGGAAAGGACCATCTCTCCCCATTTGACATTAGTTAAAGCACAGAAGTACCAGAGGCTCCTGCACAGTCCCAGCCTGTGAGCTCAGTGTTTAGAAGAGTTAATAACACACCTGCACATCCCAGACTTTGATTGTTCTGGGAATGATGTAGATTTTGAATTAATCCTTATAGGCCTTTGATTGCCAGAAATTAAAAGCATGATCCCAGCACTTTCCCAAGTCTGTTTTCTGATTACACATTCAGAGAATTCACAAACTGGATGTTTTAAAAATTAAAAACCAAATTCACTTGTCAAATCTGACCGGAGGGGGACGGTAGTGAGATTCCATCCTCCCAAGCCAGGGAATGTAGACGACAAAGAAATACAGATGGATTCAAATCACAGACATCAACTGCGCTCTAACCCACCTGGGTTCTCAGATGACATCTCACTTTTTTAGAATGGCCCACAGATGCCTATCATCTAGAAGGCTGTTTCCAGGTCTGAGAACCTCTGCCTTAGCTGCTGTGTGCTCCCAGGAGGAAGGGAAACCCCCACCCCACCCCCAGAGCTCCCACAAGGGAACAGGCTGTAGAGACACTGGATCAGTGAGACAGACAGACAGAGCCCTGGGCTCAGCCTCCCTGGTGTCCAGGCCTCAGACTCCCAGCCTGCAGAGGATGCACATGGATTACCTCTGGGATACCCTCTCTGCTCCCCTGACTGTAACTCACAGAGAAATCTTTTAATTACTTCAATAATGGCCTCTTTTACAAAATCGAATAAAATACACACGTGAAGTTCTATTTTCTTTTTTAAAGTGAAATCCCATTGTCTGGCAAAGCCTAACACAATGAAGCCTTGAATAAGGGGTCAGTTTACGGTCCTGATTGTCAGTACTCTCCGGGCCCTAAGGGAATATGAAAGAAGGCTGGAGATTTTACTGGAAAATACTTGAAAAGCAATGGCTGATATCCTGGGCGTCTCCCACAAATCTGAGAGCACAGGCACCCAGACGCCTATTTGAGGGGAAAGTTTGGATTTTGGGTGAGGACCGTGGGTGATCAGTCCTCAGTATCAATAGTTTAAAGGGACTTGACCTGGAGTGAGAAGTCAGCTCCTTCCTCCCCCCACCCCACCAGCTCAGCATCTGAGATGTGCACTTACGTCGGGGGTCCCTGACCAGAGCCACGGGAGGGCTCAGCAGCATCAGGATCAGGATCACAGCTGCCACACAGGGTCCTCTGAGGAGCCACAGAGGCATCATTCTGGAGGAGAGCAGAGACCCCAATAGGAAGAGCACACAAGTGCACACAGTAGAAACTGTTTCCTCTCTTTGCTCATTGACAGGGTAATTAGACCAGGGGATTCACTGCTCTGCTGCTGGATTGGGTAAAGCCAGGGTGAGCAGCCAATCAGCTGCAGAGAAGAACAGCGTCATCAGTTGCTGGTTAGAGATTCAATACGAAGGGCCCCTTCTGAAACTAGCCCTTTTCTTCACTAAAAGGACACTCAGCCTGCCCTGGTGGCCCAAGCCTTGGACCCCAGCACTTGGGAGGCAAAGGCAGCTGGGTCTCTGTGAGTCAGAGGCCACCCTGGTCTACAGAGGAAGAGCCAGTCTCTCTCTCACACAAAGAACCAAAGAAAGAAAGGAAGAGCTGTTGTGGGAGCTGGTGGCTGCTCATGTCCCCAATGCATGGCCCAGGGACATGTGGACAGTGCTAAGTGGACTCAGTGGGCTGTTAATTGTTTAAAGAGAAAACAAAGTTGGGAGGGAGCGAGCTTAGAGGGTCCAGGGGAAGCTGGAAGGGGTGGTGGTGAATACGGGCAAAATACATTGTAGACATGACAACTTTTTCAAAGAATAAACGTGTTTAAAGGATCGTTTTGTTTACTGTTTTAAGTGTTTGATCCAGTCGCAGCTGAAACACTTTATGAGAGCCCAGTCCTGAGCCAGGTCTATGGTGGTCATGTTGTTCACTCACCAGCCTGGGCAGGGAGGGGAGACGGGGGAGGGGCTTCACCTCTCCTTACAGGGCGGTTAGGAAGCTTGTGGGAGCAAAGGAGGAGGCAGATGCTGAGAACCAGCCATCTTTAATCTGGACTCACTGCACCAAAGCTTAATGGTGTCAAAAGTGATTGAACTGTGTCCACTCAGGTGACTTCACCACTGTCTCTTATTCCCCAGAGCTGGAGAAGGCTGTGGTGCTGTGGACATCTCCAGGAGCAGAGTCTCCTGGTAACTGATGATGTCACAGAATGCCAGCTCTTGATTGGACAGTGGAATCTGCACTTCTTCAGTTAGGGAAAGAAATCTCTGACAAGCTAAAGGCAACTGAAGGTTAGTCATGGTCTGGTCCTGACATGAGAGGCTTTTCCAGCCCAGTCCCTGAACTGTTGCTGATTTTAGTGGCACCTCCAGAAGGTCAGGCGAGGGTCCCTGTGGTTATCCACAGCCCAGTCCTCAAAGGAGAAGTTCAGAGCAGAGACTGGACATCCTGGGGAAGAGGGTGGGGTCCTGCCAGGTTTCAGTTGATGTCCTGAGAGCAAAGGTCTGGGAAGTGTGGAGTGTGATCAGAGCTGGAACCAGACTGGAACAGTTCTCTGACTTGGTACACCGCCCGGGAGATGTGTTCACCTCTGCAGGTTTCAGTTGGAGGCAAGACACCTCTTCCTGGTGTCCTTGACTCAGTTTACCTGGTTTTATATCCTTTAGCACAACACACTGAGGTCAGATCCAGAGCCTCCATTGGTGCTCAGGGAGGAAATTAGAATTCTCAAAGCTGTGAAGATTAATGTCACACTGGGCAGAATTTATGTTCCCTTTCCCATTTACATCTCCCTTTAGCTGCACCACGGCAAAGCATTAGTGCACAAATTCTTCTTGGTAATAATAATAATAATAATAATAATAATAATAATAATAATAATAATAAACCCATAGACGGTTATTGGGAAAAGCTGAAAGATCAGAGAGACAGAGGGACAAGCCACTTCTCACCTCGTCAACCCCTCACTAACCTTCAGACTGATTGTCTCTGAGTCCACTCTCAAAGAGAAGGGTCACAGGTGAGGGGTGAACTCCTGCCCCTCCCTCCTTATCTTTCTCTGCTCAGCTATCTCACTTCCTGGTTCAACTTTCCTAGAGCTAGAATTAAAGGTGTGAGCAGCCACCACCTGGCTCTGTTTGGCCTTGAACTCACAGAGATCCAGAGATTCTCTGCCTCCTAGAGTACTGGGATTAAAAGCGTGGGTCACCACTCCCTGACCTTCATGGCTTGACTCTGTCCTTTGATTTTCATGCAAACTTTATGAAATACACAGTACAGCACCACAAAGCATCGACCTCAGAGCTCTGAGCTCACCTTGGGCAGATTAAAGCACCTCATACATGTTGGGCACGTGCTGGGCACAGAGCCACAGTCCTAGATCTCTCTTTACTTTGAGGTAAGATTGACTCATTAGTTGTCCAGGTTAGCTTTGAACTTGTGAGCCTCCTGCCTTAAGCTGGGACTGAATGAGATCACAGATTTCTGTTAGAAGGCCCAGGTGGGAAATGATTAATGTTTTGAATTTTTTATATAGCATCTTCTATCGTGTGTGTGTGCACATGCAAGCACCCATGTGTGGGGGTCACATCGTGCCTCACTCTCCAGTAATTCCTTGTGATGTGGAAACTGTAGAAACTGACTGATCTGTGGTTCAGCGGAAAGGGGCATGTCATACAAGCATGAGTGACCCACTGCCGTCCTTACTCTGTTCCAGCACTAGAGTGACTGAGTCAGGTGACCTAGGGTCAGTGTCCCACCAGCCTACAAGCTCTAGGTCTCCAGGACAGACCCTGTTTCAAGAGAATGAGGTCAGCAGAAACTGAGAAAGGACACCAGAGGTGACCTCTGACATCCACATGAACGCGCGCGCGCGTGTACACACACACATACACACACACACACACTCACACACACACACACACATTTTCACAATCTGCGCACACACATATGCACAACACACACTTGTTCACACATCTATGTGTATGGTCTTACAGCCGTGTATACACACATACAAACATGCACATATGCACACACACATACATGCATCCATACACATGGATATGCATCCGCACACCTGCACATACACATAGACACAGAGAAATTAGTAAGCCAGTTGGCCCAGGACCTCTGCAATGTGCTTCATTTTATAAAAAATATATGATAAAATATTTTAGTACTTACTTTACTATGGCCCATTCCAGACCATGGATAATCTTTTAAGTAACAATGTGAAATCAATAGCAATTATTCACATAAATGACGTTTCAACTAAATAAACCAACTTATATATTTTTGTAAAATAAGGTTTAGGGGAAGTAATCTTTTGCCATCATGATGCCATCCTCTATGTCATATGTCAGGAGCCCACACACCCTCTGACATCATGGAGTAATCTTTGACAAAGACTTCAGAAATTAATTGGAATCTAGAAGTGACTGAGTCACCATGTTCTGACAAATGTTTAAAAGACAATTACAGTTGTTTTGTTTCCATTCATCATTGTGTTCTGTCTGAGTATACACACAATAGATAAATATTAAATAGTCACCAAATTAAATACAGTTACATACCTTTGTCACAATAAATAGAGTAGTTAAATTTTGTCTTCGGTAAAAATGAAGTCAGTTTTTTTAAAGACCCCAAAAATGTTCCCGATAGACAAGAGTCACGTTTTCTGTGGTCTCCCAAGGTGTTACACTCCTCACAAGTGAGGAACGAACCAAGATGGTCAACAAAGTCTATTCAGACAAGAAAGTGACCTCAGCAGTGGCATCACCTGGGGCAGGGACAGGGACAGGGATTGGGGTGTTGGGCATTCCTGGTTCTCCTTGGCTGATGGGGGAAGCTCTGGCCAGGATCCCTGAGCAACCTGGACCCAGCTGGGCTTTTCTCATGACTGGGGATTGAGAGAAGGAACTTGTCTCCAGGAAACCCAAACAGAGGCAATTAGCACAGTAATGTGGTGGAAATGGAGTCTTATAGAGGGGAATATCTCTCGTTTCTCTCCCACGGCCGCCCACATCTAAACAGTCACCATCAGAACAAACTCTGAGATAATGCTGTAAATATTTTTCACTTGTGTTTTTTAATAAAATGCTGATTGTCCAGAAGGCAGACAGGAAGTAGAGACGGGACAAGCAGACTAGGAGAATCTGGGAGAGGACAGGCAGAGGGGAAGATGCCAGCCAGATGCAGAGGAAGATGAGATGCTGCTCTGAGAAAAAGGTACCGATCCACATGGCTAAATATGCATAGGAATCATGGGTTAGTTAAAGAGTAAGAGTTTATATAGTTTGTAATTAATATAAGCCTTTGTGTGATTATTTGGGACTAAATGGCCATGGAAGTGGCCAGCAGGACAGAGAAATTTTCAACTACACGGTACTGGCATCTACTGCTGGGCCTGAGGTTGTTGACCTTACTGACACTTGGAGTTTAAGTGAGAGGCCAGCACATGCACGCTACACACACACCCTAGTGCAGTGACTATTCACATGCGTCAGTGTTTCCAGTGAGTTCAGAGCATCTCCTGATGCTGGTGTGAAAAAGACAGGCTAGTAAAATTAATAAAAATAGTCTGACAAAATATATGGTAGAAAACACAAGCGAGTTCTGTCAGGTCCAAAATAAACTCAAGGCAAGTGGCCAGCCCTGGAGTGTATTGGCATTTCAAAGCACATTCTAGCCTCCAGGCTAGCTCAGCTGATGCTGCTTCCTGGTCTTCTCACCCTGCCCCGTACCCCAACCTTCTCCAGTTCACGGGCTCCCCTCTGCCAGCTTCTCATTCCTGTACAACCTGCCATTGGTCGTGCATGCTCTTGGCGCCTCTCTCTCGGTCTTCTCTTTGTCTCCCTTCCCTGCTTCACCTCTCTTCTCTCTCTCTCTCTCTCTCTCTCTCTCTCTCTCTCTCTCTCTCTCTCTCTCTCTTACACACACACACACCCACACATACACACACAGACAAAAACACACGTACACACACAGACACACACACAGACACACAGACAAACATACACACACACACACACACACACACACACACACACACACACACACACAGACACACCTCCTTTTCCTCTCGACTCAGGACCCAGTTCACTGGCCATGTTCACATGCTCAGCCCACTGCTTTCTCTCCCTGCTCTGGACTATTCCGGATACCTCTACCTCTTCCTCCTACCCACAGTAAAACCTTCCCCAGAAACATACCCAGGAGCAGAGTCATGTCCTCACTTTATACAGATTCCAAACAGTTTTCTTTTGTTCTCAGAACTGAACCTACAGCCTTATTTACACTATGCAGGTCCTTCTAACCACGGCCTTTATTCCCAGCCTGGTTCTGCTACCTTAAAAAAACATTGTGTTTATCTTCTTATTTATTTGGTGTGTGTGTGTGTGTGTGTGTGTGTGTGTGTGTGTGTGTGTGTGTGTACACAGACACCTGAGTTGTGTGCCCTATATGTATGCCGTGCCCATGTGCGAAGAAGGGGGCATCAGACCTCCTGAAGCTAGAGTTACAGGCCAGTTAATGTGGGTACTAGGATTGAACCTGAGGTCCTCTGAAAGAGAGGTACATGCTCTCAACCACTGAGCCATCTCTACAACCTCATGGTTACATTATGTTTCAGACAAAAATAGAATGGTTAAAATTAAACCAAATCCAACATTTACATTAAGAGAAAATAATTGTGCTGGATGTTAACAGCAGGAACAATGAAGACCCCAGACCAAGAATTCTTGCAAGACAAAAGGAAAAAGTTTATTTCACACCCTCGAGGGGGCTCAAGGCAAGAAGGCAGCCAAGAGCCCCGAATGCTCCATGGCACAGGTTTTATACAGCCCTCTGGGTGGGGGGGGGGGGGGCATCTGGGCTCCTGAGGTAGGGAAGCTGCAATGGCTCTCATGATAAGGAATGTTTGTGGTTATTCTGGGTGGTCCCACCCAAGTTACTATGTACAGGTCAGGCTGACCAGGCGAAGTGTCCCAAGAATGCAGGAAGCAAGCTTTGTTTAGACTGCACGTCCTGGGTGCAGTTGGGCAAGCGACCAGAAATCCTGTGAACAAAGCTTTTCCCCCAGAATCTGAGTCCTTGAACAAACAATCACTTGATTAGTTTTTTGTCACAACGAACTGGAACTCTGTCAACCTTGGTTAGTTTTAGGGGCCTCAGGGAGGGGCGAGGCTTGGTGGGCATACAGCTACAGTGACACTAGAGTTAAGTGGGAAAGAGTCAACAGGACTTTTAGATTACTACATTCTCCCTTTTTCTTCTGCATATCTCTAAACCTAGAGATCTGAATCTCTTTGTATCTTTTTATACTGCTGTCTCATTATCATGAGCTTTACTGCAGCTGTGTGTCCCTGGAGGAAGGTGGTGAGTCTGTTGAGAACACAGGGTCCTATGGTCAGGACTAGTAATAAGAAAATGAGGGGCCCCGCAAGGGTGGAAATGAGTGTGGTCATCCAGGGAGGCTTAGTAAACCGTCTTTCAACCACCCCTGTCGGTCCTGCAATCTCTTTTCTCTAGCCTTAGGTCTTTCTGTCAGCTTGGTCATGGAGTCTTTAATGACCCCTGAAATGTCTGCATAGAAACAGCATTCTTCTTGGGAGAAGTAAATCTAGGCCCTGTCTGTTCTGTGATACAACTTCAGAGAGGGAGGTGAGAGACTTTTCTAGGGCTTCTACAGACTGCTCTCTTGCTTGTAAGTCCTTAGTGATAGCAAACTCTAGTGAAGCCATCTGCTTTGAGCCTTCTACTAGTGCAGTCGCACCCGGACCTACGCCAGCTGCCACTGCAGCCCCCAGGAGTGCTGCCAGAGTTAGGGTAACAGGTTCTCTCCTGAATTGTGTCCGATTTTCTAATGCCTCTTCAAAGTCATCATCTCCATGATAGGTCAGACGGGAAAAAATTCTGACCATTACACAAAAATCTCTAGAATTATTAAAAACCTGAGTGGAGACGCAGGGAGTTATTCTGGTGTTGCATGCCCATCTTGCTCCTGCTTCTGAGATCAGATATGAATTGTTACTAGATATGATCTAAATTTGGGAGCATAAGGCACAGGCAGGGGCAGAAGGGGTTCCTAGGCATAATCCTTGTCCGGTTACCTCGGGAAGGGTGAATGTATGGCGTCTATTCCAATCACACTGCATTTGATCTACATCTTTGAAGGTCCTGCTGACTGCTATGCCTTCATAATAGGGGGGCCCTACATTCAGACATAGCCAGCAGGAGCCTGTCATATCTGGCTGGGCATTATTTAGGGCTTCATATCCTCCTTCTATTAGATTTAGCATATGCTGCTCTGTACTAGCCGTCATCACGGGGGTTAGTGTTATCATATGGGCTGTAGGTAGGAAGGTATCAAGGGGTTTTGAACTGGCCCTTGGTGAAGGCGTGACTTTGGTGGCAGTGTGGGGCCTGCTCTTGGTGGGGGTGTGACTTTAGCCTCCTGGGTAGTGGGCAGTTCTTGGTTTTTAAGTACTTTATTTGGTCCTATTGCTACACTCTGTGTCAGGCCCACTTGAAGCTTAATTTTGAACAACAGTCCCTGATCATTTCCAGTCTGATGAATACGGAGCCCCCATTGCCTGCCTGTCATCCATTCTCTGTACTCTTGTCCCTTAACTGAGAAGGAAATGTTTAAGGGGTTATAGGTGAGATTTAGACAAGGCCCTGACCTGTACCATCTCTCAGGTAGAGACCCAAGCCAAGTCCCCATACAGGAGGATGAGTTCCAAAAAGAATTTCATAAGGGGTTAGACGGGTTCGAGCACAGGGAGTCTTTTGGGCTTGAAAGAGGGCATAGGTTAGGAGTATCACCCAATCTCTATGGCCAGGCTCCATGGTTAATTTGGTCAGGGTCTCTTTAATGGTTCTGTTCATTCTCTCTAGGTGTCCTGAGCTTTGGGGTCAGTAAGCACAATGTAATTTCCAATCAATCCCCAATATCTTGGTGACCCCCTGACTTACCTGCCCCACAAATGCTGATCCATTATAAGACCCTATTACCTTGGGAAGTCCAATCGGGGAAAAATTTCTTCCATTATCTTCTTTACTACGATCCCAGCGGTCTCATGTTTGTTTGGTGGGGAAGGCTTCTACCCATTCTGAAAAGGTGTCTATAAAGACTAAGAGGTATTATAGTCCATATTTGACTAGTTTTACCTCAGTGAAGTCGACTTCCCAAAACTGACCAGGCCTGTTACCTGAGAGCCGGATCCCACTCGTTCCCCTGGATGGGTAGGCATTTACCAGCTGGCAAGCTTCACATGTACTGACTACAGCTTTTACCAGGATCTTCTTCTCCTGAGTAGTCATGTCTGAGTTGTCTTTTAGCAGCTGCATCAGTTTGTCAGTCCCCAAGTGGGTGAGTTGATGCACCATCTGGATGTAGGCCCACACATCTTGAGGGCGAGGGAGATGGAGATGGTGCTGGCTCAATCTCTGCTGCCAGGATGTCAGCAGTGGGATCCATTGCTACTGCCCGAGCGTCCTCATCCACGCTTCTGTCTTGCCCCCTCTGATGTCCAAGGCAGTGTACTATTGCTAATTCACGGGGTATAAAAACAGCATCTAGGAGGGCCACAATCTCCTTTTTATGTTTAATTTCCTTACCAGCAGAGGTCAGCAAACCTCTGTCTTTGTAGATTGCTCCATGTACATGTGTGGTGGCAAAGGCATACCTGCTGTCTGTATAGATGGTGGCTCACTTCCCCCTGCCCAATTCTAGAGCTTTTGATAGGGCCACCAGCCCAGCTTTTGTGCAGAAGTTCCTTCAGGGAGCCTTCGTGACCAAATGACTTTTTCTTTGTCTACCACCGCGGCTCCTGCCCTGCGGTTCCCTTCATATAGGAAGCTGCTCCCATCCGTATACCAAATCAGATCTGAGTGAGACAAAGGGGTGTCTTTCAAGTCTTTCCAGATTTCCTCCTCTGTCAGGATTTCCTGACACCAATCTAGGACTGATCCCTCTTCCTCTCTGGGTAGCAAAGTGGCCAGATTTAGGACGGCCAGGGAGCCAAAGGTAATTCTGTGTTTGTCCAGCAGGAGACTTTGGTAATGGGTAATGCAAGCGTTAGTCAGCCATCAGTCTGGTGGCTGTCTGATGATGCTTTCTAAGGCATGAGGGGCAATTACAGTCAATTTTTGGCCCAGGGTCAGCTTGTCCGTGTCCTTTCCTAGGGTGGCTACAGCCGCCAATGTCTCATAGGCATCCAGGTCACCCCCGAGCCATCATGTCCAGTCTCTTGGAGAGATATACTACTGGTATTTTCCAGGGACCCAAAGACTGGGTCAAAACCCCTCGGGCCACTCCTTCCCTCTCATGGACATAGAGGATGAACGGCTTTTCTGCATCAGGCAGGGCTAGGGCTGGGGCAGAGAGCAACGCCCTTTTGATTTGGTCGAAACTCTCTTATTGCTCTTTCCCCCATATATACTCAGTACCATCTTTTGACAGGGGGTACAGGGGGTGTCCGTCAGGGTCAGGAACCACTTTCCTGGCTTTGAACAGGATCTGGTCTCTTTCTTCAGAGGTAAAAAGGATTCCTAAGAGCTGCTGACAGTCATCCCAGGTGGGCTGATGAGAGAACATGAGAGACTCTAGGAGTCCAGTGAGTTTCACTGGATCCTCAGAGAAGGGAGGGTTGTTATTTTTCCAGTGATAAAGGTCTGAGGAAGAGAAGGGCCAGTACTGGAGAGCAGGCATTTCTCCCCCATGCCCATCATCTATTGCTGGCCTGAAGGGACTCAGGGGCAACACAACCAATACTTCCACAGTGGACTGAGCCCTTCGCCTGCGTGTACCCTGTCCAGGGCCCTCCGCTGGCCTGTGAGGACCACGTCTCTAGGGAAGAGCCTGGGCTTCCTCAGTGGATTCAGCAGGGGAAGACTAGAATCAAGCAGAATGAGGTCAGACTGGGATTCAGGTAAGATGGGATGGGGAAGAGGGGGATATAGGGTCAGAGCAGGAGTAGAGGCTGAGAGTTCTGATGGCTTAAGAGGCAGCATCGGACAGGGAACAGGTCAAGGGGGGGGAGCTGAAGACAGGCTGAGAGAAGGGGATTTAGGAGGAGGGAGAAACTGCTGGACCCAACTGGGAGGGTCCTCTGACAGGTCTTCCCAAACCCAAAGGTAAGGCTGCTGATCTGGATGGCCATGTGGTCCAGGGCTGAAAAAAGTAGCCTTAACTGCCTGGATGATGTCCTTATGGAAGGTCTCCGTAGTTGGCCATCCAACGCCAAAGGTCAGCCATTCAGAGGTGCAGAAAGTCTGCCATTTACCTTTCTTGACAATGAGAGATAAGTTATTAGCACGGTCTGAGACTTCAGACCAGTGGGAGAGGGTAAGTGAGAGGGTAAGAGGGTTGAGAGTTTCTGACGCATTTCAACAACAAGGGGACAGCGTCCAATGAAACAGACAGACAGACACACAGACAGAGCCGGCAGTGCTGCGAATGACAGAATGAAAGTAAATATATTTCTAAAGGTCCGGACCTATGAGCTCGTTCAGGGACTGGCAATATTACAGTTTGTCCAAGACAGCAGATGGTCTTCCGAGTCCTTGGTTGACCTCACACTCTGAGACGTCTCTTGGAGTTGTGACCTGCGGCCTTCTGACACGTCTGTCACCCATGGCCAGGGAGGGCTCACGCTCGTCCCCAGCAGCCACCACCAGTTTTACTCACCAACAGGGTGGTCCACAGGGGTCTTTGGATCTCAGTGGAACCTCCAAGATGTTAATGGCAGGAACAATGAATACCCCAGACCAAGAATTCTTCTTGCAAGACAAAAGGGAAAAGTTTATTACACACCCTCGAGGGGGCTCAAGGCAAGAAGGCAGCCAAGAGCCCCGAATGCTCCACGGCAGAGGTTTTATACAGCACTCTGGGTAGGGGAGGGGGGTGCATCTGGGCTCCTGAGATAGGGAAGCTGCAATGGCTCTCATGATAAGAAAATGTTTGTGGTTATTCTGGGTGGTCTCGTCCCAGTTACTACGTGCAGGTCAGGCTGACCAGGCAAAGTGTCCCAAGAATGCAGGAAGCAAGCTTTGTTTAGACTGCACATCCTGCGTGCAGCTGGGCAAGCGACCAGAAATCCTGTGAAGAGAGCTTTTTCCTGAGAATCTGAGTCCTTGAGGAAACAGTGACTTGATTAGTTTTTCATCACAAGAGAACTGGAACTCTTTCAACTTCAGTTAGTTATAGAGGACTCAGGGAGGGGCGAGGCTTGGTGGGCAAACAGCTATCGTGACACTGGATTTAAGTGGAAAGAGTCAAACAGGACTTTTCCATTATTACACTGGACATGTCTGCATTCCAGCACTCAAGAAGCTGAGTCAGGAGGACTGTGGAGATTCTTTGGCCAGCCAGGGCTACATAGTGTCAGGCCATGGCCTTGTCTCCTCCAAAAAGGAGGCTTTGTACACACGTGTACCAGAGAAAACGAATCAGGATTGGGGGAAAGGTCCTGTTTCCAGTTGTTGAGAGACAAGAGGTAAGCTGGAAATCTAGAACAACCGAGTAAAGATGTGTGTGAGACACAGGGAAGAAGGGTCTGAAGAGGGAGGGTGCTGATGAAGGGGATCCAAAGTCCTTAAATGCACCTGCCACTCGGGTTGCGTGCAGTTCATGTCCACTATGAGACGCAGTCAATATTGGGCAATGAAGTTACATCTCTAAGAAATCTAGGTATAGTAGAAAAATATTAGCCAGTAAAACTGTCAGAAGGAAGGGCTATTAGAAGGGCTGGGCACGGAGACCAGGCGCGTGATAACAGGAACACACAGGAGATGGCAGCTCTCCTTGTCAGTACCCAAGGGTGTTTTCAAACTGGTCTTGGAAAATACCAAATGAAAAATACAAAAAGGGGGAGCATGGCACCCTTCCTTATGGAGACAGCACCCCAAAAAACAACCCTCCCTGTAGATCAAGTGAGGTTCCTCCTTTTGGAAAAGACACTGGGGAGAGATCTTACTAGAAAGTCCCTCTTTACTCAGATAATTCCCCTTCGCCAATGGGGACGAAGGGTGAGGGAGAGTCATCTGTCCCCAGTAGACATGTGTGGCTGGAAGGTCTTTTGAGAATCTTGGAAGTAACTGGGGCAAGACAGGTGATGATTACATTGTGTTTCTGTAGATGTTGATTCTGTGTATTGTTCTGTGTAGGGGACTGAACATGGAGCCTATCAAGCCCTGAGCCCTGCTCCCAGGTCACATATTGATCTATTTTTAAGACAGAGAATTTCCTTCAGTGGCAGAATTGCTCATGGCTATGTGGTGTGTGAGGAAGAGTGTTTGCTGGATAATACAAAGTGAAAGGTGAGCAGGAAGAGCTGGTCATTAATATAAATACACAGTGATCTCGGCCATGCTGGAGGTCCCAGCATCACATCCGGGTCCATGAAAGATCTGATGCTTCAGCTCTGGTGGCCTCAGGTTTATTTCAAACTCTTGGATCTTATGTAATTAATCGTGTACTTTCTCCCAAAGTCTGAGTTAGGGAGCCAGACACCTTCTAATCGCGAGGCAGCCCAGTGGAGGGTGGAGCCATCACACCATTTCCCACAGAGCACCACAAGCTGAGCACACTAAGACAGCCAAATCCCCAGAAAAACTCACTGAATTCTACATTACTGAGAAGTGACCAGAAATAAAATACCTTAAAGTTTTAACACTATATAGTGATATTGAGTATGTGAACAGAATAAATTAATACACAACTTACTTATTATAGATCCAACCTCTTATTGCACAAATTCTTTTTGGTATGTAATAAAACCAGAGGCACATATGGGGAAAATCAAACAAGCCACAGTCACTTCTCACCCAGCCAAGTCCTCAGTCAGAACAGGGTAGGTCCTGCCTCCTTGAGTCCTCAGACTCACTGGGTGAGCAGGCAAAGGGGGGAATGTTCCCTTCTCCTTATGCTTCTTTCCGGGCCCAGATATTTCGATGTCTGGATGAACTTTCCAAGCCCTAGGATTAAAGCTGTGCACCACCACCACCTGGCTGTTGGGTCTTGAACTCTTAGAGATCCAGGGGATCTGTGCCTCGCCAGTGGTGTGATTAAAGATCTGAATCACAATCCTGACCTTAGTGCCTTGGCTCTGTGGGTGGCTCTGTCCTCTGATATCTGGACTATTTTTATTAAATATATAATATATCACCTCAGACCCTCACAGACCAAATGCCAGCACCAGTAACACAGAATGTCAGCACGCCTTTTCTGGTCCATGCTCCCCTCCTGTTCCACCAGACAAGTATGTGGTGATATGAAATGTCTCCCCCAAGCTTCTGTGCTTGAGGACTTGGTTCCCGGATGGTGTTACAGGAGGTTGTGTGTCTAGCTGGTGGAGGAGGGACAGAGAGAGTCCACTGAAGGTATGGCCTGGCCCACGTCCTGGCCAGGCACCAGCTCTTCCTGTTGCCTGGATGCGACCAGCATCCAGAGTGAGACCTTGAGTCCTTTGTACACTGTTCCCTCAGCTCCCAGCAAGATGCCTACCTCAAAACCAGTAACTATGTTTCAAAATACAAATCATACATTCAGTATTATTATGTCTGAGGAGGGATGGCCACACAGGCACTTAGATATGAATGCTGGATATTAGGGATGGTGCTAATTGAGAGGGATTAGGAATGTGGCCTTTCTGGAGCAGGTGTGTCCTGATGGAGGAAATGCATCACTGGGGTAGGCTTTGGAGTTTCAAAAGCACAAGCTAGACCCTCTCTCTCTCTCTCTCTCTCTCTCTCTCTCTCTCTCTCTCTCTCTCTCTCTCTCTCTCTCTCTCTCTCTCCCTCCCTCTCCCTCTCTCTCTCTCTCTCTCTGCCTTGAGATCCAGATATAGAATCCTCATCTACATGTCTGCCGCCATGATGACAATAGACTAAACCTCTGGAATGGTAAGCCAGCCCAAATGAAATGCTTTCTTTTCTTTTATAAGAGTTGCCATGATCACCATGTGTCTTGACAGAAATAGAACACAGACTAGCATAAACCATATGTTACACATGACTATAGGCATGTATGGGGTTGGAGAGGTTCTTCAGTGGTTAGAGTCTTAGATATTCCTGCAGACAGCCAGAGTTCAGATGCCAGCACTCACTTCCAGTGGTTTATGATTCTTAAAAGTGCCTGTAACTGCATCTCCCGGGGAACACAAACACACACCACACACAAACATACACACACATGCACACAAGCAAACACACAAATAAAAATATAAAAACCAATTTACAAATCACAGTGAAAATACTAACATTTTAAACTAACATTTAAGGATTGGAGAGTTGGGCAGGAAGTTAACAGCATTGAATGCTCTTGCAGAGGACCCAGGTTCAATTCCCAGTAACCATGTGTTGGCTCACAACTATTTGTCACCATCCAGCTCCAAGAGATCTGATGTCCCCTTCTGAACTCTGAGGGTACCAGGTACTCATGTACATAGACACACATGAAGGCAAACACCGTCATCAAAATAAATACAAACAGCAGAGGAAGAGCATGTTCACAGACCCTAGCAGGATGAAACACTTGAAGGAGCTCATTTGCACAGTGAGACCTGAGCAGAGAGGAGAGCCTGGCTTGGCTCAGGCCTGAGCACCTGAGAAGAGCAGGTTGGGGTGGGGGTGAGTTGGGGGGCTGGAAAGTGTCTGTAGATCTGGGAAGAAGCTCAGACTGCAGATGGCTTGGGTTAAGGAGACCGCACGGGGCCCTTTGTCATTTCCTTAGGAAGATGTTGAACGTAGATGAGCAGTTATAAACATCAAAGCCCATGATTGTGCTGCAGCTGTGATGTGTGGGAATCCCTTAAGGGGTCCATCAAACTGAAGCCTCCATCCCCAGGAGGGTGGTGTCAAAAGACCCTGTGAGATTTTCAGAAAAGCTGCAGTGAGGAGGGCCTAATGGAAACAGCACAGGACTTTACTTCGTTCATGGTTTTTTTTGCTGACCTTATTCATAGCTGCAATTAG
This sequence comes from Phyllotis vaccarum, assembly GCA_033318265.1. Taxonomy (NCBI): domain Eukaryota; kingdom Metazoa; phylum Chordata; class Mammalia; order Rodentia; family Cricetidae; genus Phyllotis; species Phyllotis vaccarum. Next base: position 104,047,125 of record JARWLC010000010.1, read on the forward strand.
AAAAGCCACGTTTTCCCCTTTAGATTGCTTTGAAGATTTAATCTTTACTTGACACCCAGCAGAAAAACCCTGACTAGCCACTCCCACTTTGTGTCACAAACCAAAGCTGACAGTTACTGCCTGTGTGCAAATCTTATCACCCCTCTCTATGTATGACCTTGAGAAATTCAAGCCCTGCATTGCCTTGCCAAAGAATACCATGACCACAGCAACATTTCTAAAGGAAAAACGTTTCATTGGGGTGATGTATATTTTCAGAGGTTTACTCTATTGCCGGCAAAGTGGGACACGGCAGCAGGGAGGGAGGCAGACCTGGTGCTGGAGAAGGAGCTGAGAGTCCTATATCTTGCCATGTAGACAACAGGAAGTAAACTGAGTCACTGGGTGTGGCTTCAGCATATATGAGACCTCAAAATCTGCCTCCACGGTGACTCCAAGGAGGCCATACCTACTCCAACAAAGGTGCACCTCTAACAGTGCCCTCCCTAGGAGCTTGTGGGGACCAGTTACACTCACTCTATCACACAGGGCATTACTGCAGGAAATGGGGACAGGAACTCATGAAGGGCAGGCACGAGGAAGGCCATGGAGGAAGGCTGCTTCTTGTCTTGCTCCTCATGGCTCCGTCAGTCTGTTTTCTTACAGAGCCCAGGACCAAAAGCCCAGAGGTGGCACCACCCACACTCAACCATCAATCATTAAGAAAATGTCCTACAGACTTGCCTAAAGCTTAGTCTTATTAACAAATTTTCTCAATTGAGGTTCCCTCCGTGGTCATGATGAACTTGTGTGAAGCTGACATAAAACAATCCAGCATTGGGGCAGCAGGTGAACTCAGATGCTCCAGGCAAAGGGGAGGGGATGGGAGGACTACTGTCCCAGGTGATGTCAGGCTGGGGACAGGGGCTGAGCAGGAAGCACAGGTCTGCAGGGTCCAGAGTCAGGAGGAGTCCTGTCCTGGGAAAGCACTGTGGATGGAGGACCTCCAGCCAGGAAGGAGAGGTTGTCATGGCAAAGAGGCAGAGGAGGTCTTTCCTTCAGTCTCGGGCCCTCAGCTCAGGAGTCCTGCAGAGCACAGGAGACAGGGGCATTTCCAGATCTAACCCTGCAATGGCTTCTCTCACACCTCAGGCCTCTCCTGAGAGCATGGCCAGGCGCAGAGAGAACAGAGTCAATGTTGCCTCAGGGAAAACTCCTGACTAGACCCTGTGACCTTCCCCAGTGTTTCTGCCTGGTCTCCATCACACCCCAGCCCACACACTGTAGGGAAAACAGATCTGTCTCTGAGGGAAGACTGAAGGGTGTTACCTGTCGGCTGAAGTCCAGACTGTCCTAGAAAAGAGAATAAAAGAGACACTTAGGTGCATGGAGGCAGAGCTGGCCCCAGACTCTGAGCTACTATCTGAGATTTTCCTGGAAACACCCTGCACAGCAGCCAGGGCAGAGAGGGTAGGGGGGGAGGCTCAGGAAGCCTCAGGCACACACCAGCCCTGTAGCTCTTTCTTCATTTCTGCCCTGTTCCCATTTCTCAAGTCAGAATCCCCTGAACTTTCCCCATATCCAGATGTTTAAACCTGAGGTCACAGGGCCACTGACACCCAGAGCAAAAAGCCACGGCTCCTCCCTGAACGCTATGGAGTCCTGGTCACCAGCAGGCTCCTTACCTTTCTGGTTCCTGAAGTAGATGAACAGTCCCACTGAGAGGAAGAGCAGACCCAGCACGAAGCCCCCGACTCCACTCAGCATCTTGTTCTGTGCAGATGTGGACTGCGCCTCTGGGAAAGGAAGCCATGTTTAGAGGTTTTCATCTCAAAGCCCATTTCCACTGAGATTCAGAGCTTAGAGACTGGGGAAGAAGCCTGTTCTAGAAGAGCTGGAATTGAACAGTCCCAGTGATGTCAGAAAGCAGTCAACAGCAAGAGGTTCACAACAAGAGACTTAACATGGCAGCCGTGACCTGACGGGAAGCCTCTGAGGGGGACAGAGCTGAGACTGGACATCCCTGAGGTCAGCCATGACCCTGTGCTGCTCCTTGTCCATCATCATGAGCAGCAGCAGAAACACAGCCCAGCCAGAGGCAGAGGCTGCAGCCAGGCCCAAGCAGGTCCCTGGGCCTGTGATGTCACTGGAGGCTCAGAAGAGTGTGTGGTGGCAAAGCTGCTTCCCAGGGGGCAAAGGTGTCTGTTGATGCAGTGGGCAGAATTCACAGGGTTAGAGAAAACTGACAGCCAGGGATAAGCCCCACCCTCCCGGTGGGCGGAGACTCACAGGGTTAGAGAAAACTGACAGCCAGGGATAAGCCCCACCCTCCCGGTGGGCGGAGAATCACTGGGTTAGAGAAAGCTGACAGCCAGGGATAAGCCCGCCCTCCCGGTGGGCGGAGATTCCCGGATCCTGAGCTTCCCACTCACTCCACTCCACGGTGACAGGGCTGCTCAGGCTGGGATGCTCCACCTGGCAAGTGTAAACCTCTCCACTCCGAGGAACCGTCTCCAGCATCACCAGGGTCTGGAAGGTCCAGTCTCCATTGGGGATCAGGCCCGTGGACACGACCCCAGCCGTCTCCTCCTGACCATTCCGGAACCATCTGACTTCAATGTGTCCGGGGTAGAAGCCACTCACAGAGCAGACCAGGAGGTTGTGATGCTCCAGGGGCTGCGTCTTTGTGGGGTACACGGTGACCTGGGGCTCCACTGGAGGAGACGGGAGGGGGAGTAAGTCATGAGGACGTGTGGGTGTGGGGTACACAGTGACCTGGGGCTCCACTGGAGGAGGGGGAGTACGTCATGAGGACGTGTGGGGTACACAGTGACCTGGGGCTCCACTGGAGGAGAAGGGAGGGGGAGTACGTCATGAGGACGTGTGGGGTACACGGTGACCTGGGGCTCCACTGGAGGAGGGGGAGTAAGTCATGAGGACGTGTGGGGTACACAGTGACCTGGGGCTCCACTGGAGGAGAGGGGAGTACGTCATGAGGACGTGTGGGGTACACAGTGACCTGGGGCTCCACTGGAGGAGAAGGAGAGGGAGTACGTCATGAGGGCGTGTGGGGTACACAGTGACCTGGGGCTCCACTGGAGGAGGGGGAGTAAGTCATGAGGACGTGTGGGGTACACAGTGACCTGGGGCTCCAGTGTAGGAGAGGGAGGGGGAGTACGTCATGAGGACGTGTGGGGTACACAGTGACCTGGGGCTCCACTGGAGGAGGGGGAGTACGTCATGAGGACGTGTGGGGTACACGGTGACCTGGGGCTCCACTGGAGGAGAGGGGAGGGGGAGTACGTCATGAGGACGTGTGGGTGTGGGGTACACAGTGACCTGGGGCTCCACTGGAGGAGAGGGGAGGGGAAGTACGTCATGAGGACGTGTGGGGTACACAGTGACCTGGGGCTCCAGTGTAGGAGAGGGAGGGGGAGTAAGTCATGAGGACGTGTGGGGTACACAGTGACCTGGGGCTCCACTGGAGGAGAGGGAGGGGGAGTACGTCATGAGGACGTGTGGGGTACACAGTGACCTAGGGCTCCACTGGAGGAGAGGGGAGTACGTCATGAGGACGTGTGGGGTACACGGTGACCTGGGGCTCCACTGGAGGAGAGGGGAGTACGTCATGAGGACGTGTGGGGTACACAGTGACCTGGGGCTCCACTGGAGGAGGGGGAGGGGGAGTACGTCATGAGGACGTGTGGGGTACACGGTGACCTGGGGCTCCACTGGAGGAGGGGGAGTAAGTCATGAGGACGTGTGGGGTACACAGTGACCTGGGGCTCCAGTGTAGGAGAGGGAGGGGGAGTACGTCATGAGGACGTGTGGGGTACACAGTGACCTGGGGCTCCACTGGAGGAGAGGGAGGGGGGAGTACGTCATGAGGACGTGTGGGGTACACGGTGACCTGGGGCTCCACTGGAGGAGAGGGAGGGGAGTACGTCATGAGGACGTGTGGGTGTGGGGTACACAGTGACCTCGGGCTCCAGTGTAGGAGAAGGAGGGGAGTAAGTCATGAGGACGTGTGGGGTACACAGTGACCTGGGGCTCCACTGGAGGAGAGGGAGGGGGGAGTACGTCATGAGGACGTGTGGGGTACACAGTGACCTGGGGCTCCAGTGTAGGAGAAGGAGGGGAGTACGTCATGAGGACGTGTGGGGTACACAGTGACCTGGGGCTCCAGTGTAGGAGAAGGAGGGGAGTACGTCATGAGGACGTGTGGGTGTGGGGTACACAGTGACCTGGGGCTCCACTGGAGGAGAAGGGAGGGGGGAGTACGTCATGAGGACGTGTGGGGTACACAGTGACCTGGGGCTCCACTGGAGGAGAGGGAGGGGGAGTACGTCATGAGGACGGAGCTGTGCTCCGGGATGGCTGCCCTGGAGCTAAAGGACAGGTGTGTGCCTGGTCCTGTGTCCTCTTGTCGTCCATGGCAACAGTTGTGTGCAGGACAGACCTACTGTGTGCTCTCTGACCACATTCTCCCTGTGTCTCCAGCCCCGCCCTTCTCTGGACTGATCTGGTCGGGATCAGAACATCCGGGACATCTGGGTCAGATGCCAAGGCAGGTTCTATAATGTCACTGCTGTGACTGCCAGAGGTGTCTATGATGTCACTGCTGTGACTGCCCTCTGTGTCTATGACATCACTGCTATGACTCCCCCCCCCCCCGTGTCTATGACGTCACTGCTGTGACTGCCCCCGGGAGGCCCGGGCTGTGCAGGTCTGATTGCAGGTCTTTGCTGGAGTCCGGTCTACTCCCCCTCCCCCTTCTATCCCCTTGTCCACCCCGCAGCGTCCCCCCCCATTACCCCCCAGTCATGGCGTCTCCACAGGTAACAGCTGCAGAGCCCCAGGTCTGTTCACAGGCAGGAGTCGGGCTGCTCAAACTACCCAGCAGCCTCTGCGGGATCCTGCACACATGCGCGGGAACACACACGTACACACACTCATACACACATAGTCAGACACACGTATGCACACACATACATACATACTCACACACATACACACACTCATGCACTCACACAAGCTCACACGCATACTCACACACACACTCAGACACACACTCAGACACACATGCAAACACACATACACACTCACACACATGCAGATACACACACTCATACACACATAGTCCTACACACTTATGCACACACATACATACATACTCACACACATACACACACTCATGCACTCACACAAGCTCACAGACGCGTACACACACACACTCAGACACACATACACACACACTCATACACACGCCACACATACACACTTACACTCACACACACTCATGCACTTACACACATACAAACACACACGAAGACACATAGTCACATATATACAACTCATACATATGCCACATACACTCATTCATTCACACACACATACACTCACACACACAAACCTAAACAGACATGCACATACACTGACATATATGCATATGTACACACACTCACACACTCATATTCACATTCACACTCGCATGCATACTCACAAACACACAGGCGTACACGCACACACTAACACACATACATACACATGCACAACAAACACCACACATAACACACATACAAACATACACACATACACTAACCACACACACATGAACACACAACATACACACTACACATAACACAGAAACACAAATCATACACACCACAACACAACCACCAATGGCAGACCACCATGGAACCCAGCAGCCCCTGCGGGCTCCTACACACATGCCCAGGACACATACATATACACACATACTCATTCACACACTCACACACTCGCACTCACATACACACTCACAAAAACACACATATATACACACTTACACTCACATAGACACAACTCACACATACACATATTACACACACACTCACACACATACACACACACTCATACATAAACACATACTTGCACAAATACCACACATGCACACTCACACACATAAATACACATGCACTCACAACACACATTCACACACTCATGCACACACACAAACTCATGCATGGACACACTCATGGACACAAACTCACACACACATGTACACACTCATTCATATAGACACACACTCATGCACACACCTACTCACACTTAGACACACTCATATACACACATGCACACACTCACATACACAAACTCACACTCATAAACACACACATATCACACACACTAATTCACATTTGCACTCACACACACCTACATACACACTTGCACAGACACCACTTATACATACACCACACATGCACTCATACACATACACACATTCACACACTCATGTACACACAAACACATGCACAAACACACTCATGGACACAAACACACACACTCATTCACATACACACACTCATGTACACACATGCGCACACTCCTATACACAAACACACACTCACACATGCACACACACTCATTCACATACACATACTCACACATATGCACACATATACACTCACACAGACTCACACGCATATACATATACACTCATGTACACACAGACGCTCGGACACGCACACATGTACATGTACACATATACACACAAATGCACACATGCACATGCACACATACATATAGGCATAAACACATACTAACAAACACACACATGCACACACTCATTCACAGCATACAAACATGCTGCTCACACACAACATGCACACACTAACACACAGCACACACACATATACACAGTCACACACTTATGCACACACATATACAGAGTCACACACTTATGTACACACAGACATACACCCTCATACACATACACACTCACATGCACACACACACACTTACACTCATACATACTCATGCACACACTTATTCACATACACTCATACACACACTAAGACACTAACATAGTCATGTACACACAACTCATAGATACCACATAACTTCATGCATTCACTCACAGACATGCTCAAACACACACGTGCACACACTGGCACACATGCATATGTACACACACTCACATTCACACTCATGCTCACATGCATAATCACACACAGGCACACACAAACACAAACTCACACTCTTACACACTCACACACAAATGTACACACTCACACACTCACATACACAATCTTACACTCATACACACTGACACCTGTGCACACACACAGAGCAAACACACAGACACAGAGCACATACACACAAACACACACTTGTGCACACACAGATATACATACACAGTCACATATAAACACAATCACACCACATGCTCATGCACTCACACACATACACACACTCACATTCACACATACACTCACTCATTTACACACACTCATCCACACATGCACTCACATACAGAGCTCACATACACACTCACTCACACACACACACACACCATCACACACAAATGTACACACACAATCACACATGCACAGACTCTCACAAACTCACACTGTCATCAAAACACACTCACACACAGCAGACTTACACACATGCACACTTATACACGCAGTCATACACATACACACTCATACATGCACTCACACACAAAGATACACACTCACACCACATGCTCATGTACTCACCTACACACACACTCACACATACAGACTCACACACACTTACACACATTCACACAGACTCTCTCACACAAACAGCTCACACATACACACACCCACACACGCATGTACACACTCCCACACACTTACACACACACACACACACACACACACACACACACACACTCCTGCTCCCTCACCCCTCACCTCTCCTCTGCACAGTGAAGCTCTTGAAGACCCCGTAGTTGTGTCTGCAGTACGTGTCCACCGCGGCCCGAGCATCCTCCAGGAGATCCTTCTGGCTGTTCCAGTATTCCTCGTCCGGCTGCCCCAGCTCGGTCACCGCGCGGTACTCGCCCACGTCGCTGTCGAAGCGCACGTTCTCCTCCCGGTTGGAGATGTATCTCTCCAGATACCGCACGCGCTCCGTCCCGTTCTCGAAATGACACTCGAATTTAAGATACTCCAAGAACCGAGCTGTGGAGACAGGAATCACCTTCCCTGGGGATAGGACGGCCCGGGGTCGCCCAGCCCACGGGGCAGGGGCCCTGCTCCCTCCATCTTGTTTATGCGCTAACACAGGAGCTGCACAGCCTGTCCTGAACCTCCCACGAGCAGGGACAGCCTGGCCTGGTGAACCAGTGTGCAGTGCGGGCTCTCCAGGAAAGCTGTGTGGGAGCACGGAGATCACCCCGCCCTCCGGCTCTGACTCCTCCCTCCTCTCCTCCCCTCCTCCCTCCACCTTCCCTCCTTCCTCTATACCTGCTCTTCTCCCCTCCCTCCCCTCCTCCCCTCCCTCCTCCTGCTCTCTCTCCCTTCCTTCCTTCCTTATATCCTCCCCCAATCCTCCCTCACCTCCCTCACTTCCTCCCTTCCTTCCCAACCTCCTCCCCCCTTCACTCCCCTCCATCCCTCCATTCTGACCTTTCCTCTCTCCCTCCCTCCCTTTCCTCCTCCCCTCCCTCCATCCCCCTCCCTCCTCCCAGTCCCCCCATCACTCCTCCCATCCTCCTCAGGAAAGGTCAGGCCTCCCCTAGACACCAACCACACCCAGCACATCAAAGTGCCCACAGATTCCTTACCCTCCTTTGTACCCTCCAGCTTCCAGGGGGCCGTGGAAGCTGATTGGCCGCTTTATCTCCCACCGTGTGATTGTTAAAAATAGACATTTTCATACAATATATTCTGATCAGTTTCCTTTGCTCAGCTCCCACAGATCCCCACCCCTGCACACACCCAAATCCACACACACACACACACTCCTATCCTGCAGGAAACAAACAGGAAACTAAGAGAAAAGAATAGGGTAGGACCAACAAACACACACACACACAAAAAAAGATAACAAACACAGACACACACAGGAATAACATAAAATCACCAAATCTGAAACCACAAAACATAAACAAAAGATCTGTAAGGCATAAAACAAACCAAACCCCAAGAACACCGTGGAGTTCACTCTGTGCGTGAACGTCTCCGGGCGCATGGGCTGCCCTTACGTATGCTTTATGCAGCAGTGGGATGGCTGGGGAAGCTCCCTCCTCAAATACCAGCCCCACAGCTGTACTCTTGTATTCCAGAGGCAGAGGACCAGGTGAGTGCTCCCTCTGCATCACACACCTGCCCATCCCCAGCCACTCACCTGCTCAGAAGACACCACCCTCCCACCCCCAAGCTCCCCCCTTAAACACACCACACAAGACACAGGAACTGCCCATCAGTGCTGACCCCATTCAGACCCTGTGCTGCCCTGGAATCCAGAGAAAACACAGGCCCATTCACTCTGGAGCTTCAAACTGAGAGCCTGAGGAAGCAGGAGAAAGGGAAGACAGAGGGCAGAGGGGAGACTGTGGAGGTCAAGGGGCGCCTCCCCTCAAGAGCCTGAGGGTTGTGGGAGCTTCTGGAAACTACTGGAAAAGTTTCTGGAAATAGAAACCAGGATCCCAACACCGGCTGACAATCCTTATCTGAATTCAGATTTAGAGAATTCACCAACCAGATCTTTGTAAAAGTCAGATGACAGCAAATGTGACCCCAGGGACAGGGGAGGGTGTCAGTCAGTCACGGGAGCGTCTATAGTTTCAATAGACAGAGATAGACAAGGTGGATCAGATGCACAGTTTCTCATTTTAGGGTTTACTCTGACTCAGAATACAGAGAGATCTATTAAAGGGACTCAAAGACCTTCGAGCAGCCGACATCATCTCACTGAGCGCAGAGGAAGGTGGAGACTTTCTGTGCATATGATGGGAAAATATCTGTGGCCATCATCGCTGCTCAGGACCTTAAAAGACACTTCTGAGAGTTTCCGGGATGGGAATATTGATCTCTGTGCTCTGAGACATCCAGACGATAGTGAGGAGAATGGATTTGATTTATATAAAAAGACAAAATAAGGAAAATAGGAGTTTTGGATGCCATCAGAATAGCTTGTGTGAGGATGATGACGCCATGCAGGCAGGAGCCGGTCTGTAGAGTGTGACATGAGGTGAGAGGCAGTCGGGAAGTTACTGTCCTCTGATGAGTGAGAGGGTGACACAGAGAGGAAGCACACAGTGTGGCCGCAGGTCCTGGTGCTCTACAGGGCCATGTCTCCCAATCCTCTATGGAAAAGACCATCTCTCCCCATTTGACATTAGTTAAAGCACAGAGGGACCAGAGGCTCCTGCACAGTCCCAGCCTGTGAGCTCACAGTGTTCAGAAGAGTTAATAACACATCTGCACATCCCAGACTTTGATTGTTCTGGGAATGATGTAGATTTTGAATTAATCCTTACAGGCCTTTGATTGCCAGAAATTAAAAGCATGATCCCAGCACTTTCCCAAGTCTGTTTTCTGATTACACATTCAGAGAATTTACAAACTGGATGTTTTAAAAATTAAACACCAAATTCACTTGTCAAATCTGACTGGAGGGGGACGGTAATGAGATTCAATCCTCCCAAGCCAGGGAATGTAGATGACAAAGAAATACAGATGGATTCAAATCACAGACATCAACTGGGCTCTAACCTACCTGGGTTCTCAGATGACGTCTCACTTTTTTAGAATGGCCCACAGATGCCTATCATCTAGAAGGCTGTTTCCAGGTCTGAGAACCTGTGCCTTAGCTGCTGTGTGCTCCCAAGGAGGAAGGGAACCCCCCACCCCACCCCCAGAGCTCCCACACAGGAACAGGCTACACAGACATTGGATCAGGGAGAGAGACAGACAGAGCCCTGGGCTTAGCCTCCCTGGTGTCCAGGCCTCAGACTCACAGCCTGCAGAGGATGCACATGGATTACCTCTGGGATACCCTCTCTGCTCCCCTGACTGTAACTCCCAGAGAAATTTTTTAATTATTTCAATAATGGCCTCTTTTACAAAATAGAATAAAATACACACGTGAAGTTCTATTTACTTTTTTAAAGTGAAATCCCATTGTCTGGCATAGCCTAACACAATGAAGCCTTGAATAAGGGGTCAGTCTACCATCCTGATTGTCAGTACTCTCGGGGCCCTAAGGGAATATGAAAGAAGGCTGGAGATTTTACTGGAAAATACTTGAAAAGCAATAGCTGATACCCTAGGCGTCTCCCACAAATCTGAGAGCACAGGCATCCAGACGCCTATTTGAGGGGAAAGTTTGGATTTTGTATGAGGACCTTGGGCGATCAGTCCTCAGTATCAATAGTTTAAAGGGACTTGACCTGGAGTGAGAAGTCAGCTCCTTCCTCCCCCACCCCACCAGCTCAGCACCTGAGATGTGCACTTACGTCGGGGGTCCCTGACCAGAGTCACGGGAGGGCTCAGCACCATCAGCATCAGGATCACAGCTGCCACACAGGGGCCTCTGAGGAGCCACAGACGCATCATTCTGGAGGAGAGCAGAGACCCCAATAGGAAGAGCACACAAGTGCACACAGTAGAAACTGTTTCCTCTCTTTGCTCATTGACAGGATAATAAGACCAGGGGATTCACTGCTCTGCTGCCGGATTGGGTAAAGCCAGGGTGAGCAGCCAATCAGCTGCAGAGGAGAACAGCGTCATCAGTTGCTGGTTAGAGGTTCAATACGAAGGGCCCCTTCTGAAACTAGCTCTTTTCTTCACTAAAAGGACACTCAGGCTGCCCTGGTGGCCCAAGCCTTGGAGCCCAGCACTTGGGAGGCAAAGGCAGCTGGGTCTCTGTGAGTCAGAGGCCACCCTGGTCTGCAGAGGAAGAGCCAGTCTCTCTCACACACGCAAAGATCCAAAGAAAGAAAGGAAGAGCTGTTGTGGGAGCTGGTGGCTGCTCATGTCCCCAATGCATGGCCCAGGGACATGTGGACAGTGCTAAGTGGACTCAGAGGGCTGTTAATTGTTTAAAGAGAAAACAAAGTTGGGAGGGAGCGAGCTTAGAGGGTCCAGGGGAAGCTGGAAGGGGTGGTGGTGAATAGGAACAAAATACATTGTAGACGTGACAACTTTTTCAAAGAATAAGCGTGTTTAAAGGATCGTTTTGTTTACTATTTTAAGTGTTTGATCCAGTCGCAGCTGAAACACTTTATGAGAGCCCAGTCCTGAGTCAGGTCTGTGGTGGTCATGTTGTTCACTCACCAGCCTGGACAGGGAGGGGAGGGGGGAGGGGCTTCACCTCTCCTTACAGGGCGGTTAGGAAGCTTGTGGGAGCAAAGGAGAAGGAAGATGCTGAGAACCAGCCACCTTTAATCTGGACTCACTGCACCAAAGCTTAATGGTGTCAAAAGTGATTGAACTGTGTCCACTCAGGTGACTTCACCACTGTCTCTCATTTCCTAGAGCTGGAGAAGACTGTGGTGCTGTGGACATCTCCAGGAGCAGAGTCTCCTGGTAACTGATGATGTAACAGAATGCCAGCTCTTGATTGGACAGTGGAATCTGCCCTTCTTCAGTTAGGGAAGGAAATCTCTGACAAGCTAAAGGGAACTGAAGGTTAGTCATGGTCTGGTCCTGACATGAGAGGCGTTTCCAGCCCAGTCCCTGAACTGTTACTGATTTTAGTGGCACCTCCAGAAGGTCAGGCGAGGGTCCCTGTGGTTATCCACAGCCCAGTCCTCAAGGGAGAAGCTCAGAGCAGAGACTGGACATCCTGGGGAAGAGGGTGGGGTCCTGCCAGGTTTCAGTTGAAGTCCTGAGAGCAGGGGTCTGGGAAGTGTGGAGTGTGCACAAAGCTGGATCCAGACTGGAACAGTTCTCTGACTTGGTACACCGCCCGGGAGATGTGTTCACCTCTGCAGGTGTCAGCTGGAGGCAAGACTCCTCTTCCTGGTGTCCTTGACTCAGTTTACCTGGTTTTATATCCTTTAGCACAACACACTGAGGTCAGATCCAGAACCTCCATGGCTGCTCACGGAGGAAACTAGAATTCTCACGGCTGTGAAGATTAATATCACACTGGGAAGAATTTATGTTCCCTTTCCCATTTACATCTCCCTTCAGCTGCACCTCGGCAAAGCATTAGTGCACAAAATCTACTTGGTAATAATAATAATAATAATAATAATAATAAAACCATAACCAGTTATTGGGGAAAGGCTGAAAGATCAGAGGGACAGAGGACAAGTATCACATTTTCTGTGATCTCCCAGGGAAATGGGTGTTACAGTCTTCACAAACCAAGGTCACTTCTCACCCAGCCAAGTCCTCAGTCAGAACATGGTAGGTCCTTTCTCCTTGAGTCCTCAGGCTCACTGGGTGAGCAGGCAAAGGGGGGACTGTTCCCTTCTCCTTATGCTTCTTTCCTGGCCCAGATATTTCAATGTCTGGATCAACTTTCCAAGCCCTAGGATTAAAGCTGTGCACCATCACCACCTAGCTGTTTGGCCTTGAACTTTTAGAGATCCAGGGGATCTGTGCTTCCCAATTGGTGGGATTAAAGGTGTGAGTCACAATCTTGACCTTCCTGCCTTGGCTGTGTGGGTGGCTCTGTCCTCTGATATTCCCACTATTTTTATTAAATATATAATATATCACCTCAGACCGTCACAGACCAAATGCCAGCACCAGTAACACAGAAGGCCAGCATGCCTTTTCTGGTCCATGCTTCCCTCCTGTTCACCAAGATAAGTATGTGTTGATATGAAATGTCTCCCCCAGGCTTGTGTGCTTGAAGACTTGGTTCCCATATGGCGTTATGGGAGGCTGTGTGTTTAGCTGCTGGAGGAGGGAAGAGAGAATCCACTGAGGGTATGGCCTGGCCCACCTCCTGGCCAGGCACCAGCTCTTCCTGTTGCCTGGATGCGACCAGCATCCTGCGTGAGACCTTGAGTCCTTTGTACACTGTTCCCTCAGCTCCCGGAAAGATGCCTGCCTCAAAACCAGTAATTTATGTTTTCCAAACATAAACCATACATTCAGTATTATTATGTCTAAGGAGGGACGGCCACACAGGCACTTAGATATGAATGCTGGATATTAGTGGATGGTGCTAATTGAGAGGGATTAGGAATGTGGCCTTTTTGGAGCAGGTGTGTCCTGATGGAGGAAATGCACCACTGGGGTGGGCTTTGGAGTTTCTTAAGCTCGAGCTAGACCCAGTCTCTCTCTCCCTCCCCCCCCTCTCCCTCCCTCCCTCCCTCCCTCCCCCTCTCTCCCTCCGCCTCTCTCCTTCCCCCTCCCCCTCCCCTCCCCCCCTCTCTGCCTTGAGATCCAGATATAGAATCCTCAGCTACATGTCTGCCTCCATCTTCCTACCATGATGACAACAGACTAAACCTCTGGAACGGTAAGCCAGCCCCACTTAAATGCTTTCTTTTCTTTTATAAGAGTTGCCATGATCACCATGTCTCTTTACAGCAATAGAATACGGACTAGCATGAACCATACATTACATATGACTATAGGCATGTATGGGGCTGGAGAGGTGGCTCAGTGGTTAGAGTCTTAGATATTTCTGCAGACAGCCAGAGTTCAGGTGCCAGCACTCACTTCCAGTGGTTCATGATTCTTAAAAGTGCCTGTAACTGCAGCTTCTGGGGAACACATACACACACCACACACATACATACACACACATTCACACAAGCAAATACACAAATAAAAATAAAAATTTTAAACTATTCTATAAATCACAGTGAAAATACTAACATTTTAAACTAATTTTAAGGATCAGAGAGAGATATGGAGAGATGGGCAGGAAGTTAACAGCACTGAATGCTCTTTAACAGGACCCAGGTTCAATTCCCAGTAACCATGTCTTGGCTCACAACTATCTATCACCATCCAGCTCCAAGAGATCTGATGTCCCCTTCTGAACGCTGAGGGTACCAGGTACTCATGTACATAGACACACATGAAGGCAAACACCGTCATCAAAATAAATACAAACAGCAGAGGAAGAGCATGTTCACAGACCCTAGCAGGATGAAGCACTTGAAGGAGCTCATTTGCACAGTGAGACCTGAGCAGAGAGGAGAGCCTGGCTTGGCTCAGGCCCGGGCACCTGAGAAGAGCAGGCTGGGGTGGGGGTGAGGGTAGGGGGCTGGAAAGTCTGTAGAGCTGGGAAGAAGCTTGGACTGCAGATGGCTTGGGCTAAGGAGACTGCACAGGGCCCTTTGTCATTTCCTCAGGAAGATGTTGAACTTAGATGAGCTGTTATAAACATCAAAGCCCATGATTGTGCTGCAGCTGTGATGTGTGGGAATCCCTTAAGGGGTCCATCAAAGTGGAGCCTCCATCCCCAGGAGGGTGGTGTCAAAAGACCCTGTGGGACCTTTAGGAAGTGAATCCAAGCCAGCCATGGTGGCTCTCACCTGTAACCCCATCACTTGGGAGGTTGAGACAGGAGGCTTACCATGGGTTCCAGGCCAGCCTGGGCTATATAGTGAGTTCTAGGACAGCCGGGGATCCAGAATAAGACCCTGTCTAGAGACAAACAAGAAAGTGAAGACACGAGATCTGGTAGGAGCCTTTCTTGGGGGCATAAGGAGATTGTCACTTGACCCTTTGGTAAATTCATGAGTTCTCCTGAGAGGCTGTTACACAAGGAATGTAGCTGTGTGGTCTCTGTCTCTCTCTGCCCCGCCCCTCCTCCACTTTTCTAGCACACATCCATACCGTTGCCACCCACAACAGTGCTGTGGGTCCCTGATCATAATGAGCCAATACAGTTGTTGTGAATACAGGTCTTCACAACTATGGGGAGTCACTTCCTTTCTACATTAGGAACCTACATGTGCATCAGGTATTTCTGCACCGTGATGGAAACTGAGTGCTAACAGTGTCCTTAGGGCACACAAAGACCATCAGCCCAGGATCTCCCTGCAGACTCGTGCAAAGTACTCTTGGGATCAGAGAGAGAAACCGAGTCACTAAAACCATCAGTGGGGGGTAGCATCCAAAGATTCAGCCTTATGCCTCTAGCTGCCCACCTCCTTTTTGTAAAGTATGTGTTTTTACTCTCAGATAGTCATTTATTTATTCATTCCACCCTCTTCTTCCTCCAACCCCCATGTCACCCTCCCCCACTCACTCTCAGTTACATGGCCTTTTTAAATTCCTGTCGCACATATCTGTATATAAACTAATAAATATATAAATACAACCTGCTAAACCCATGTAGTGTTGCTCATATATATGTGTATAGTTGGTTATTTTTACTCATTGGGGGCCTGACACCCAGCTCCCAAATAATCACAAAATGACCTATTATTACTTATAAATGCCCAGCATTAGCTTGGCTTGCTTCTAGCCAACTTTTCTTAAATTATCTTGTCTACCTTTGCCTCTGGGTTTTTACCTTTCTGCATATCTTTTCTTTTCTTAGTATTCCATGTCTGTCTGGGGGTTGTGGGCTGGGGGTTGTGGGCTGGGGGTTGTGGGCTGGGGGTTGGGGACTGTGGGGGTGGGGGCTTGGGATTGGGGGGCTGGGGTTGGGGGGCTGGGGTTGGGGGGCTGGCCCCCAGCATCCTCTCTCTGCCTTTTCTCATTTCTTACTCTTCTTTTTCTCCTATTAACTCTCTCTGCCAGCCCCGCCTCTCTCTCTTTCCTGCCTTGCTATTGGCCATTCAGCTCTTTATTAGCCCAATCAGGTGTTTTAGGCCGGCAAAGTAACACAGCTTCACAGAATTAAACAAATACAACGTAAATGGATTCAACACATCTTTGAATCATTAAACAACTATTCCACAGCATGAAAGAATGCAAGACATCTTTAACTAATATTCCACAATATATCTATAAAGTTTAGGTGCAAGCACTTGGCAGTTAAAGAGTCATCCCTGGAGGATCTCTCTCTTTCTCTCTCTCTCTCTCTCTCTCTCTCTCTCTCTCTCTCTCTCTCTCTCTCTCTCTCTCTCTCTCTCTCTCTGCCATCATCAATTGCTTGGAAGCTCTTTGCCAAGAAGTGAGGTCATGTGAGATTTCCCCCATCAACGTTAGCATGTCAGCCTGTGTTATTAAGTGTTATTTAGGCAGCCATATTGTTGGGAGTTCATGGTGCAGCTTCTCGATTATACAAAGAAGACACAGTCTCACAGCAGATGCCCTGGTCCTCTGGCTCCTACAGTCCCCACCCCATCCCCTTCCCATGATGATAAACTGTGACTGTCAGTTTCTCTCCTGCATAGACAATGGCTGAAGCAGTTCATTTGTCTGTGGCAAAAATACTGTTCCAATAGCCCGATGGTTTTACAGACCCCAGGGGAGTAGAGTAGGCTGATGTGATGATCTGAGGTGGGAAGCAGGAACAGGAAGTAACTTCAGATTGCCAAGAATGCCCACTTCCCACCTCAAGCCTGACTTGGGTGGATGTCAGGTGTAGAACCGGGAGCTTGCTCATCAGCTGTGGCTGGAAACCCCCAGCCAGCACCGAGTGGGAGGAGATGGGGGTGATGCCGGTTCTCAGTACTGACAGAAAGTGAAAATCTCTCGGGAAGGAGAGAAACAGGTTGAGTGAGGCTCATCTCCCACCTTCTATCAGCAGGAACAGTTTTAGGAGATGAACCTATAGGTCTGGTGAGGCAATTCTGTGTAACAAGCCTGCAAGTAACATTGTGAAGTTCAAAGGATTAGGAGAAGTTCATCCTGACAGCCAGCATAAGATATAGAATTAGAAAAGGACCAGCTGGTGAGATGGCCCTGCGGTTAAGAGCAGTGACTGTTCCTCCAGAGGTTCTGAGTTCAATTCCCAGTATATAGCCAATTCCAACTGATGCCCTTTTCTGGCATAAAGATGTACAATGCAGATAGAGCACTCATATACATAAAATAAATAAATTAATCTTTAGAAACGAAAAAAAGAATGAAGAAGAGAAAAGTATGTATCCCCTTTGGGAGTACAAATTTGTTTTTAATATTCTGGTGCTACAATTGTGTACATATTCTCCAGGACAATGGCATCCCAGGTGTGGCTGGGGTCTTGTTTCCTAGGACACCACAGCCAGTGCAAACATGCTGTGCTGACTTCATGGAGAGCTACAATAGGTTTGTTTAAAAAGCGAGAGTACAGGAGGAGTGCTATGAGTATGTAAAAGCTAACGAAGTTATTCTACTATGTATAAGTCTACGAGAACAATAAGGATTTTTAAATTGTATCTCTGTGTGCTTGAGAGAAAGTCAGAATACTTGCCTAGAATGCACGAAGCCCTGGGTTCAATTCCCCAGCATTGCATGAACCAAGAGTGGTAACCCACATCTGCCAGCCCAGCACTGGAGCACGAGGGCAGGTGCTCAGAAGTTCAAGGTTGACCTTGACCACATAGTAAGTTTGAAGCTAACCTGTGACACCCTGTCTCAACAAGCAAGCAAACAATAAACAACAAAAACCCCTAGGGAACCGAGGAGAATGTTTCAAGTCAGTTAAGGACCAGATGGGGGCAAAGAAGAAAAACCACATAGCGCAATTATTCCACAGGGTTGTGTTACAGGGAGAGTCCTGTCCTGTTTAAGAAACGAAAGGCAATACACAGAGCAGAACCAGCCGGCAAAGGCAAATGAATTGTGTGACCGTGGACAGTAGGAATCAGCCAGGAACCATGGGGATTCCTTCCTCTCCTGGCCTTGCCTGCTCCCACGCCTTTCTTTTTTTTTCCTCAGAGGAGGCCCCCACGGCTCCGACCCTTAAACCCAGGATCCACCTCACGGTCTCGGTTCTGGCTAGTTAGTTCCTATTTGGGAAAGTATTCCAGCATTTTCTGCACTGCTGCATTTTAAGAAAGAAAAGCAATTTTGGAAACCCCCGTCCCAGCAGCAGGCTTGCCTTCGACCAATAGGAATAGAGAGAGAAGTAGCGTCACTTGTTTCCAGCAGATGTGAGGGCTAAGACGGTCTGAGCTGACGCGGTCTAGCTGATGCGGGTGTGTAAGGAGGAGGGACACAGACAGGCAGGGTGGCGGGATCTCTCACAGGCTGGTGTAGTGGGGAGAAGAAAGATTTGCTTTGCAGAAAGCTCGGGTCTCGAAGCCGAGCAGGGAGGGAAGCTTTCGTATGCGATATTAGCTGGGGCGAACATCAGACATTCTTCATGTATCTTGGTCAGTGTTAGGAAGTAACTGTGGAAGGGGAAGGAAGTGACTGATGCTCCCTGCTAGTGATGCTTTGGTACCTGGGTGGACGAGGTGGGAACTGGAAAAGTCTGGGGAAGACCTGTCACCACAGAGCCTAGAAAGGCAGCTCTGCCTGCGCTCCCATTCCAGCTAATCACCACAAGAAATCTGTACTGTAATTTTGTCATCTGTTGGATCTTTAGCATCTATGACAGTCCCTGGTACTAAATAAATATTTTAAATTAATTAACTGAGTATAGCACTAAGAATTAATCATCTCCTTTGATCCAAGGAAATATTTTTTATAGATCAAACCCAGTTCTGCCTAAACCAAGTTCTCTATATATAATTAGTAGTTTGGGAGTATGAATAAATGTCTCAGTGGTTAAGAGGGCAGGCTGCTGCTCTTCTGGGTTTGAATCCAGAAACCTACAAGGCAGCTCAAGTAATTCCAATGCCAGGAGATTGAACCCCTTCTTCATGCCTCCTTGGACGCTACATGCGTGTAGAACACAAACATATGAGCAAAAAAAACTCATACATATAAACATAAATACATATAAAAACATATATAAAATAAATAAATAAACATTATATTGACAGAGTGTCTGGAAAAAGTCTTATGAACCTTCACTTCGTGAGTTCATCACATCTGGAATGCAGCGTTTCCCCTCCGGCACATCCCAATAAAAGACAATGTGCTCTACAGATCGGTTGTAATTATGAAAGAGAATGCAAAGAACACTGAACTTACAATCAAGATATTTATTTATATTTATCATCATTTGATCAAGCTAGTTAGTGTTCTGAGCTTGTTTCTTTGTGACTATAATAAAGTGGGTGGGTTGAATTACATGGTCTCCATGTTAACAAGCAGCTGGTTCCTGGGACAAGAAAAACATCAGCAAATATTAATTTTTAAAATATATTGCTATCAATCATTTCAGCAACTGAAAATTACTAAAGAAAAGTGAAATATCTGAAAGCAACATCAATAATAATTCAAATTACACTATGTACTTGCAATGAGTGACCCAAAAATGAAATAAAAAAATGGTTTCATTTACTAGGATTCCAAATTTAACAAAAAAGTGCTAAACTAATTAATACTCTAAGAACTACAAAATGCTATTTGAAAAAGTTAAAATAAAAATTAGCAGAAAGAAACACCAAGTTCATGGACTGGAAGACCACATTGCTAACACAGCAATATCCTGAAAGATCTTTAAGCAATGTAACCTCCGTCAGAGTCTCAAATAAATTCTTAGTAAGTAGGTATTAAGCTGATTCTAAAGTTCACAGAGAATTGCAAAACAGCTAAGCAATTCTGCAGAACACTATTTGGCTGTTGAGATGAGGTTGGTCGTATATGGTTCATATGCTCAGTGACAATCCTGTAAAAAGTCATCTCACTGTAGTTGTGTGTGGAATATTGTTTTAACTTGGAAAAGATGTGTTGTATTTAAGTTGCAGATGATTACTTTAACTGTGTAAAGATGTGTTACATTTATTTCTGCTGCGTTTGTTGATGTAAAGATGTGTTACATTTGTTTTGGCTGCGTTTGTTTAATTATGTAAAGAGAAGCTGCTGTTTCACTTTGCCTGTCTGAAGCACCTTGATTGGTCTAATAAAGAGCTGAATAGCCAATATCTAGGCAGGAGAAAGAATAGGCAGGGCTGGCAGGCTGAGAGGATAAATAGGGGGAATCTAGAGGGGGAAGAGAAAGGGAAAGAGAGAATGGGGGGGGGGGAAGAGGAGTCACACCCAGAGCTAGAGCCCGGCAGCCAGCCGCAGAGGAAGCAGTGAAAGTTAGGTCAGCAGAAGGAAAGAAAAGTAAAGAGCCCCAAGGCAAAGGGTAAATAAAAAGAAATAGGCTAAGCTAAAAGAGGTAGCCAGAGAGTAGGCTCAGTATTTAGAACTAATTAGAAGTCTTTGTGTTGTGATTTGGGAGCAGGTTGGTTATTGCATCCCTGGGGACGCCTCCAGGTATCACAGACCTTGAAGGGAAATCCACAGCCTCAGCACACTACGGCTCTTCCATCTGAGGGGGTTAGGGACTCTCTCGATGGTTTCATTATTTATTTTCTTATTCCTCAATTCATGTTTTCCCACAGCCTATATACCCCAACAAAATCTTTCAGGCAATACAGGAGTCACAAGGGGATTACATTCCATTTTCAAGTGAATGATTATAGGTAAAAGGTGTTTTTTTAATCTCCCTTACATGATTAAAAACAGAGTCATCCCAATAACCTACCAACAATATGTCTAAGTCATTTGTTACATGATCGATCATGAACAACCAAGGAGCATTTTTTTTCCTCAGCCAGTTCTTTTGTTGACAGGCTGCAACGTGTGGTTTAAAAAAAGAACCAATTGCTTTATTATCTATCTTGAAAGGCAATCTTATAAGAAATGTTTTAAAGATTCACAAACCTAAACTTCTATACATAGAAACCAATCAGCTGAACTTTGAATCTTGAGAAAATTGAGGTAGTAGTGAAAACAATTCGCCATTACCTTTGACCATTAACCAGACCTATCAAGGAAAGTGCAACAGCTGGCAACAGATAGGCTGCTTTGTGGTTTTGCTCCACCCATAATGAATCAGACAGCCCAGCTATGTATCCTTGTGAACCTTAGATTGTTTTCTGGGGTTATTTATCTTAAAACTATTATCTGATCTAACCTGAAGTTATTTTGAAGTTTTGCTTCTGTTAATGGTGCCCACTTGGAACTGCATCTTTTCAATGTTAAGAGAATTAGAGCCAACCTGGCTCTGGGTGTTAGGATTTTGTGCATATCTTGGCATGGCTCGCATATACCCAGTTATCTGGTGGTGGATTCTTATGGATTCAGGTGGGAACATGGCAGAGGGCAGTGGGAGATAGCAGGAGACTCTGAACAGCTGTTCCTATGTAGAAAAGAGCTTTATTGTCGGATGAATATGGTTATGATTAACAGAGAGATTATGATTATAATAGCAGAGAATGGGAGGAAAGAGTAAAGAGAGCTCCCAAGACAGCAGCAGAGAGAGAGATGCACATAGAAACCTTGCTTTAAACGGGCCTGATGTCAGAGCCTAGGGGAGGGCGTGGCTCTTAGGGACTAAACTGGGGACCCTGACCTAATATAAAGTAACTCCTTAGGAGGAACTCATAGGCCTTAGCTTGAAACATATTTATTCATCTGCACAAGCTCTCATTATTATTATTATTATTATTATTATTATTATTATCAATTAGACAATACAAATTAGGAAGGAGTCATCTTCATAATAATCCACAGGTAAAAATCCTCAGCAGAATGGGATGTTTCCATGAGATAAACACATACATCACAGGCAGCGGGGATCTCCCCACATCTCCACCCATTCACACCATGCCAGATACCAAAGAAAGATGGCAGCAGCTAAGGTGTG
Source organism: Phyllotis vaccarum (assembly GCA_033318265.1). Lineage (NCBI taxonomy): Eukaryota > Metazoa > Chordata > Mammalia > Rodentia > Cricetidae > Phyllotis > Phyllotis vaccarum. The sequence continues at coordinate 104,069,505 of JARWLC010000010.1, forward strand.
AAGGCCCAGCAGAAGCAAAGCCATTCTGAGGTCTGGGGTCTCGGTGCCTTGCCTATCTGAGATTTACCCACCAGGGATTTTCCTCCTGGTGGGCCGACACTTGAACTTCACTTGCCCCCTGATACTCCTCTGACAGGGCCAGCAGCACTTGGTGACCCAGCAATCACAGCTCTAACTACGCCCTAACGCCATTATTTATGAACAGTTTTGTTCTCTTTTTGTTTCCTATGTGAAGATTGTTGGGTTGAACAAAAGGTATTTAGCTATCTAAAATATACATCGGGAACCTCAGAAAATAAATAATATGTGTGATGCTTACAAGAAGAAGAAGACAGCCACTTTGGAAATCAATATGACAGAAAATTGAGAATTAATCTATCTCAAGACCCAGCTATACCAATCTTAGGCACATACCCAAAGGATGCACAATCAAACCACAGGATTGCTCAAGTAGGTTCACAGCAGTGTTATTCATAATAGCCAGAACCTAGAAACAACCTAGATGCCCCTCAACCAAAGAATGAATAAAGAAAATGTGATATGCTTACACAATGGAGTATTACTCAGCTATAAAATCAATGGTATTATGAAATTTGCAGGCAAGTGGATAAAACTAGGAAAAAAAAGTCTTTCTGAGTGAGGTAACTAAGACCCAGATGATATTTACTCACTCAAAAGTGAATATTAGATGTAAAGCAAATGATAACCAGGCTATAATCCACAACCCCATGGAAGCTAGGTAACAAAGAGGACCCTAAGAGGGACCCATAGATTTCCTTGAAAAGGGAGAAATAGATGAGATCTCCTGGGTAAACTTGGGGCAGAGGGTGGGTGGAGGGGAGGGAATGGGGGGATGGGAACATGAGGGATTGGGTTGGTTGAGTTGGGGGGCGGGACAGGGAGGGAGATTAATAAAAGAGATATCTTAATAGAGGGGGACATTTGAGGGTTGGGGAAAAACCTGGTGTCAGGGAAACCCCCAGGAATCGACAAGCATGACCCCTAAGACTCCTAGATAGTGGAGGGTGCCTCAACTGGACTTCTGTAACCAGACTGGCGACTACCCTAACTGTCATCAGAGAGCCTTCATCCAGCAACTGATGGAAGCAGATGCAGAGATCCACAGCCAAGCCCTAGGATGGGCTCCTGCAGTCCAGTTGAAGAGAAGGGGGATTGTATAAGTGGGAGAGGGGCATAGTGTCAAGGTCATGGCAGGGGAACCCATAGAGGCAGCTGACCCGAGCTAATGGCAGCTCACAGAATGTGGATTGACAGCTAGGGAGCCTGCATGGAACAGACCTAGGTCCTCTGTTTGTGAGGGAGTGTTGCGTAGCTTGGTCTCTCTGTGGGACCCCTAGCAGTGGGATGAGGGCCTGTCCCTGGCACATAAGCTGGCTTTTTGGAACCTATTCCCCATGCTGGCATGCCTCACCCAGGCTTGATGGGGATGAGGGGGATTGGCTCTGCCTCAACTTGATATGCCATGCTTTGTTGACTCCCATGGGAGGCCTGCCCCTTTCTGGATGGAGGAGGAGTGGATAGGAGGGGGTAGAGAGGAGGTGGGAAGAGGGAAGGGAGAGGATACGTGGTCGGTATGTAAAATAAATGATAAAATTAATTTTTAAAAAGTACACAGAACACGGGGGGGTAAACATCTGTATAATCCACATCTACATGAAGCCATGGAGTTTTCTTATTTACTTTCTTCCCAGCTCATAGGCAAGGCAGAAAGGCCACATCAGCTCCATAGCAGAGAATACACTCTGGAAGCTGCAGGGAGGCGGTGCTATTAGCAGCTGGGAGCAGAGAATAATTTTCACAGGACATACATATATTCAAGATGAAGTGAAAATGACATTTTATCAAAAAGAAAATAGCAAATCATAAATAAGTGGAAAGATATCACTGGCCTGGATGGAGATATAATCCATAAAGACAAATAATAACTTTATTTATTTATCTATTTATCTATTTGTTTGTTTGTTTGTTTGTTTGTTTGTTTGTTGGATGTGTGTGTGGAGGTAGAGGACAACTTGCCATTAGTCATTCTCTCCCTTCACCACGTGGGTCCGAGAGACAGAACCCCTGGTAGCAGGAACCTTAATGCACTGAGGCATTGCCCTGGCCTGAATCTGTGTCTCAGTTGGGCCTAAGGAACTTGGTGTCCTTGACAGTCCTGACTTCGGGGCGGTTGTGTATGGAGCAGATTCCTGCCACTGCCTAACGGAGCCATCCCTGCTGCCCTGCCACAATCTGGCCTCGGCCTCTTTATCCGCTGCAGACTGCGGGGCTCCCTGGGTTAGGCGCTCAAATCCATGTCCAGCTCTTCTCATTCCCCACTTTCATGTTATATTTTATCTACTTCTTCTTGGAACTAAAATAATGCCACTGTGATACCACACAGGCTTCACATTACTATAATTCCTAGCAGGCAGACAGGAATGCCCGCTCCCCAGGTGATGAGCACAGACACATTGTCCCAAAGGAGAGACTAGGTCGAGCCCTGCTGGGGCTTCCAAAGAAGGAAAGTTCCAGGCTCAGGCCTCAATGAAACTTCTGATTGGACTCAGGTTGGGTGCAAATCCCAACTCTGCCTCTTGCGGTCTGGGCTCAAGAGTGTTTGTTTGGGCTTTAGTGGAAGTGAAAAGGTTGCTAGCCCCAACGTGCGTGCGTAATAGTTCCATGCAAACCCGACTGAATTTCCGATTCCTTTGCTTCCTTATGAGACCGCCATAACATTGCCTGCCGCTTAGCGATGCTGGATCCACCAGGAGCGTCCAGCTGTGCACCTGACTCTGTGTCAGAGCTGAGAGAGAGAAGAGCCCTTTGCTGCACATGAGGAATCCACAGAAAAGGAAGTCGGCCAAGGGTGTAGGTGGCGGGTTCCTGTGAGTCACTGCTTCGGAGGAATCCACTGGGTGCTTTAACATGAGTGGTGTCCGTGAGAGGAAGTGTTGCCTAAATTTCCCCAGGACCACGGTGTATTTTCTGGCGTCTTACTCAGAACTTAGGCTACCTGAAAAATGGAAAAAGGAAGTAACAGAAAGGTTCTACCTCTCAGGGCCATGAAAGTATTAATAAAGCGGAGTACAGAGAAGAGAGTTGGCGTCATCACCATAGTAACTATTATTAATTGCTATATCATTGGCCACTCAGTGGTTGTAGCTGGGAGATACCTTTACAATGTTATTGTTTTCTCACTGTCTTGGCAGGAGAACCTACTGTCTGGGAAGAAAGTCTCAGGGGTCAGGAGCCGTTGGAATCCTGAAATTCTCTGTCCTGAGCAGGAATGGAGGGCTGAACATTTTTGCTTGGCCATGGCCACTTTCAGAATGAACTCTTAAGACACATCTGGACTCATGCTTTCTCCTCCACCGTTAAGACAGCCCAGACTTTCTGGTTAACTCAAACTGTGAAGATCTGACTCGGACCAATGCAGTTGCTCTGGGAGCTATTTGGTACTTTAAAATGATTTATTTATGTATTTTTGCATCTATGGGTGTGTGGCCTGCGTGTATAACTTTTCCATATGTGTGCAGTGCCCGTGGAGGCCAAGAGAGGGCGCTGGATTCCCCTGGAAATTAAGTTGCAGATGGTTGGGAGCTGCAATGTGGGTGCTGGGAACTGAACCAGGATCCTCTGCGAGAGCAGCCAGCGCTCTTAACTGTGGCGCCATCTCTCTGGTCCCTCGTCCGGCAGTTTAGTAAGCAGAGCAGAGCTAACCTGGGCGACCCTGAAACTCACTGAGACTCAATGGACACAGAAACGAAGAGTCCTCTGCATTCCTTGGTGGAAGAGAGGTCGTCACCCTGCTATTCCTGTTTATAACCCGCTCTTTTCCCTCAGACCTGTGAGTGTGTACCTACCACGCCAGAGCTCAAAGGCAGAACCTGTGCCCACCCTCCTGCTGAATCCCCACCTCATGGAGAACCTTGTTCCAGGCAAAGTCTTCAGACTGAGACCCATTCATATCTTTCTGCCGAACCCCAAACTCGGCCACCTCACTCCTGTCTAGCCAGGCTTCTAATACAAGAAAATTGTGCAGAAGCTGGATCCAAACTCTGCTAAAATCAGGTATTATGAGGAACTATAGAAATAACACCTAGTTATTAGGGAGGAAAGTATCCACTAGGAAGAAATTTAAATTCATGTGTTTAATAAGGAATATAATGAATTATTAAAATAGATTAAAATTTTGGAGGACTAAAAAAGGTTCCTAGGTTCTTAAAGATGAGTATAATATACATATTTAAAACAGTCAACATCTACATGAATTTTTATAAAGTTGAGGCTGTTTTGGGGGGATCAATATGAAAAGTGACCACACACACACACACACACACACTTATACACAGATACAAACACACACACACACACACACACACACACACACACTTATACACAGATACAAACATACACACACACACCGAAGACTGCAGTGACTTTTAAAATAATTAGACTTTCTCATTAACACATTGCTTAATTTTTCAGGGGTTTATTTATTTTTATTTTATGTGGAGACAATCTTTCATTCATTTTATAATATCTATAACAGTGATAATAGTTATAGCTCTGAAGTAAAGAGTTAATTCTAAGGATAGGTTCAGACAACAGTGTGGGTTTGCAGTATAGCTGGACCCTCTCCACCCACCCCCTCGATCCCCAACCAGTGCACCATCCCCAGCAGGGATGCAAATGCTCCTGGGATTCACGGGATTCACAGCCCGGAGTCCCAGAGGATGTTATGCTGAAGTGAAACTGTCTCGAGTTGAACAAACTCTCTTCTGCCAATGAAGAGCAGAGGAGTCACTTGTCTCGGGAAGAACAAGCTGTTGGAACTCACAGAAATAGGGTCACGGTTCAGACAAAGGCAGCCATGTCACAAAGCCAGCATGTAACAGAACTCTCTAATGTATTCAGTGAGCCCAGGACAAAAACATAATATAAACCAAATAAATGAAAATCCATAATTAACAGTGTAATCTAAAATCCGATAGAAATGATAAATATGCCTTAAATTATGTAAAAAAATAACTAACTGTATTAATCCCCACAGTCCTGACTACCTTCAACAAAGCAGCAAAACCCTAGCACTGACATCGTCCATTGGCCTCAGAGCCAGGTGTGGCAGCTCTAGGGAGCCTGTGATTCCACATTCCAAGAGCTGAAGCTGGAGGTTCACATCTGAGGCCTGAAGAGGTTCTTACTTTTGTTCTTTGCTGTGTCCTTGGACCCCTAATGAATCAAACATGGGGATCTCAATCCCCCACCCCTCAGCTGAAGGTCCATATAGATTTGGCTGTCTTTTTTGTTTCGGTTTGGTTTTTTGAGAATGGATTTCACTGTGTGGCCCTATCTGTCCTGGAACTTGCTCTATAGACCAGGCTAGCCTTGAACTCACAGAGATTCGCCTGCCTCTGCCTCCTGCGTGCTGGGATTAAAGGTGTGTGCCATGATCACCCAGCTGGTCATTCTTCTTTATGTGACGAATAAACCTCACTTGTCTCCACTATTCAGAGATCAAAGAAAAGCAAATGTAGAAATATTTTTTAAATGTTATACTTTTTTAATTGCATGGTTTATAAAATAGACCTAGTTTTATATAATTTTGTGAAATTTTATTGTTTTGAAAACATTTGCACAGGTCTTAAGAATATTACTCAGACCGCACACTGACAACTGGGGTCCCAGAAATCTCCCTCCCAGTCCACAGCTGACTAAGAGGGAGTGGTACCCCAACCCTCAGGCCAAGCAGAGACCATGGTCTTCAACCCCAGCCGGGGACACAGAGCCCGGCACCCAAACTACACCCAGCTCTGCCCCAACCCAAAGAAAACTGGGAGAGCCTCCCCAAGCCCAATCCCCAGCAAAACACAGCTGAAGGGACACCCTATGGGCCAAACCCCACCCAAACCACAATCTGAGTCATCACACACTGACAACTGGACACACTGAAGCCTCCTGGTCCAGAGCTGACTAAGAGCCAACTAAGGCCCTACCAAGAACGACCCCTGTGACAACTGAGACACACAGCTCCTCCGCCTATAGCCAACTAAGACCAGAATAAGAGCAGTCCCTACAATTACTGGAGACACTCAGCCCCCAGGCTCACAACTGACTCAGAGCCGACCAAGAGATGACTAAGAGTGAACTGAGGAAGCAATGGGCAGATGCCAGTGTAAGAATACATATAACAAAATAAAAAAACAAGACACCACCAGAAGAAGATGGTGGTTCTACAACATCAAGACATGAGCATAACAATGAAGAGGAAATAGAAGGAAATGACCTCAAAAACAACTTTATGAAGATAATAGAAGCTTTAAAAGAGGATATAAAAAACTCCCTTAAAGAAAAAGAAGAAAATACAAACAAAAATTGGAAGAGATGAACAAATCCCTGAAAGGAAATAAAGAAAACCAAGAGAAATTAAACAAACAGGTGAAAGAAAGATTCCAGGAATTAAAATTGAAATAGATGCAATAAAAAAGGCACAAACTGAGGCAAAGCTGGAAATAGAAAACCTGAAGAAAGGAATGAGAACCACAGATGCAGCATAGCCAGCAGAATGCAAGAGATAGAAGAGAGAATCTCCAGAGTGGAAAATTCAATAGTGGAAATAGATATGTCAGTTAAAGAAAACACTAAAACCAAAAAAGTCATAACACAAAATGTCCAGGAAATCTGAGATACCATGAGAAGAGCAAACTTGAGAATAATTGGAATCAAAGAAGAAGATATCAGCTCAAAGGCACAGAAAATATATTCAGCAAAATCATAGAAGAAAACTTTCCCAACCTAAAGAAGGAAATGTCTATGAAGATACAAGAAGCTTACAGAACACAAAATAGACTGGAATCCCCCAAAAATCTGCTTGCCACATAATAATCAAGCCACTAAACCTACAGAACAAAGAAAAAAACTAAGAGCTGCCAAGGAAAAAGGCCAAATCACCTATAAAGGCAGACCCATCAGAATAACACCCGACTATTCAATGGAAACAATGAAAGCAAGAAGGTCCTGCAAGAACATGGCTGCCAATCCAGACTACTATACCCAGCAAAACTATCAATCACCATAGATGGAGTAAACAAGATATTTCACAGCAAAACCAGATTTAAACAATACCTATCCACAAATCCAGCCATACAGAAAAACACTAGAGGGAACTCCAACCTAAGGAAACCAGATAAATCAACAGAGAAATAAGGGATCTAACAGATGTTATGACCCAAATGGACTTAATGGAATTATACAGAACTTTCCACCCAAACACAAAGGAATGTACATATTTCTCAGCACCCCGTGGAACTTTCTTTAAAATTGACTATATACTCAGTCATAAAGCAAATATCAATAGATACAAAAAAGGTGGGAATGACTCCTTATATTGTATCAGACCATCATGGTCTAAAGCTAGAGTTCAACAACAACAAACACCACAGAAACTGAACATCTCTCAAAGGACCCACCTCTGGGTCAAGGAAGAAGTTAAGAAAGAAATCAAAGACTTCCTAGAACTTAGTGAAAATAAGTCCACAACATACACAACTTATGAGACACAGTGAAAGCAGTGTTAGAGGAAAACTCATAGCACTAGATGCCTATATGAAAAACCTAGAGACCTAACAGCACAGCTGAAGGCTTTAGAACAATTAGGAGCAAACTCACATAGAAGGAGTAGACAGCAGGAAATAATCAAACTCAGGGCTGAAATCAATACAATAGAAACAAAGAGAACAATGCAAAGAATCAATGAATCAAAGAGCTGGTTCTTTGAGAAAGTCAACAAGATAGATAAACCCTTATCCAAACTAACCAAGAAGCAGAGAGAGAGAGAGAGAGAGAGAGAGAGAGAGAGAGAGAGAGAGAGAGAGAGAGAGAGAGAGAGAGAATCCAAATTAACAGAATCAGAAATGAAAAGGGGTACATAACAACAGACACCCAGGAAATTCAGAGAATTATCAGGTCATACTTTGAAAATCTATACTCCACTAAAACGGAAAACCTAAAAGAAATGGACAGCTTTCTGGACCGGCACCACTTACCAAAATTAAATCAAGATCAGATTAAAGACATAAGCAGACCTATAAGCCCAAATGAAATTGAAGCTGTTATTAAAAGTCTTCCAAGTAAAAAAAGCCCAGGATCAGACAGTTTCAGTGCAGAATTCTAGCAGATATTCAAAGAAGAACTAATATCAATACTCCTCAAACTGTTCCATAAAGTAGAAACTGAAGGAACATTGACGACCTCTTCTTATGAGGCCACAATCACCCTGATTCCCAAGCCACTCAAAGATGTAACAAAGAAAGAGAATTAGAGACCAATCTCCCTCATGAACATTGATGTGAAAATACTCAATAATATTCTGGCAAACTGAATCCAACAACATATCAAAAAATCATCCACCACAAACAAGTAGGCTTCATCCCAGAGATGCAGGGATGGTTCAACACAGAAAAAACTGTGAATGTCATATAAACAAATGAGAGAAAAAAACCACATGATCATCTCCTTAGATGCCAAAAAAGCCTTTGACAAAATCCAACACTCCTTCATGATAAAAGTCCTGGAGAGATCAGGAATACAGGGAAAATACCTAAATATAATAAAGGTGACACACAGCAAGCCGACAGCCAAGATCAAGCTAAATGGAGAAACACTCAAAGCAATCCCACTAAAATCAGGAACAAGACAAGGCTGTCCTCTCTCTCCTTATCTGTTCAATACAGTTCTTGAAGTTTTAGCTAAAGCAATAAGAGAACAAAAGGAGATAAGGGGATACAAATTGTAAAGGAAGAAGTCAAACTATCTATATTTGCAGATGATATGATCATATACATAAGTGACCCCCAAAATTCTACCAGGGAACTCCTACAGCTGATAAACACCTTCAGCAATATAGCAGGGTACAAGATTAATTTAAAAAAATCAACAGCTCTCCTATACACAAATGATAAAAGGGCTGAAAAAGAAATAAGGGAAATATCACCCTTTATAATAGCTGCAGATGCATTAAATATCTTGGGGTAACTCTAACCAAAGAAGTAGCAGACCTGTTTGACAAAAACTTTAAGTCACTGAAGAGAGAAATTGAAGAGGATATTAGAAAATGGAAAGATCTCTGTAGGGGATTGTGTTGGTAAATAATTGTCCCACCCACTGGTTTAATAAAAAGCACTGATTGGCCAAAGGCAGGCAGGAAGTGTGGGTGGGGCTACCAGACTAAGAAAACTCTTGAGAACAGGAAGCACAGGGCAGAATGTCAGGGAGAAGCCGGAAGAACAGAGGACAACCATGCTGCTGTAAGAAAAGGTACCCAGCCACATGGCTGATCAAGAGACATGGGTTAGATATCTAGCAAGTAATATGCCTGGGCCTGAGGCTGATCAACCAAAAACTATTGAACGCATCCGTGTATCTCTGTGGGACTGTGGGACTGCGGGTCTGCAGGTTTGCGGGTCCTAAACCTAGAGGTTAGGCCCAAAAGTCCGGGCCAAAAACCTCGTACTACAGATCTCCCATGTTCCTGGATAGGTAGGCTCGACATAGTAAAAATGACAATTTTATCAAAAACAATCTACAGATTCAATGCAATCAACATAAAAATCCCAACACAATTTTTTACACACCTTGAAAGAACAATACTCAACTTCATATGGAATAACAGGAAACCCAGGACTATCAAAAAGTCCTGCTCAATAAAATAACTTCAGGAGGAATCACCATTCCCGATTTGAAGCTATACTATAGAGCTACAGTAATAAAAACAGCCTGGTACTGGCACAAAAACAGACTTGTGGATTGATGGAATTGAATAGCAGACCCCAACATTAACCCACACACCTATGAACACCTGATTTTTGACAAAGAGGCCAAAAATATTCAATAGAAAAAAGATAGTATCTTCAACAAATGGTGTTGACATAACTGGATGGTAGTATATAGAAGAATGCGAATAGATCCAAACCTATCATACTGCACAAAACTCAAATCCAAGTGGATCAAAGATCTCAACATAAATTCAGCTACACTGAACCCAATAGAAAAATAAAGTAGAAAATACCCTTGAACACATTGGCACAGGTGACCACTTCCTAAATATAACACCAGCAGCACAGACACTAAGAACAACAGTCCATAAGTGGGACCTCCTGAAACTGAGAAGCTTCTGTAAGGCAAAGGACACAGTCAATAAGACAAAATGACAGTCTACAGAATAGGAAAAGATCTTCACAAACCCTACATCTAACAGAGGACTGATCTCTAAAATATATAGAGAACTCAAGAAAGTAGAGCCCCAAAACCTAAATAACCCAATTTAAAAATGGAGTTTCAAAGCTAAAAAAGGAATTCTCAACAGAAGAATTACAAAAGGCTGAAAGGCGCTTTAAAAATTGCTCAACATCTTTAGGCATCAGAGAAATGCAAATCAAAGGCACTTTGAGATACCACCTTACACCTGTCAGAATGGCTAAGATCAAAAACACAGATGACAGCCTGTGCTGGAGACGATACAGAACAAGTGGAACACTCCTCCATTGGAATCTCACTCTGGAATGCAGTATGATAGTTCCTCAGAAAACTGTGAATCAGTCTCCCCAAGGATCCAGCAACACCACTATTGGGCATATACCCAAGGATGCACATTCGTACCCCAAGGGCATTAGCTCAACTATGTTCATAGCAACATTATTCATAATAGCAAGAACCTAGAAGCAACCTAGATGCCCCTCAACTGAAGAATGGATTAACAAACTATGCTACATCTACACAACGGAGTACTACTCGGCAGGGGGGAAAAAGACCTTCTAAAATTTTCAGGCAAATGGATGTGTTTGGAGAATATTCTCCTGAGTGAGGTATCACAAGCTCAAATAGAAAGGCAGGGGATGTACTCACTCATAAGTGGATTTTAGACAAAAAGCAAAGAATACCAAAACTGCAAACCACAACCCCTGAACAGCTTGGGATCAGAAGGAACTTAAGAGAGACATCCAGAGATTCCCCTAGGAAGAGAAAATAGAGAAGATCGCCTTAGCAAACTGGGGTCATAATGGGCTGCAACCAAAAAGAGGTGGGAACAGGAAGGAGATGGTTGAGTGAGAGGAGCAACAGAGAGGGAGAAAAAGAGATGGATATCTCGATAGAGGAAGCAATGTGGGGCTGGAAAGAGACCGGGTGCTAGGGAAACCTCCAAGAACTCACAGGATGTCCCTGGCTAGGTCTCCAACCAATAGTAGAGGGGGTGCCTAAACAGGACTTCCCCTATAATCAAATGAATGACCACCCTAAGTGTCATCACAGAACCTACATCCAACAAAAGATAGAGGTGGAGGCAGAGATCCATAGCTGAGCACTGGGCAGAGCTCCTGGTTCAGCTGAGAGCAGGGGAAGAGTCTGTATGAGCATGGGAATAGGGATTATGAGGAAAATTCCCACAGAGATGGCTGGCTGGAGCTCTAGGGAGCTCACTGAATCAAGAACAGCCACTGGAGACCCATCGGGAAAAGGAGCTAGGCCTCCAAGAGTAGGCAACTGTCATGGGCAGTATGTGCAGCCTTGAGGGATGGGATCAGACTGTGTTCCTGTGTGTGGAATGGCAATTTGGAGCCCATTCCCTGCAGAGGAGCACCTAACCAAGTCTTGACTTGGGGATGAAGAAATCGGATGTGACTGGAGTGGATACACTGAGCTGACACACCTTGGGACTTCTTGCCCTTTTGGGGGAGGGGATGAGGGGACAGGGAGGGGAGAGGCTGAAGGCTGCCTGGGGGGATTGGGAGGAGGGAAGGGAAGGGGAACAGGGAAATACATAGATTAAAAAACATTTTTATAAAAAAAAAATAAATGAAGAAAAAGTAAAATTCTAGTGTTGCCCCTCCCCCACAAAAAAAAAAAACCTGTTCCAGGCTCAGTTTCTGTGTTCTAGAATCCTTTTTAAGCTTTCTTGGGCTTTTCTGATATGAGACAGAATCTCTTAAACTTTCCTTTACAAATGGGCTTGGGCTTAGAGGAGAAAGTCGCTTTTCCAACTCTAAAGCCAGCTTGATTTATAATGAAATCAGGACCACATTTTTAAGAGATGGAGATGTTAAGCAATGAGAATTGGGAATTTACTCTGTATTACATATTGGTACCAATAGGCCTTATATTTCTTGGCTTATCTTTCATATTGACCTCCTTTCAGCTTAGGTGTCTAGGAGTCCGGAGACTTTTCAGTTTCTTGAAGATGGTTATGTCTATGCTTCTGTAAAGACAAAAATGAGACCCTGCCCAGCCTTGTGAAGTGAGTTTCCTTACCATGTATCCAATTGTCATATCGGGGGATGGGCCGACGTCTCCTCCTCAGGAGAGGGGTCTCCTTTTCAAATCAGATCTTTATTAAGCTTGTTGATGCCCATATCTCTTCTTCTCCTGAGCTGTGGAGATGACTCTCACTGTCCTAAATTTTGGAAGTTACACGCACATGCTCTCAGCTTATCCAGGTGAGATATTTCCCTTCTCGGGTCTTTAATGAGATTGAAGACTGGACAGCTAAGGTTATGACCAGCTCATATCTTAGCTGAGAGCATTCAGGTATTAGATTCTTATTATTGAAGACAGATGGCTTTGAAGTGATCCCCGTACATTGCCACTTACCAATTCACGTTTGTTGCTTGTCAGCTGGTTTGACCTTGTTTGTTATTTTCCCACGCCTGGCCATTACCTTATAATTATTTCAATTGTATATAGCCTTATACTTGGGCTTAGAACTTTTTTATTAGACAAGGGGGAGAAATGTGTTGGGTTCAGGCACTTTGGAGCAAGACCTAGGTATGGCTTCCAGGTTTTCAGGACCCCTCTAGGGGCACGGCCAGCCCCCTTTGGCAGGTTGCACAATGCCTGCCCTTCCTGTTTGCTCCCTGCATTCTCGGGAGGGGGGGGTGGCCACTGCTTTGTGGGACATTTCAACCTTCCAGGAATTGCCTTACAGTTCAATCTTGTATCAGAGAGTGTTTCATATAAACCTCTTAATAAACATTAATTCTTTTATATAATCAGTGAATAATTCCTACACTATCTGGTGTCCCACATTGAGCACCCATTTGTTGTATATGCTCTTGGCCTGTTTGACCCATGGTCCAGATCCACAGACCCGCAGTCCCACAGAAACACACAGACGCTCATACTAATTACATGCTGACTGGCCTATGGCTCAGGCATATTGCTGGCTAGCCCTTTCATCTTAACGCAACCCATTTCCATTTATCTGTCCTGACACGTGGCCCAAATCTTACCTATTTCTTTACATCTTGCTTCTTGGGAGGCTGATCATGTCTCTCTTGACTCTGCCCTCCTTCCCATAGCTATGCTTGAATTTCCTGCCTGCTTCCAAGATGCCCTGTCATAGGCCAAAACAGTCCTTTTATTAACTCTACACATATTCACAGCATACAGAATGATGTCCTACATCAGCCAGGGATACATAATAAGGCCCCATCTAAAAGAAAAAAGTAAGTATAATTTCAGAATCACCAACCTGTACAGTCATCCCTGTGTACATTCATAGTCCTGTCTGCAGGCTAATGCTTATGCTCCCTCCTAAAGCATTTGATTTTATTCATTAGACAGCCTGCGTAAGCAGACAGCAGACATTAGGACAGCTGAGGACACTGAGCTGTACAGACTTCTCTCTTCAGGACCTGAGAGGAAAGACCCCACTCAGCAACAGCTGTACAGATTCCCTAAGACAGGATCCCTGCAGGACACGGGGAAAGGGGAAAAAAGTGGAGGCTGACTCATTCCGTTGTCTCTGTGAGCAGTGAAAGTGTTCATATGAATGCCTGGCCCGCCGGCAACAAAAGGCGCATGGTTAAAGCATGTTCCTCTGAAACCTGGGTGCCAAGTGTGGTTCCGTCACTCACTCACATGACTTCACACAGATTCTTTCGTCTTCTGCCCCAGCTTCCTCAGCCCTGAATGTGAGTGGTAATTGTCACAATTTCACTTTACTTAGTGAGTCAGTATTTCTAAATACACAGCAAGGTACTTGGCAAGAGGTGCAGACCCCACAATGTTGTAAAAAGAACAGCATTAGAAGAGAAGGTAATGTGAGAGACACTGTAGATGCTGCTGTGGCTGCAGGACCTGGTAAGGCACCTCCCACACGCCCCACCCAAAGGACCCTCATGGATCAGGGTCCCAGTTCCAACAGCACACAAGAGAAAGAAGGCCAGTTTGATTGGGGTTTTGTTTTTATTGCTGAGTGGGAGAAGACTGGACCAGAAGGTCATTTTGCCTGCTCTTATGGCCCTACTGGACTCCAAGGGGCCATGGTGGCTTCGGGGATTTGTGTGTGTGTGTGTGTGTGTGTGTGTGTGTGTGTGTGTGTGTGTGTGTGTTTTATTCTAAGCTCTCTCCTCACCTCTAGAGAACCATGAAATCCTGTTTGCCTCAGAAGCTGTGAGAATTAGCTGCTCACCAATGGGTCTAGAGCCATCCCTTTCACACAGATGACTCTGAGTCGGTCTGATCTCATTAGACTGGCACAGATGTCCTTACAGGAAGCACGCTGAAGCGTGACCCTGAAGCTCATTTACGTCTACAGTTGCTAATGCAGACCACCCTGGGATTGAGGTCCACAGCCTGATTGTGACTTAGACAGGGGTGTGTCCCCCCCCCCCCAAGCCTGTTACTGGTCCCGCTGTCTCCCTTTCAAATCAGATAAGTTTGCAGACAGAGAGCAGGACATTCAGGAAGGCATGTGCACATACAAGGGGATTTCCACAGCATCTTCCCTTCCCCAAAACCCTAACATTTAAACCTCACGCTTACCATGAAAGCTAAAATACATTGATGACAAAGAGACTTTACATAAGATGGTGTCTGATCCGGCCAATGAGAAAGGAGTGTGAGGCAGCATCACTGGTGTCCGGCAAACTAAGTCACCAAGACTGCCAGCAAAATGCACAGAAGAGCAACTGGAAAAAGCAGCATAAAATAAATGCTTTGTGGGATTATTAGGAAATTACAAACATGTGAGATGATGGAGTAGGTGAGGGAATATGTGTCATAGTCCAAGGTTTAAAGGAACAATCAAAATCCCCAGAATACTACAAACGTGTGAGTGAACGTTACCAGTGTGCAGATGCTCATGGAGGCCAGAGGAGGGCTCCCTTCCTTTCCAGATGTTTCCTGTACCATGTATGTACTTGCGGTCAGTTCATACAGTTGACTGGCTACTTGGTCATCTGTGAGCTGGTGCCCAGTTTCCACACTGAGCACATTTCAAATGGTTTGCACACTCATCCATTAGAAATCTCAACCCTGTTTTCTGTCGTTCGGATCCACCCTCTTCCTGAGGCCATCAGTCAGCACAGCCTTCCCATTTCGCCGTCCCTTCCTCTATCAGTAAATCCTTCTGCACCACTAGAGATGTCTCCAGCCTCATTGATCCTCACCTCTGTTTCTTACCTGAAATCAGACTTTATTACCACTGCTTTCCATGGGCTCAGAGGTAATGATGCAGAGCTTGGCACCCGCCCTCCTCAGTCTGTTGCGCACTTCCGGTCTGGAAGCACCTCCCCTTGCTGGGTGTTCCCCTGAGCCCTCATGCTTTCTTGTTGATTTTGTTTTGTTTTGTTTTTTTAAATGTTTGGAGCTGTTGTACCACTCTTCCTGTCCCCAGAATGGAACACCTAACAGAAGCAAGGGTGGAAATTTTGCTCACCAGTAGGAGGTGGCTTGGATTCCTTTGCCACAGCTTCGGCTCCGTGTACAGCTTACTCATGTCTTGACAGATCAGGAAGTGAACTAGAATCAGAAGTGGATGTCATCATCTCCAGAAACTCTCTTCGGCTAGATAGGCCACTGTCCCTAAGGTCCCAGGCACTTCAAAACAGCTCCCCCAGCTGGTGACCAAATGTTCAAACATCTGCTCCTGTGTGGGACATTTCACACTGGAACCTGGTCCATCTTGGGCTTTTATGTGAGATAGGGTACAGGTATTCAGTTATCCCAATACCAAATGTTAATTCCCCACTAAATGCTCCAGGCATTTTTGTCAAAGGATGATTATATACTTGTATTTAGAATAAATGTAACATACACGTATATATTTATATTCACATCACATTGTCTTGATGTAACTGTATAAAATGTTTAAAAATCAAGTATCCTAAATCTCTGTCTTTATTATTTCTGAAAATCATTCTATTCAATCCTTTGCATTTCCCATGTAAGCTTATCAACTTCCTCAATAAAGTCACGTAGCTTTAGATTGAACCTGTGCCGAATATATACATAAATTAAAAGAAAATTATCCATCAGCAACACTCTCCATGAACCTGGTCCATCTTCCCATTCACTTAGTATTCTATGACTTTCCTCAGCGCTGTTGCCCTGTTTTATAGTTGTCAGCATATGGATTGTGTTCATTGTTTGTCCCGGTGTCCCTGTATATTTTATATCTTAGATGGTATTGCCAATAAAAAATTTTAAAACATCAGTAAAAACAATACATTTCAGCTTTTGGTATTTTATTATGAATACATGGATATAAAATTGACAGCCATTGTTGAATTTGTGTCCTGAAGCATTTCCTTTGCTTTTTTTGTATAACACTTTATATAGGAGACTGACAAGTGGCAGGCAGCTGACCAAATCCAGCCAACTGCCGGTTTTTGCAGTGTATGAGCTCTGAGGATGGTTTTGGCATTTTCTTTGTATGTGTCTGGGCTGGTTACTGAATATCTACATTAAAGCCTTACTCTTGTCTTAAACAATGTAACCTAAACAGTTACATGTGGTCAGACAGCCCTCGAAGTGTAGTTTTTTTCATCAGTGAATAAAGACAGAATTGTTTTTTTCTTTACTGACTGGCATTTTTTTCTTGATTTTTGCAGCAGTGGGTGTGACCTTCAGTGTTATATTGACTGGATGTGTGGAGAACAGGCACACTGGGCAGCTTAGTCCTGATTATAGAGGGAAAGTATTGGTGTTCCTGTTGCTGGGCTTGGTGGTAGGGTAGGCTGTTCATACACATTCATGCTCCATTCTGCTCCTTACTGGGAAATCCCATCATGAATATATGTCATTTATAAATACACATCTACATACATATTGAGATGACAATTTCATGTGGTTTTTGTCTAATGTGGTGTGTTACACTGACAGGCTTTTGATAGTAAAACAAACATATTCCTTGTAAACATTCTAGTAAGCCATGCTATGTGTGTGTGTGTGTGTGTGTGCGCGCGCGCTCGCACGCGTGTTTGACTTACTTTTTAAAAGAATTGTTTTTGAGATAGGGTCTCCCTATCTCGTGTTTGACTTACTTTTTAAAAGAATTGTTTTTGAGATAGAGTCTCCCTATCCATCCCAGGCTGGCCTTGAACTTAACTATCCTCCTTCTTCAGAAACCTCCAGTTCTGTGATTACGGACATCTGTCATCATACCGCCTGGTTTATTAAACTTTCATTAATATTTTTTGATTGTATAGTCATTGAGGACATTTGTCTGAGGATTTTTCTTTTTTTCTTTTATTTTTTCTTTGTTTATGTGAGCATGATGATGTCTACAGACAGTGGTGAGGACATATCCCTCCTCCATTTATAGTGACGCCAGGTCTCCCTTAAATGTCTAATAGACTTTTCCATTGAAAACACCGGAGCCTGGAGCTGACTCTGGAAATGTTTGTAAGTACAAATTCACCTTATCTGCTGGAGACATAACCGCTTTCTTTTGGTGTGATCTTGGTGACTGTGGCATTGGCATTTTGTAACTTACAGGAGGTATTTTCATTTCATCGGAGTCGTGTATAGAGACAAAGATCCTCATAGATGTCTCTGCACACTCTATAACTGTGTCCCTTCTCTTGCCCTTGGTAATACTGTGTTTTCCTTTTATCCGGGTTAGTCTTCATACAGTACGAGGTCTGGATCAGGTTCTCTTTCTCCGCCAATTAAAGAATTAAAAGGTCAAAGAACAGCAATAAAAAACAAACAAACAAACACAAACAATAAAAGAAACCTAAAGGGCGACAGGGTCAGCAGAGATCCCAGACACGGCAGAATCCTCAGCTGAAGGAAGCCATTTATTGAAGACGAGGTAACATGCACACGGCAGACAGGAAGACAGAAAAAGGTCCCCTGCACATCTTAGTGACTTCCTAAACGGTCGTGGTTTTGTTCCAGTGATTGTCTCTGATTTCCACATTACAGTTTGTGCTCTGTTTTGTTATTTCTTTCTTCTGTTCATTGGGCTGAAACTAATATTTCATGTTCAATTTCTCTGACCTTCATTTCTGGCCTGTGAGCTCGGTCACTGATAATGGAAACACTGTTGTCACTGATGGAAACATTGTTGTCACTAATGATGGAAACACTGTTGTCACTGATGATGGAAACATTGTTGTCACTGATGATGGAAACATTGTTATCACTGACAATGGAAACACTGTTGTCACTGATGATGGAAACATTGTTGTCACTGATGATGGAAACACTGTTGTCACTGATGATGGAAACATTGTTGTCACTGATGATGGAAACACTGTAGCAGGTTGTATTTTGTTTCATCACAAAATATGATTTTGTTTTTTTTTTTTTTTTGCAAGACTGGTTGGTTGCTCTTGAAACTCACTCTATAGACCAGGCTAGCCTCATATTCATATATCTGCCTGCCTCTGCCTCACAGGCTTTGGATTAAAGGTGTGAGCCAATACTTTATCAAATTTATTTGTTATATTTATGTATAATCCATGTGCATGTTTGGCTGCATGTAGGTCTGTGCACCATGTGTGCCTGATGCCTGAGCAGCCCAGAGGGTATCAGATCTCCTGGGACTAGAGTTACAGATGTTTGTGGGCCACCATGTGGAGCTGGGAAGTGAACCCAGGTTCTCTTCAACCATCTCTTCAGCCCTTTTTTCCAAGTTTCGGTTTTAAGCGTGTAACTTTGCCTCACGCTCCTCCGTCTCAAGCTTCATTGCTTCTGCAGCATCCAAAACCACCTCTCCGACGGCTGGGCGGCTTCGTCCACTCGAACCCTGATGGAACAGTCAGGGAGATGAGCCGCTTGGCCACACCCTCCGGACATGCTGGCCTTTCCCAACCCAGATCTGTGAGTCGGGACTGTGAGGAAGCACACTGCGGCCACCTGCTGGGGTGTGGTCCACTTTACACTCAAAGCTGCAGCTGTCCCGGGAATGTATTTTATCACAGTCTGACATAAAAACAAAGACCTAATAGGGCTTGAGTCTCTGACCGTGCGTGCGGCAGTGAGGATTCTGAAGTTAGGAACGGCTCTGTGGTGCACACACACACACACACACACACACACACACACACACACACACACACACACACACCCCTTCTGGCTGCCTCCCTCCCACGGCGCTTCTCTCAGCCCTGTCCCTTCTTTCTTCCCGTGGAATTATCACATTTACTAAACCCCCACAATGTTGTTCTGTCTTTCTTTTCTTTCTTTCTCTTCTTTTCCTTCCTTCCTTTCTTTCTTGTCTTGAAGCTGTGAGTGTGGCTCGGTGGTAAATCGATTACCTATCACACACAAGTCCTGGAGTTTGATTCCTGTGCTGGCTAATTTTGTGCTAACTTGGCACAGGCTGGAGTCATCTTCGATGAGGGAACTCAGTTGATAAGATCTGGCTGTAGGGCCGATCTCCCGAAGGCTGCTCTAGAGCTTAGTGTCCTATTTGTTTCTACCTCCCCTTATTGACCAGAACAGATAAGGGCAGTAGGGCTGTCTGGGTTTCTTAGCTCAAGGTCGCCCTCTAGTGTCACCGCCGCGCAGTGCCGGTTCACTACAATGTGGGGGAGATGGTGTCCTGATGACTCGTTTCTGGAAATAATTCCCCCCCCCCCCCCGTTACTTCCTTTTTCTCTTTAAAACCATGATTTTTGAGTTTCAATCATTAAAACCATTACTTCTCTCCCTAGGATAACTCTTCCCCTCTGGTTTCCTGCCCAGTTTGCGCTAAGACCCCACAGCAACAGCGGAATATAACGCAGCTGTGGTGGAAAGACCCAGACTTGTTTACACGATGAACCCTCTCGGAACGGAAGGTTATACTTTCTTGAGACAAGGTCTCTATGTCTAGCTCTGATTGTCCTGAAACTCACTGTGGAGACCATGCTGGCCTCAGACTTACAGAGGTCCATCCACCTGCCGCTACACCACCCCCCACCCCCAGAGCTTGGGTTAACGTTGTGCAACCAACCGCAACAGGCTGGAAGGCTGTTTCTGCAAAGATGATTTGTTTTCTCTCTGCCCATTGCCCCTAGGCCCCTACCACCTCTTATCCAGGTTCTATTTGCAAACATGTAGCTTACCGGGGTTATGAATATCGCCCTGTGGATATGTTAGGTCCAACATCAGATTTCTTCCACATACCCTGACAGTCCACATCCCTTGTCTGACTCGGAACATAAATCATGAAAGTGCAGGGTTATTAATAACAAAGTTAGGTGAACAATGCATCCAAGTGATTAAAGTAGTCCTTGGAGGGAAATTATTTCCTATAAATGTGTATATTGGCACAGAAGAGATGTTTAGAATTAGTGATGCGCCCTTTTACCATGAAAGGGCTAGGAGGAGGAGGAGGAGGAGGAGGTTAAGCCTAAGTGCTGTGGAATAATCCTTTTGTATACTGTGTGAATGTGATTGGTTTAATAAGCAAGCTGACTGGCCAATAGCTTAACAGGATAAAGTTAGGCAGGAAAACCGAACTGAGAATACGGGAATGAGGAAGGAGCAGAGCCAGGGAGTCACCAGCCAGATGGAGAATGAGTCAGATACACAAATGGAATAGGGTAAAAGCCGTGAGCCTCAGGACAGTGCCTAGATTAATAGATATGGTTTAAGTTGCAAGAGCTAGTTAATAACAAGCCTGAGCAACTGGCCAAGCATTTACAATTAATATTAAGACTCAGAGCAGCTATGTGACAGGAAAATGGTACCTATACCTAAGAAAAGACAAAAAGGACAATTATTAAAATAAGAGCAAAAATTATAAAGAAAAATTAACAAATGCAAAAAAATAAAAATTTAAGCTAGAGATGTTTCTTTGAAGAAACTAATAAAAATTATAAACTATGAAATAAATAAATGCTACAAAATGAGAAGGTGGAAGGTGAGTCTGCTGGTACAGTCACACAGACACCGGGCGGCTCTGACAGCAGGTATTAGTAACTTTTTGCCAACAACACAATAAGAAGATGGACAGAAATGAAGACCTGGACATCCACGGCCAAGCCAGGTCACTGACTGCCAAACGCCATGGAGAGTATGTGGAAAATAGCACACATTTTCTTTGACATGGCAGATTTTCCTTCTTAGAGGAGATGCAATGGTGGAAAAATCATCACACACACCATACCACATAAAACATACACACACACACACACACACTACAGAGCACACACACACAACATACACACACAACACACATACAACATACCACACACACAACACGCCATACACACCCACCACAGAGCACACACACACAACACACCATACACCTTACACACACACACCACACACACACACAACACACCATGCATACACACACCACAGTGTACACACATACAACACACCATGCACACACACACACCACAGAGCACACACACAACACACCATACACACACATAACACACCATACACATACACCACACACACCACACACCATACACCTTACACACACACACCACACACACAACACACCATGCACACACACACCACAGTGTACACACATACAATATACCATACACACATAACACACCATACACACACACAACACACCATGCACACACACACACCACAGAGCACACACACACAACACACACCATACACACACACATCATATGAGCACACATATACACACCCTCACCAGTGACACAATTAGGCCAGCCTGAGACCTGAAAGTGTAAGCCTTTGTGAGGTCTCACACAAACCAAGACGATGGGAAACAGGGTGGTGAGTCGTGGGAAAGAGCAAACTCATGAAAAGGAAGGTAGGCCGGGAGGGTTGGTGCAGTGGGTTAGTGAAACTGGGGAACAGAGAATTGAGAATACAGGGTGCAGCTCATAGCTCAGTAGATCTGCTTGATTCCAAAGTCACTGAGGTAAATAAAATCACGGGAACAGGCTGGGAGTGGTGGTTCACACCTTTGATCCCAGCACTCAGAAGGCAGAGGCAGGAGGATCTCTGAGTTCTAGGACAGCCTGGTCTACAGAGTGAGTTCCAGGGCAGCCAGGGCTACACAGATACCCTGTCTCAGACAAACCAACAAACAAGGAAGAGGAGGGGGGGGGAGGAGGGAGAGGAGGAAGAGGAGGAGGGGGAGGAGGGAGAGGAGGAAGAGGAGGAGGGGGAGGAGGGAGAGGAGGAAGAGGAGGAGGGGGAGGAGGGAGAGGAGGAAGAGGAGGAGGGGGAGGAGGAGGGGGAGGCAGAGGGAGGGGGAGTGGGGAGGGCATAAAGGGTAGGAATGTTAACAATTTGGGGGCACAATTTAAATCGTTTCCTTATGGATTTCACATTAGCCCAAAGCATTGCAGTATTACCGGTCTCAGAGTTTGCCTTTTGGTTGTGGTCTGAGACTTCCCAAGGGATCTGGCAGACTGACTGACTGGTGAGCACGTCACCATTGTGGGGACTGGATGCCACGGATCAGGAGCTAAGGTCATCATCGCCACCTTTAGTCCCTAGTAAGGCTTGTCCACCTCTGTGTCTGAGTTAATTCATTAACTCTCCTGTTGCTGGGACAAAACACCTGACCAAAACCAAGAACTATAACAACCCTGAAGGAAGGGGAGTGTTGTGGTGATATATATTTAATGAAATTAGTCTAGAATAGCAGGAGAATCAACCACAGAGCCAAGTGTGAAGGCCAGAGGGTAGTGGTGCCATTAGTCCCAGCATTTGAGAGGCAGAGGCAGGAAGAGTTCGAGGCCAGCCTGGTTTACAAAGCAAGTGTCAGGACAGCCAGGACTGTCACACAGAAAACCCTGTCCCCGGGGAATGGGGGGGCTGGAGAGATGGCTCTGTCCTCTGATACTCCAGACTAATTGTATTAAATATATAGCACCACAAAGTGTTTTGCCAAAAGACTTGGGAGTCAGATATTGGAGTAAAAACCTGCTAGATCGAAGAAACAGCAGCCGAGTGACCAGCTGTCCTAACGCCTGTAATTTTTCTGACGTCAAAGGCTGTTGTTCCACCCACACAGGCTTTTCAATCAACAATTTTAAAGGTAGTGCTGTTGGTACCTTTGAAAGATCAGCAGATGTCATGAACTGTTTGTGTACAAGCTGAATGGTCCGTGACTGTTCTTGATAACACACGTTAATATTTCTCTCTGAAGCATTCTTTATTTTATGGTTTGTTACTGAGGTTGGAGGAATGTTTCCTTTGCTGTAACAAATCACATCTCCATACATTCATGGCTGTCTTAGCCACATAAGGTTTTACTTTTCCTCTCTGTCCTTCTGAGCCTATACACTCACTAACCTTGTACTTTGTTTTACCTGAGATAAAGTTCCGGTCCCTAGAGACTTAACATTTACCTCCTGAAGAGGCCAATGTAGATGGCAAGATTTTGGGAAAATGAATGTTACATCTGCACCTGTGGCTACAGAACCTTCCATTACAAAGTCACTTATTTATATTTTTAGCTTTGGTCTTTGGTTATTTATAGAAGTTTGCCAAAATACTGGTTCAGTGGTCTCTTCTGAATTTTTATTGTGTCTACTGCAGCTGTTCTGACTTTGGTCACATCCATAGCAGTATGGGTTTTAAACAACAGGCATTAAGTCTTGTAATTGCACTGTGGGTGAGTTTCTCCGGTGCTGACAGGGGACGGTTGAGCCAGATTTGATGATGGGGCCTGAGAGAGGACCTAAGGCATTTCGTAATGGCAAAGGCTTACCTCGCCTGTGCTTTGGTTGATCTGCATTCATTAGTCTAATGCCAGCCTTTGCCACACCTCCTGAGGCCTTCTGTTAGGATTATCTCTAGAAAAAAACATGGTTTCTAGGAACACCTTACCTATATCCCCTTTCAGATAACTTTGTTCACCAGAATTAAAACGTCTGTCATTTTTATTTTCCTTAAAACTTTTAGAAATTAATTCTCCTATCAAAGCAGCATCATAAGCGTGAAATCTAATATCAGCTGTATTTTGGATCCATTCATCTAGTGGTGCTGATCTTGCTTTAAAGGCCTAATCACCTTTGCATTCTGAATTAGCATTTTCAAAAGTCAAAGATTTTATGAACATTTGTCTGACTTTTGGATCTGATACTGTTCTATTTACAACTGAAGTCAATCTCCCCCCCCCCCCAAAAAAAAAAATCAGTGAAGACTTCTTTTGGGCCTTGGATAATTTTAGTGAGTCATTTACTTCCCTAACTCTCCATCTTGCCCCGAGCATCCAAAGCTACTAATGACAAAGGACCAAGGTGTGGCCATCAAATCCAAACAGTCTTTGCGACTCAGCATTCTGGCCTTCACTGAGAAACTGTTCTCGGGAAATATCAATACCCCTGCCCCATTTTGTTGTTCTACGGCCCTCGCTTCCTCTGTCGACCATGTGTGACATTGTAACTGAGGAGCAGCTTCCAATATCACTGTAGCTCAATCTTTCCAGTCTTGAGAATAATTCTGTTCTGAGTTACCTGTGAACTTAACATCTGCTTCACCAAGGGAGAAAAATACATATCATATGAAATGGCCGCTTCCTTAAATCTCCTCATACCTAATATTTCTATAGGATTCCATTTCACTTCTGCATAGTCTCAGGGGTGACTGTAGTCCTCTGGCCATTCTTGTACAGTAACTTGTCAAACTAAGGTTGGTTTTATAATATTATCGGGCCACTTCTCCCCAGTTTAACCATGCACTGGCGCAGGAGGTTCTTGTCTGAATTCCTCTGTGTCTGAATATTTTTTTAAATTTTCTTTAGTAAGTCTTTCTAAGGTTTATATCTTATCCATCAATTTTTCATATTTGGCACAGTTATCAAACCACTAAACTGATAACAATTATAATTGGCATTATGTCAATCCTGCCAATTCTAGCTAAGCTGATTATTTACTCATTTTTTTCCATTTTCAACTCATCTATTGTGGAGCCATACAGTACCCTAACTCTCTCTGCATTGTGACATTCCCCATTTTTAACATGGGAATATTTTTTTAGACTTCCCAGGTATCCTACCATGTCTGCTGACTTTTCACTTTGTCCACATCAGTGACGGTAGAGCTGTGCCAGGCAGCCAGCTGCAGTAGCAGCAGCATTCAGGGCCATGCAGCTGCAGATGTGGAGTAGTGGCTCCAGCAGAAGCCTGAGCAGCAGGTGCATGCAGCATTGGCCCCGGGCGCGTACAGCCTGTGGGGAAAGCTTGGGGTGCAGCGATGGAGAAGCCACCAAGGGGTGGCCACGGCATGCCGCTGTGTGATCTCATGCCAGGCATTGGGCACTAGATACTGTGTTCATCCGAGTTGTTCTATCACCAACAAAGTCTCAGGAGTCAGATATTGGGGTGAGAATCTGAAAGATCAAAGGCGCAGTGAAGGACCAGCTGACCTCTCCACACTTTCCAGGTCAAAAAGAGCACAAATCATCTAAGTCCCTCCCTACTCCTTCCTGTGGTGATATTTTGTTCGTGATCTAACACTAAAGCTTACCTGGAGATCATAGGGCAGAGCTAGCCACTAGTCACCCAGAGAGGCCGGGCTTTGGTGGCTCACACCTTTAATCCCAGCACTTTGGAGGAGGAAGCAGAGACAGGAACTTGGCCCCTTTTTGATCTGAGAAGTTGTGGAGGTAAGAAGTGACCGTGGCTGCTCCCTTGTCTCTCTGATCTTTCAATATTTACCCCAATATCTGGCTCTGGGTTTTATTATTAAAACCAGTTAGGAATCTTCCTACATTTGGCATCCAATGTGGGGCACAAATTCATTAAAAAAGCTGTTTGCACAGGCCGAATCTACATGAGGTCAGAGTCATTTCCCCCCTGGCTAAGGTTTTCCTTTTTTTTCCTCAAGCCTCTGAGTAAGTTGGAATTTTTGTGTTGCAATCTCTCTGCATCAAACTCTATAGGCTTTTGGGCTCCAGAATCTGCAGGAGTTAGCTACTTTTGCACATTCCTCTGTGCAGACAGCTGACTCTTTGGCTTCCTTCTCCCAGTGGATTGTGGGCTTTCCCTGGACCCTCCTCCTAGGGATGCTGCCAAACTAGGTAGCTGCCCTGAAAAACCATTCAGACTTCTACTGTCCTACAGAGAAGCAGTCAGCCTCACATTTTCACCATGATTGTTGGCAAATTTGGTGAGACAATTAGGAATTCTTAAAGAGAGAAATTGATTCAAAGAGTGTTTTTGCACTTTAAAAATGGAAAGCGCTATCATAACGGAGGGAGTTGGGTCTCTGATCATATGCTAGATGGTTTAAAAATAGAGCAATGAAAAAAGAGGAGAATTAATTTAAGTGAGATTTACATAAGTCATTATAAATATTATCTGTTTGATTATTTTTGTTTATCACTGAAAGAAGTTGGATAATATAAGTGCCAAGATACAGGTTTTAGGAAAACTTATTAAAATGGAATGTAGAGGTATTCGGACCCAGAGGGATATAAAGGAGACTCAATCTCAGCATTGCTTTATAAGGTTAGAGAGGAGCAGCCTAAGGTGTCAAACAACCAACTTTAATTTATTCAGTAACCTTACAGGAACTGCTAAATAATAGATATCCCCAAGGCTGTGTAAGAACTGAATGCACGTCTGTGCAAATGTTATATTTGAGGAAATTCAAGGAAGTGATATTCCCATATGGTGTGTACTCACCTTTTGTAAAGTAGATGTTACGCTTGTGGTCAACTCATAATAGAATTATCCATCAAGACTGGAGAAATTTCGTTAAAGCCATATTAGAGGCTGACCCTTAATTACAGTGGAGAGCCTGGTAGAAAGAGGAGGTTAAGACCATTGAACAATGAAGTAGGGATAGAGGTATTGAAATCTCCCAAGACCAACTTCCTAAAGAGGGGGACTATGCTAATGTACAAAGGCAATCTCTATATGATGACCACACCCTGGCTTTATGGTGTGCAGCAGCCTTGAAAGCTTAGGATAAAGGAAAACTGAATCATTTACTAAAGTTATACAGAATCCAAAAGAAACCTTCTCTGATTTATCACAGAGATTGACTTCAGCAGTAAATAGAATATCAAATTTAGAAGCTAGACAAATAATAATTAAATCAGGGTTGGGTTTTTTAAATGCTAACGCACAGTGCAAGAGGGCAATTAGGTCCTTAAAGGCAAGATCAGCACCCTTAGGGAAATGGAGTCACGAAACAACCAGTATCTAGTCTCAAAACCATAATGATGTTTGGATAGGAAAAGTGATTTCCAGAAGTTTGAAGAAAAGTCGAAATGTCAGGTGTTTCGATTGCAGTAAACAAGGTCACCTAAAAAGGGATTGTGAACAGGGTGTTCCTAGAAACAATATTTTTTTCTAAGAATAATGCCAACAAAATGCCCCTTCCTTCTGGAGTATGGGAAAGGTGTGGTGAGGGCAGACATTAGACCAGTGAAAGTCGATCAACAAGGAATAAGCAAGGAAAACCTTTGCCACTGGGAAATACCTTGGGAGCCGCTCACAGGCCCTCATGTCAAATTTGGTTTATTTGTTTCTTGTCATCATGGAAGAAACTCCTTCCCAAAGCAATTTAAAAAACCTAAAGCCTATTGTAGAAAACCATGTTGCTCTAGATGATAAACAACTTTAGAAAATAAAATAAAAATTTTAATAAAAACCATAAATTAAAATTGATAAAGATTAGATTGGAACAAGAGAGAACACTTAATTAGAAAACATGATAGTTCATCAAACAGCATAACCATTCAAACTAAACTAATTTATACTACTAACGAATTCTTTTCATGTGACATTTGATCAGGTGTAACTTGCCAAAAGAGAAACTCCCAAAACTAGGGTCCGGAAGGGATTTTGTTTTTTCTTTTCAGAAAATGAAGGCATCTAGCTAAGAAATCTGAAGACCACCTGGCAAATGAAACATTTGAATAAATCATCCAGAAAAAAAAGTCCCCCCAAAAAAGGTAAATTGGTCTATTAGCATATCACGTCTCCAACAAGACAAAAATTTCAGAAATCTTCCCAAATGTTTCTGCAGACATATAATCCAAATGGCCTTGTTGAAGTCCTGGTCCAGTTGAAAATTAAAGCTGGCTTTGGAGTTGAAATGTGGCTCTAATTCTCTAAATCCAAGCACGCTTCTTAGGGTAAAATCTAAAATCTCTGTCATATGACAGGAGAGCCATCCAATACCGGACAGAGCAAAACAAAACCTTAAAGACCATTTTATGCTACTAATTTCATAATACTTTGGTTTTATTTTGACTCTTTAAAGCTTTTCTTAAGGTTTAATATATCTCAAAATTTATAAGATATATATATTAAACTTTTTGTCATGGTATTAGTGGTCATACAGAGTACTAATTCTAGAAAAAAGTCTTCATCTAGCTTTCGTGTATATGATTTTGGATTTGAGCCTCTATCAGTTTTTTTCAGTGAACCATGACCAGGCCTAACATGGAAAGCTCCATGAGGAGAATGGGGCCCCACAATGCCAATAAGCTGACAAACACCACCTAATGAGGCTGTGGACTATAAACTGCTCAGGACAATTTCAAGGTGTCTAGCTGAGATGATCCAGCCTCACAGACTACTCTAGCCAGGACTTGGGACAAACCCTGCACTTTCCCATTATGCAGAGACTGGACAACAAACGGCACAGCTAACTATCCCCGGGACTTGACAATTAACCAAAATTTCTTTCAGGATCCCCTCAAGATGCCATAACCTCCAGACATAAGGACACCACAAGAATGTTCCCAAGATGTGGAGTGGGTCGACTTTGGTCATTCAATGAGTTATACATATTTGTCATCATTTATGTGATTGGTTACTACACTGGTCATGGTCAGGAAAAAAAAGCTGAACAAAGAATATTAGAGTCAGGGTTCTTGTTTTGAAAAGAAAAAAGGGGGATACAGATATGATAGGATAAGATGGTAGATTACTGAATTTACTTTGAAAGGAAAAAAAAGGATATAGATATGATAAGATAAACGGGCACATTTATTACATTTACCTTTAAGAGCAACTACTAGTTTTAAATATTTTACATTGGCTTGGACCTTTGTATATTGATACAAACTTGAGGTTGTTTTTCTTAGAACATACTGTACATTATTTCTACTCTTGTTCAAGATAATGTACCTACACATCTCATCTAACAGTGTAATCCAAATTTATAGTCCTTGAAAGTTATTAATAACAACTAATTAGGATATAAAGAAATTCATACTTGAGGTCGTATTAGGTATGTTCTCAAGGTCTAACAGAGATATGTTTTTAGATAGACAGGTGGTCTTCAAACACTTCAGAAAGCTACATAATATGGCATTTAAAATGTTTTAATAATGTAGGTTCTCTTTTATGACCAGACATGTCTGCTTCAGAGATGATGGCAGGCATTGGGAAAAAAACCTCCATTTGGAGTTGGCTTTCTTTGCAGCCAAAGTTAGCCATTCGGCAAGAAAGTGCCCTTGCCTCAACTGCTGACAGCGGCTGTCCAAATTGGACAAGCAGGACACAAAAGAGACTGCCAAATTTTGCCAAGACAAGGTAGGACAGCCCTTCAGAATATCCTGTGTAAGATATGCTAGGCCTGCAGACCAAAGATGGATGCCTCGAGGTTACAAAAGAACCTTTGGTGACTTCCGTCATTTTTCACAGTTTTTGGAGGTCACTTGCTTGCACTTCCTGTTTACCCGGTTAATATTATTTCCGTCTTGGGTCTCTGAGGGAGCTGAGGACTAGATATAGTTTTCTTTGTTTCAGATTTAGAAAACAAACCCACTAAGAGGTGTGAAGTGTTGAAACATATTAAAAGATAATTTTGGTAAAGCAAATTAGGATAGAAAGTGAATTGGGCATAACTTTTGGACTCGCCAAGGTAGGATAGATAATGGAGTATTTTCTCTGAATTTGTCCGATACTAATGGACTAGGCATTGTCGATGTAATTATTGCCTGTGAATAATGCATAGAATTGTACTTACTGAATATAGTTTTTCTTCTATTTGTTATAGTCTTTGCATTTTAGACCGAAAAGGGGGGAAATGTGGTGTTTTTTTTTTTTTGTGCCAAACAAATAAAGCTTTTCTGGAGATTAGAGGGCAAGCTAGTCACTCCTTAACCATAGAGGCCAGACCGTGGTGGCTCACGCCTTTAATCTCAGCACTTAAGAGGCAGAGACAGGAAGGGATATGGCTGGGCAGAGACAGGAACCCAGAACCCTTTTTGGTCTAAGAAGTTGTGGAGGTAAGAAATGGCCGTGGCTGCTCCTTTGTCTCTCTCTGATCTCTCAGCATTTACCCTGATATCTAGCTCTGGTTTTTTATATTAAGACCAATTAGGATTTGTGCCATACTTTCCTGTGGGTCTCCTCTATCCATATTTTTGATTTTTCGATGGCTAATTCTGGTCATCTACTTCCTGGCTTTGACCCTGATTCAAGACTAACTACACAGTCTCGGGATGTCACAGTTCAATCAAATACCCTGAAACAAGGAAGGGTTTAATTTAATTTGGTAGGGACTCACACTGTGTCCAGAGTCAGGAGGCAGAGAGTTTCCCCTACTGTCCACCTGGCAGGAAGCCCCATGGAGCCCCATGTGAGCCAACCCAGTAAGACTGCCTTTGTAATCATATTGTATTCTTTAGTTGGGTTCCTCTAGAGAACCCTAGTTTTTAAAAAGCACCCAAATGCAAAGGGAAATAGAATTACATTTATTTCCAGATTCCATAGTTATCAACATAGAAGTCCCAAGGAACTTATACATAAACCAGAATTAGTAAGTCCATCTGGTTATGTGACAGAAGATAATCATTTTTAAAAAATGTACTTCTGAACACCAGCCATGAATGCACAGTGCCTTTCTAGCTGTGGTTATCGCCCTGTGAAAACACGCCCTTACAACAAATCTCCTGTAGTAGTGGGGTTTCAAGGTCCCAGGCAGCCAGAGGCTCAGACACACAGACCTGCTGCCCGAGACCCCTTAGCAGCCACTCAGGTCCCCAGAAATGACTCAGACGCTTATATTAACTTTATGCTGTTTGGTCTATGGCTCAGGCACATTGCTAGCTAGCGCTTACATCTTAACTCAACCCATTTCTATTAATCTGTCTGCCACATGGCTCGTGGCTCACTTGTGCTCCTTACAGGTTGTTCCTTTGGGCTTCAGCTCCATCTGCCTTTGACTCCACCCTGCTTCTCCTACCTATTCTGATTCCTCCTCCTACTTCTTCTATGGTGCCTGTCATGGCCCAAAACAGCTCCTTTATTTAAAGATTGAGATTCACAGCATTCAGAAAGGCATTCCCACATCAATCTCCTTCATGGTTTTCTAGATGGGAGGGAAGGTCAGGCACTGCTCTCTCTTTGCCCACAGAGGAAAGCGAGCTTGTAGGAGAGATGAGTGTAGAGTCACCTGACCTGATGGTACAGGCCTGTGAATCCGGCTGCTCAGGAGACTGGGGTGGGAAGATTCCAAATTCAAGGTCACGCTGGGCTGCAAACTGAGCCCAAAGCCACTGAGGTCAGCTTAGTGAGACACTGCTTCAAAATTTAAATGAAGTGGCCAAGGGGGCCTAGGGTGTAGCTGAGAGTGAAAATGTAGCAAACAGAGGGTCACTGGCTTCACTCTCCAGCACCAAGGAGAAAAATGCAGGAAATCATACTGATACTGTCCAGTTGTTTTTGTCAACTAATTCCAGAAGTTAAATATGTACGTGTAAGTCTAACAGAGAACTTATAATAGTGTACAGTGAAAACTACACACTAATTAAATAAGTCAAAGGGGGCTTAAGAGCACTGGTTGCTCTTCCAGAGGACCTGGGTTTCAAGCGTCCACAAGGTGGCTCACAACTGTAATTCCAGTTCTAGAGCATTGGCGCCCTCTTCTGGCCTCTACAAGCATTGCACCCACATCCAGGCAAAACACAAAATAATATGAATAAATCTAATCAATAAATAGAATGGCAAATGAATGAAGAAACATGCTGTTTGTGAGCCTGAAGAATTAGACACTCATCAAATATGTCTCCATCTCTGCAAACGTAGACTGAGGGCAGGGGATTATAATAACTAAAACTATCTTGAAAAAGAATAGAGTTTGGAAATCAAGCTGCCCAATTTTAAGACTTATATAGCTACAGAAATGAAGATGTGAGACACATAACAAGGAGTAGGCACAGACCAACAAAGCAAAATAATAAAATCCAGATACAAGCCAGTATGTCCAAATAAATTTGTAGCATTTTGTTTTTTATTGCCTTTAATGTGTGTGTGTACGTATGTTGTGTATGTGTGAGGGGGTGCATGTGTGTGTGCATGCTATGTGTTTGTGCATGTGTGTGTATATGTGTGCATAGGTGTGTGTGCATGTTTTTGCATTTGTGTGTGCATGTGTGTATGTGTATGCGCACTCATCTGTGTGTACAGCCTCATGCATGTCACTGTGTTGCTTCACGGGTCAGAACCACTTACAGGGGTCAGTTCTCTCCTTCAGGTCTTTGGTTCCCTGAAATCAAACTCAACTTGCCATACTTGGCAACAAACACCTCTTCCCACTAGCCATCTTGCATCCCCTATATCTTTTTTTTATGATAATATAAAATTGAACCAAGTCTTTAATCCCAGCACTTGGGAGGCAGATGCAGGTGGATCTCTGTGAGTTCAAGGCCAACCTGTCTACAGAGGGAGTTCCAGGACAGCCAGGGCTACACAGGGAAAACATCTCAAACAAAAAACAAAAACATGTAAAACTGATGCCTCATAGAGTTTTCAACAAGTGATTCTGAGGAAATAAAACACCTGTAGGTAGAAGAACTGTGCGTGGTGGTGCATGCTGGTAACAGGAGGGTCGGAAGTTCAGGATCAAGGTAGCTGCACAGTGATAGGGAGACCAGCCTGAGCTGCATGAGATTCTGTCACACACACACATGCACACACATACACACACATACACACACATGCACACACATGCACACACATGCACACACATACATACACATGCACACACATGCGCATACATACACACACATGCACACACATGCACATACATACACACACATGCACACACATACACACACATGCACACACATGCACATACATACACACACATGCACACACATGCGCATACATCTACAAGCAAAAAGCTTTACATTTTATATTTTAAAACTTAGAATTATTATAGCTTAAGGCAGAAAACATAAAATCGTAAGACTTTTAGAGGAAAAATCCCCACACAGGAATATCCAAAATGAAAAACTGTGGGAAACAGAATCAAAACTAAACCAGGAAGGAGTGAAAAGGGAGCAGCCGGGTTTCTCCCGCCTGGAACACAGGAGGCATGTCAGCAGGCTGGCCTCAGTAAAGACAGAAACAAAAAACAAAAAGCC
This sequence comes from Phyllotis vaccarum, assembly GCA_033318265.1. Classification (NCBI taxonomy): domain Eukaryota; kingdom Metazoa; phylum Chordata; class Mammalia; order Rodentia; family Cricetidae; genus Phyllotis; species Phyllotis vaccarum. Next base: position 104,103,060 of record JARWLC010000010.1, read on the forward strand.
CAGTTTTACATTAAAAAAAAAAAGCAATAGAAAATGGCTCAGGCTTTATCTACATTAAGCAGTTGTTCTTTGTTGGCAATTGTGGGACAAATGTTGAGACCATTTAAGACAGAATAATATCCCTCCAGACAATGAAAATGCACCAGAGAACTCTCCCATTAAGTAAACTATAATTTACCTCAAAACAAGCTAAAAGTCACTAAGAACAAGTGTGCATGCCCAAGATCAAGCCATTCAAAATCCCAGCATAGACTGGAGGGATCCTCAGGTCCCACTTCTAGCTGAGACGCTGCTGCAGGCATTCACAGCTGATGGGGAGAGAGTCCATGTTCTTCAAGGATGCAGCCCCTGATAGGCCACGCACACTCCAGCAGATGGACCTGCTCCCATGTACAGCCAGGCAAAACTGACTTGACTCGGTGAATTGAAGCAGAAAAGCATATGAAGTTGGGAGGTAAATGTGGATAGGAGAACTTGGAAGGGAGGAGATGGAGGTGGATTTGATCAAAACACATAATATGCATGTATGAAATTCTCAAATAATTTAAAATTAAAGATACTTTCTTTTAAAACAAAATGATGGTCCATTGAAGAGAGCATGCTGTTCCACTCACAACTCAAACAATTTTTATAGCTGCCTTCCCATCTGCATACAAATTATTAAAAAGACTGTACTTGGGTGTCAAGGCTTAGGAAAACCAGTGAATTTAATTTCACCGCTAAGGTCCCTACTAAGGGAAACTAACTCTTCGTGTTAGAAGTGCACAGCAGTGAACACGGTGGCCAAGGTGCAGGCTGGAAACGCTGCAAGATGCCCACAGTTTTACCAAGAAGACTTTGAACGTCTTGCTCTCACACAGTGAATAGAGCCAATATTACACAATAAAAGTGGAACCGTCACAATGTAGCAATCCCTGATAAATTGACAGACCTGGCCAATTAACATCAATGGTAATTGTAACATCTTGAAAAAAGAAATGGGATGTGACTCCAGATAAAGACGTGAGCACCTGTAGATGCCAAAAGGATCAAGCCAGAGTCTGAGCCTGCCTGAGGTGCTCACCTACAGAAAACATAAAGAGCAAAAGATATGTTAGATGGGGCCACGTGTGTGCAGGCA